>CM021766.1:145137871-145160444 GCA_011076525.1 Nettapus auritus
ACTTGCCTTTTTACTGAGATTTCATTCCTGCACAAAGGCATATGATTTAGGCTTTGTTTTTGTTTTGGTTCAAATTATTTTCCAAATAACACCGTGATTTGGGAAACACAATAAATGGTGGGAATAATGTACACCTCCAGAATGCTGTGCATGAGAACACATTATTTTGAATCCACTGCGTTAGCTCTACACTGGCCTTTGTATTCCACCACATCATTCATGGTACAAGTTAATTACATACTTTCACTGTGCTGCTTTCTTTCTTACCACAAAAGATAATACAATTCTGAACTCATTTAAGCAAAGTGCTTTTCTCCCTATTATGTATTGTGTCAAACAGTAAATAATAGTAATTAATAAAAAATAAATAAATATATATATATATAAAAAAAAAACGCAGCAGAGTTCAGCAAAGTCACTTCTTGTTTTTATTAATAAAGAATAACAAGATTCTGTTGAGTGCTGTGCAAAATGTTCCTCTGCTGCTCCCAAAATGCCATGCGGGCCACAGCCAATCACTTCTTGAGACAGGCAGACAGTGACAATGAAGACCTTAATTTATTTTCCTCAGAATACCCCAGAATTAACTTTTTTTTTTTTTTTTTTTTTTTTAAACACATTTCATGAAATAATGGGTAAACTGTAAACACATTGCTAGTATTTACAGAATCAGAAACAGGTGTTACCAGAGATTTATCCTGAACATAGACATGCCAACTAGCTTGTTTTGATCTCCTCCTCTTCTGTCATTTCAGTCTGATTAACTGGTCTTCTGGGCTTCCTCCTTTTACTGCCGTACTTCTTCAAACCCTTCTCCATCAGTTCCATGTTGGACACACAAATATTCATTTATCTACAGACATATCTACCTTTATCTATGTCTGAGATAGGACATGTGTCCTACCACTTGGGTATTCCCAGACTGGCTTTTTGCTTCCTTCTGGAACACAATATTGTCAGAGGTTGTTAATGTTCGAAGTATAACAGGGAATTTCTGTATTTCATTGCTCCTGCTCTGGAGATTGTATAGGTCAGCAACACTGGCTTCCTTTCAGTAGACTGCACCATCAAGGAGGAGGGACCTATTCTGTTTGCTTTTGTAAAGAATGTTGTAGGTAGTACCATAGGTAGCTGAAGAAGGTGGTAGCCGTTAATTGCCAAATCAGTTGGAAAGGAGAGCAGGTTGGAATCCCAAAATGTCATTAGCAACTGGATGCTTCTAAGGGTGATGACCTGAGAGGACCAAGAATAAGAGAAGGAATGGGGAGAGAATTTTGAAAAGAAAAAGTTATTGCACAGGTATATAAATATATATATATATATAAAATCAAGATTACCCTCTCTAACTTGCTATGTAATTGCTACTTCATTAGGTGTACATATGGAACACAGTTACATATGTTACATATGGAACAACTCATTCCACTAACTTGTAACTATGCTAAGTCATTTTCACTAATGTGAAATACAGAAACAGTATCACCCACATTTTTCTGGTAAGCAGCATCTTTCTTCTTCAGAAGTTTCTTTCCTGCTTTTGATATTCAGAAAAGTTCAGATACAGCTTTCACCATGGTTTGCAACATACAGCTGATCCCAGGGGCTTTATCTGTAATGTGCAGGTGTCTGCCACTTGTCTTAAGGAACTAGCTAAGAGATAACAGCAATAGTATCTCAAACTCTCCAGATAAGCAGGTCTTTTGAGAAGGGACAAAGTTGCATCTGCCCACTTACAACTTTCTAATGTAGAGTTATAAGTGCTTCAGGTATAAATTAGAGCTGCTATTACTATTAGCAGGTGATACAGTAATTCTATAACTAAGAAAATGTTTGAAATATTTGATAATAATATATCTCAATGTAGACCTCTCCTGATACTTCATTCTGGTAGCAATTGATTATTTTGTTGTTAGTGCTAATGTACTATACTTTGAGTGTTGTTTATAAGTAAGTGTTTTAGAGTCTAGGAGAGTAATTGTTTCATCATTCATTTTCAGTCACAAAAGCCAAAGGTGCCTTTTATACTAACAAATTGACTCCAGTCTGCTAGCATTTAAATGGTCAAGCTAGGCTTTAAAATTAGAAACATTTAGATGAATGACCAGGAATTTTCACTTTGACTAATGCTTTTTTTTTTTTTTTTTTTTTTTTCCCAGTCTCACTTTCACTGAGGAAATTAAACAGGTTAATGAGCACCTGGGAGCTGTGTTTAGATTCCTAATGGAAGTTCTGTTTTGCAGAAAAAAAAATGCTAAATCTATAAATGTCTGCAAAATCTGTATATTTTACATGCTCGGAGATTTCTATTACTAGATAGAAACAATAGATTATTGCACAAGGCTGATTTAGAAAAGCAAATATTTTACATACATATTCTTTGTGATATTAATCAGGTCAACACCACACTGGGATCTAAAAGCATTAGTTTTATTATTGTAGAAATATAGATACAGACAAAGATTCCTAAGTTGGGAAGCCTGAGCTGGAAATGTATTGATTCAGTGTTAATCAGGATTCATTCACAGTGTCAGAATGTTTGTCACTCTTGGATTTGGCAAATAAAATATTATTTCTATTTTAACCCTTTCATTTAATTAATTCCTTACATCAACTGTTTCCAATCACAAAATTATTCCAGCACTAATTTTATTGGATCTTATAGGTAGACTTGTTATTGTTGCCTATGTTAAGACTATTCAATAAATTAAATCTAAGATTATTTTCAGCTGCTCCTAAATTTTAAGTCTCTAAACTGAATTTGTCAATTCTGAGTTTATTTCTTCCTGGGCTATTTTTTTGTTGTGTTTTCTCAGTGTGGGTTCACTTGTTTGTTTGTTTCTTGTGTGCATTTTTTAATTGTTTTGTGTTCTTATCATTTAGTTCTGTATCCTCCATACTGAGCCTAAATATAAGCAAGTAGTCAGCCATATTATCACACCTAACAGAATACTTAAAACTGATAGATGTATTAAATATTGATGTGCATCCTTGCAGTTACAAGCACACCTTGAATTACGTGCTAGCATTGACCTCAGCAAGCTAGTTTAAATCTGAATTATACAAATGGATGGCAGGCCATGAATTACAGGGTGGGAAGGGAGGCTATATAGAAGATAGGTGCTAAAAACATACTAAAATAATGGTTGTCGCCATTTCAGTGTAGAGGCAAGAACCAAAAATGAATTTTGAGTGTCAACAGGGATATAAAATAATTATCTTGAACTCCTTTCTAACCAAAATCTCAGTAAAAATACTGAGAAATTTTGCATTATATAATTCTTATTTTGCATGGATTATTTTACCTCTTGTGCTATCTACAGTATAGTGTTTCTATTAAAAGATTCTGTAAAGAACGTCCTCAAACTTAACATCTCTACAAAAAAAAAAAAAAAAAGTGTCTTGTCTCCCTGAAAAGATGATTACAAAACAGAATGCCTTCTTGGGAATAAAGTGACAAATAGTTCAGGAAGTCCTTGATATGGAGAGCTAAGATACCTCTTTTTTAGGTGTGAGTGATTTGAATACCAGGTCCTTTATCTAAGAAGGCATACCAGAAATATTATTTGCCTAGGAAATACAGGCAGAAGACAAAGAATTGTAGTAGTAGTACTACTCCCTTGCTTAATAAAGAGCACCTTTCAGTTGAAAGAAAATAGAAAACAACAAAACTCATGTGTGGACATTCAAATTTGGCATTTCTATAGCAGGGAAGGGCTCACCTGATGGAATCATTTTTCTTTGCTTTTCTCAGTGTGTGATACTGTCTACTCTCAGAGAAAGTGTTCCAGACCCCTCCTCTAAATAGAAATGGATGCTTTTTGTTTTAAGCAACATTTTATTTTGTTTATATTCTATTGCTCATGTTATGCTGAAGTGACTTGTGGAAGTGTCTCATGGAAGAAGTGTCTTATGGAAGCAGTACAAAGACCAACAGTGACTTAACTGAGGTCTGAAAGAAGCTTATTCGTGTTGAAAGAAGTACTTCTTATATGTTTCCCTTCACACTATACATTTATATGACAGAGGCAAGCTGCCTTAATATGATGCTGGTTTGATTTCCCCACTCAGACACACAACACCCTACTCAAATTTACATTCCACATATCATGCATTTGTATTATTGTAATTCATTTTTTTTTCTCTCTCTCCTTTAATAAACTCAGTATACTTAACTGTGATTGCAGCAGTAGCACTTTCATACGAGATTTCAATTTGCAATTGGAAAAAAAAAAAAAAAAAAAGAGAGAGAGAGAAAAAGAGAAAATAGATATGGAAGTTTATGAAGAAGCATTAATACCTGCTGAATAATTTCCCTAAGTAGAACATTGATTCTTGCAGTATGGGTGACAGACAAACAGGAACAAAAATATTAATGTTCATCTTTCAGAAAAAAGGGACGAGTGAAGTATACAGAATTGTAAAGGACCTTAAAAAGAAAATGTTAGTCCTGTAAATTCACTCTGCAGAAGACTTATCCCTGTCTTGATTTGATTGATTTTGAACTTACTTGCTCAGTGAATCCAAGACCAGCAGGAACCCCTTGTCTAATGACCAACAATTTCACCTCCCAACCCATTTGAAGTCCAATAACTTGTTCTTATAGAAAGTACTCAGAACTCGACAGAACTACGTAGACACTGGATGTAAATGGGCTATTTACTTTGCTTCCAAATGATTTGGTAGGCTGAATAGAGCACACAGTGTATTTCATTATAAAGGGAGTGCCTGGAAGGAGGACAGACAATTGCTTGAGTCTTTGTTCTTCCTGCTGCAGAACTCTCTGGAAGAAAGGATGCTGTTTGCCAAGGAGCAGCTGCAGAAGAGCTGGGCAGAGGAAGAATGAAGGAGATCTTGTGGATGTCTGTAGAACAGAAGTAGGGGAAGAAGGAACTGTGCTAGAAAAAGACCCTACAGCAGCAAAGGGTTTGATAAAGACGATGACTCCCTTTGGGAGGGGTGTTGGTTCCCACATCATGGGAAGACACTGAAGAGTGTCGGTTGTAAAGCAGGAGAGAACAACTTCACAGGTACACTTGATAAAGGAAGATAATTTTTATACTCTTTATTTAGTCTGTCCCAGCACACAGTTCTGAGTTTTCTCAGGTTGAAACACTGCCTTGTTCTAATTTTGCGTTTATGCATGTTCATACCAGCTTAGGGTATAGATACCTCTTCTGTCTTGGTGCAGGAAGTAGGAAGCATTTCCATTTCATGCTTCTGGCTGGAGAGGAGGAGGAAATGGTAGCACTCCTTTCAGGACTGCAGTCTTACTTGCAGTCTGACCAGTCCAGCACAAAGACATAAATTCACCTCCTTACTTTCTTCTGGAACATACATCTAAGATCTGTATTAGTTTCCTTTGCTGTAGCTTTGTGCTGGGATCTCACTATGCACTGCACATTGCTGTTACCTCTGCTTCTTTTCAGTCTCACTGTTCTTTAATTTTTTCAAGAACTATAAACATTTCTTGATCATCAACTCAGACCTTTCAGTATATTTGTATTATAACACATTCTGTTTCAAGAATTTCTGCTTGCCTTGCAGGCAGGCTCTTCATAAATGCCACAACCTCATTCTCATTGCCATGTAATCAATCTTCATAGCATCTACAGGATTGGCAGCAGGATTTGTTTTCTTAGTCACTAAATGTTCACATATGTTTCTGGTGTAGCTCTCTATGTTGTAACCACCTAAATTTGTCTGACTCTACAACTGAATTCTACCCCAGTTATCCGTAGGTTGGATCTTCATGGGTTTACTGTCCATGAAGCACCAGAAGAACCTGTCTTTTCTCAGAAAGCACCTTGACCACTTCCATAAGACTGAGCATGTTGCTCTATATCTGCCTAGCCATCATTAGTTGTAATGGAAGTTATGTTTTTTTGTTTCTTCTTAATATAGTAGTAACTGCAGTAGAGTCCTTGTGACATGGACAGTGTTGCATCTCAGCTACAAAAGACCAGGTGCTCTGAAAGCATTAAAAATCTAGGCTAGTGGAGCTTGCAGAAGGAATGGTTCTGGGGGCATCAAACAGCAGCTCCCCATACCTATATGGGAGTTATGGAAAAGATAGATCCTCTTTACTGAGGTAAGAACAAGACAGAATCATTATAAATCAAGCCAGAGGAGGCTCAGAGAGGATGTAAGCAAACACCTTTGCCAATGAGGATAATCAAGTGCTGAAACCTGCTGTCTAGAGAGGATGGGGTTCCCACCCTTGGAGGTTTTCAGGACACAGATGGAGATGGCCCTGAGCAACCTGGTCTGATTTCAAAGTTGGTCCTGCTTTGAGTAAGTGGTTGGACTGGAGACCTCCTCCCCACATTCTTGCAGTCCTATCAGCCTCTAGGAATCCTGCTGAAGATTGGATAAAATACTTGCATTCCTTTTTCTTTGGAAACTTTTTGTCTTTTCATTGACAGTCAGTGTCATCCTGGATAACTTCTTTCTTCTGACCAGCTCAGAAAAGCAAGAAAGGAGGTGGCATGAAGGTGTGGGGATTATCTTTAATGTTGGATTTCAGAGGAAAGAGGATTGCTATTTTTTTATTTTTTTTTTTGGTTGGTTGGTTGGTTGGCTGTTTGGTTTGGTTTACCTTTTTTCTTGGTGTACGTTCTCCAGTTCTGCTTTATGGCTTCTCAATCACGAAACCACCTGAACAAGACAGCAGTAACTGCTTTGTATTTTGGATTGGAAGAAAGGACAAAGTAATTCAAATATTTTCATCACAGCTGTTGTATGTAACTTTGTTACACACTATGCTTTGACAAAAAAAAAAAAAAAAAAAAAAAAAAAAAAAAAGGGGGAGCTTCTTGCAATCTCTCAGTGACAAAGATAAGAGTACTCCCAGGCCACTGAGAAGGCCATTTATCTTGACCATGAATGTGATTGATGGTAGAGTAATGATTGCAGGAGAACCACAGAGAGACAGGTTAGAAGGAGTGTGTGCAGAGCATGATCTGCCTGAAAATGTGACAGTTTGCTTAGAGTTCCTGGTAAATAGCATGCTGACACAGAGAGACTAAGGGTGTTATATGTGTGTGCCAACATTGTCTGTCATTGGACTCCCTGTCTAGGTATCCCAGCTAAGGGCTATTTTTCTGAAAAGTACAGTATTCATTTAATGTTGTTAAACTCCAGAATGCCTCCAGAACTGGTAATAACTAATCTGCAAAGAAGAACATTTATATATATGTGTCTGTACATAAGTAAGCATTTAATATAGATGGACAGAGAGGAAGAGATACTTTTTCTTGATAGGTTATCTGTATTTGTATGAATTGCTTAGCTCTATGGAGTTCAAGATGACTGCATTAATTAAATTAATGCAGTTAATTGCCTAATTTAAATCTTGGAATATATCTATGAGGGCAGGCTGGATTGGGTTAGAATGTGAGCTGGGAGGGATCTGAAGGATATGATTTTCTTTTTACTTGAGGTCTTCGAGCATGATTTCATGGATAGGTAGATTTCAACTGAAACTGTGGAAAAATCTGATCAAGAGAAATAAACCTTAGTTTACTGCCTGTCAGTGTCTGCAAGGGAACTAAATGCCTAACAGATATTTAAGATACACCTTTACCAAAGCTTGTGCACTACCACCTAGGAATCTCAGCTACCTTCCATTTGCTATTTCAGAAGGGAACAGCTCTCCTCTAGGTCATACGGCATATCTGCTGCTTTCATGCAGACATCTGATATACCAGTCATAGTCATAAATTGCTATTTGACATCACCTACTCTTAGACATCTGAATTTTATACAATGTTTCCAGCAGGAACAGAGCTTTGGGTTTTGATTTAGTTGCCCAGTGGTAGGTGTTACTGACATTTGAGATGCCCTCAAGCTGCTATTCCAGAGGTCCCATGTTTTCTGTAGGATTCTTTGTTGTATCTGCAGGAGACCTGTCATTTTCTGAAGCAACTGGAGAGCAGCCTATTTATTCAGGACATCTTGTGTGGCACACGTGTAGCATAATTTTTTTTGCCTCTGGTAGCACTGTACACACCTCAGACACATCATCTGAAACTGCAGCAAAATTACAGCAAGGCAGACATGAAAAGGAATTTGAATTTTGAATTTATATATACAGAATAATAGGTGATTTCTGAGGATATGCTAAGAAAATTTGGCTCTAGGGGAATAACAGAAAGCTTTTGGAGAAATTTCAGATGTTTGTAGGTGATTACTGTCTTTCTGTACTGTGAATTAGATAGATTGCCACCCTAGCTGTGCACAGCAAAATAGTGTTCAGGTTTCAGTCAGCATATTCCCCAAAGAATTCCTAGTTTAGCTGGAATTTCTCTCTATTGTCAGGCTGATGCTTGACTTTTTTGTATGAGTTGAAGCTTACCTTAGCAGTGAAATTTTTCTGAGGAATGCTAATAAGATTAGAATAAGAAAGGATGGGCAATGTTAACACCTTACACACACACACACACACACAGACAAAATAAATAAATAAAAAGTACAGATTTCATATTAGAATTCTGTCTCACTGTATTTTTCTTGTTTGAAAGAGCATGGGGAGAGCTCAGGACCTGCTCTCTGACTCTGCCTACAGAGTATGTGCCATTTAAAGTAACTTAATAACTGCTTCCCAGCTGGATCTAAATAAAATGGAAGAAGGAATGAACTGTGGTTCATAGAGTGTAGTAGCAGCATTCCATTCAAAGTCAGAGAGTTAAGACTAGTATAAGTCCAACCATTGCTAAGGAAATACAGGGAGAGAAGAACCACTAAATTCAGAAATATAGAGCTTTCCTCAGTAGAGAAAGCAACTACACAGAAAGAGAGATCGGATACAGAAACATACAATATATGAAGTAGGTAGGCATGGGCTGAGAATAATCAGATGAAAATGCATAGCAAGTCCTGAGAAAGGAGAAAATGATTCAGAGATAGAGTTGGGGATTGATAATTAAGTAATCATAGCATCAGATGAACTAAAAGGCTTCTGTGGTTGGGCTTCCATGAAAGAAGGGAGAACTGGAGAATAAATTCAGATGAATTTTTGTGTTCTAGTGTGGGTTTTTTTGTTTGTTTCGTTTTGGTTTTTCTTTGCTTGCTTGTTTGCTTTTTTGAGGGGGTATTTTTTTTGTTTGCTTGTTTTGAGAGGCATTTAGAATATGTACAGTTATGCAAATAATAACTCAGCCGTTTAACATTCCAGAGTCTGGTTTGGCCAGAGACATCACCGAAGCACATTTGAAATTCAAGACACTCTCCTGGGAAGCTAGAAATAGATCCTATATATCACATTAAATCTGCTAAAATTAGTATGAGGTCGCTTGCATATTTTAATCTATATATCTTTAATCTATATATCTGCTAGGATTTCAGAGCATTTCCTTCCTCTTCATTTTTCAGGAAATTACATTCACCAGTTTGCATACACAAATGTTCTCTTGTTGTTGCTCCAAGCACCTCCCTTCACTTGTTAATAGATTCACATGCTTGTGCTCCTGATGGTCTTTGTTTGCTGTTGGTACAGTCACACAAATCTGTGTGTAGCAAGGACTCTGAACAGAGAACACAGCTGTTTGCCAGGCAGATAAAATGACACATCATAATTTTGTGCTTTTGGCATCCTCCTGTGAATTAATAGTCCTGTGGATACCACAGCTTTATAAGCAAGTACTCTAAGTGCTCAAAGTCCATTTCACCGTTGGCTTATTTTATTTTTTTTCTTTTTCTTTTTTTTTTTTCTGTAGACATATTGGTGGACTGTGGAACAACCAAATACTGTAGCAATCATATCACTTTCAATTTGCACAGGGCTCTTTTACTGTAAGGCTTGGTTGTGGTTCATATTTATACCATGTCTGAAATGTGATAGAAGCTTTACAAGCAAATAAACAAAATCTAGCCTTGGCTGTTAACCTGGAATCCATCCCATACATAATCATTCTAACTGAACACATAATAATAGCCCATAATTGCACTATCTGATTGATATGGCTTCAGTGACAGCAAACTGAATTCTGATTTGGTTATTTAGGAGTCTGATGGTGTAAGTAAGCAGAATTCTGTACTTGGGCCTAAGAGTTTAGAAATATGCCAAGACCTTGGCTTTTCCAGTAAGTCCTACAGATTTATTTATCTTAACAGAAAACAAAAATTAGAAATTAATTTTGTTGCAGCTGAATGGCAAGCATTTTATACACAAGAAAATTAAAAAAAAAATTAAAAACATGTACAACTTACATGTTCAAACATAACCCATAGGATCCACACCAATGTTATGTTACTTGGCCTGGCTTTTGTTCACTTTTGCTTTTTTTTTTTTTTTTTTTTTTTTTTTTTTAGATTTGTCCAAAGACAAGATGACCTTTCCCAAGCAAAATCAAAAGTGTTTTTCTTTGCTGCTGAGCTGTCTCTAACTATAACCATGTTCTCAATAGCAAGCACAGGTGGTGGTTATTTGCTTTTTCAGCTTCCCTTCATGCAATTTTTCAGCATAGGGGAGTAAATATTGCCTGTTAATGTATAGTATAGCAGTCCCTCTATCTCCACTCAAGCATAATCAGAACAAATAATTACTGATGCAGAATGGCAGTATGGTAACAAGTTGTGTGGTGCCTCATACAGAGTAAATGTTTAAATATCTCCAAACAGTACGAAATATCTCCAGAAAGTATCAGCAAAATATAGGTTCACTGTGATGACTGAATACAGAATTTGCTTTAATTTTATCAACTCCTCAGTCTCGGCAGTAAATGAACATTGGCACCGAGTAGTCCCCAGTTCTTTAGGTCATATTCTTTCTCCAGATGCCTCAGGTCCCCATTCCTCCTCAATGAGAGTTGTATGCATGGATACTATGGAAATAAGAGTAGCTAACAGTAAAACACCTTTCATGTTCTAGAGAATGAAAAAAAAAATGAAGGTAGAGCTTTGAGGGCACTATATTTCTGCTCATTTGGAAGGATTGTATGTTACTTATTAGTTTGGAGGCACAAGGGTTGTGTCATTCCTCTGTCTACAGCAGCTGCCTAATTTCTCAAGAAAATAAAATTCAATCTGTTTTGTAGTTTGAATTTAATCTGTAGAAATGTAGGGCATGAGATTCCTTACAGAATTGGCAGAGTGAACTGGACACCTCCTCTGTGGCTTTTAGGAAAAGCCATGTATACATACACACACACACAAACACAAAGGGCTCCCATATCTCAAAGAACACTGAGACTAAGACAAATTTGTTAAATTCCTGGAGCTGATTAGGGTGATTATTCCAATCTTCATCTTCCTCCCAAGTTCAAAACCTTAAATCAGCTGAGATATCAGTGAAAGCTCCGTATGTAATTATTTTTCACCTGATTGATAAGATATGCAAGCAATTCTAGAATCTGAACTTCAAACTCTAATGACAACCCAAAGTACAGAGACGAATTCAGGCCTGGATCTTCCTCAGTCAAGTAAACAACTAAAACACACATTTAATGTCAATAAGATACTGTTGCATTGAGGACTACACAGCTTCCTGTTAAAACACATTTTAACTGCTGAATCCAGCTGAGAGCTCAGCACACTTCAAGATCCAACTGTTAAATGATTTTATAGATTAAACCCTACATCAGTTCATGACTGAAATGTAGTCTGGGCTTGGAAGGAGCCTGGAGTTAGTGACCTATACAACAGCCCACAGCCCATGAAGAGTGATGCAGCCATTGGACTGATTCACTAGGAATCTACATTTACCCATTTGGAAATGTTAGGGAATATCAAATAAATAGAGAATCAAATCCAATTGATGACCAGATTGTAAACCTTGAAAATCCATCTCAGTCTTCATGGAAGTGGGAGAAAAGCACCTAAATATTTTACATATGTCTGAGGAAGTTGTACTCCTGCAGTGGGGATGGCCAAGCCATGATTCAGTTTCTGGGAATTGTCTTAATCTGTGCCTAAATTGGGAACAGGAGAAGGTGCAGCACAAATCTAAGAGGGGGGCTCCCCAGCTGCAACTTTCTGATCTCCTTAAAGTGCACTGCACATGGGACATGGCATTGCTCCAGCCCCTGTGGCCCTAATGCTGTTCATTTCCTCTTTCTTTGAACAGTTTTATGCTATCTGCTCACTTTTCTGTTTCTTCTCAATTGTCTATACTAGTTCCTGAATGTCTGTACTTCAGTAAATGCCACAGATAACTAGTTTTCACTGTATTTGCCATATACATAGAAAAAAATAATGAATACATCTATACACAAAAGACAGAAAGTCTAGTGATGAGACAGTTACTTGTATGACAAAATTAGCTCTTTTGCTCCCAGTGAATAGCCTCTTTACAAAAGTAGTTTATTTCAATCTCTTCATCTTCATAAAATGAATCTTTATTGAGGAGCAATTATACTGAATATTTCCCTATTCCCAGTGCCTCTAAATGTGCCTATATTAATTCAATGAAGTTATATTACTTAATATATAGGTGTTTTTTTCACATATATTCTTGTATATATGCTTGTATACGGATCAGTATGTGTGTGTAAGCCTGAAAATTCCCCAGACAGGGCAGATTTGACTATCCAGGCAATTGCTGCTGACAGCAATAGAAAAACAGTTGTAAAGATGTCCAGTCTTATGTCTGAGGCTGGAGTTACTACTGAACATGGAACTAGGCTGGGAATGCTGACATTTCCATCCTGGCTATCACAAGGCTACTCAGGAGATCAAAATATTGTGTAAACCATCCTCACAGTTCTGAAGACATTGTTGTCCCAAGGTGTCTGGGAAGAAGGTCCACTGCAGCAGCAGCGGCTGAAGGGATTTCACACCATGGATGTGGATTGAGTTAAATTTAAGAATCCTCTAAGGGCTTACCAAAAGCATCTTGACTGAAATTGAAAGGGGTGGGAGAATTATGCATAAGTGCTTAAATTCTGTCTCTCATCAGAAAGCAAGATGTGGCATTAGGAAAGTAAAGACTTCACTTATAAACATTAAATTAGAGTGAAGGTATCAACAATTTCCTCAACGTACTTGAACATTTCACTTTAAATCTGTGTGCTTCAAACACAGTTTTTTAGGTGTACTATCAAAGCACCCAGACTTTTATGGTCCCAATGTAAGGGGTATGTGTGGCTTCATTCTTATCTCCTTAATGACTTTGTAAGTAATGGATGATGTCATATAAATTCACAGAGAATTCATAAATGACCATGTTCCTACAGATCTTATAGGCAGCTGGGTGAAAATAAATAAATAAATAAAATAAAATAAAATAAATCTAGCGTGTTCTGATACAAAGAAAAGGTTTGGTCAGAGTTCATACCTTCTAGAAAATCCAAGTCAAGGGTGCGGGAGAAACACTGATTTGGGTTGTGTTGCATGAGGCAGCATTGCTTCTCCATGGGTAAGGCTGTTGAGTGAGGGATGCGACGTTTCCTAACATGTACCTCATCCACATTTACAAAGCTTCCTAGAAGGGGACTTTCTAGGGCCTGTGAGAGGTTGAGAAATGTCAAAAAGCAATTTCACCCCAGCAGTATCCTGATAAGGATTTGCTTAGGTTAGGAAATACTACCAGGGCTCAGTCACTCAAGTAACTCATGCTTCTGCTCTGATCTTCAGAGTTTTTCCTGAATAGCATACAAGTGTCTCACTCCTACTCTTCTCTCTCTCAGTAGATTTGGGAAGTCCCTTCTCTGGAGGAAATTTGGCATGTGTTCGGGCATCCTCACCTCAATGTGAGGGTGGCGGTGAGGGTGGAACTTGTCAACAGTCAGACAAATTTAACAGAGAACAGAGATCACAAAGGTAATTATTTTCCCAGAAGTTTAAGAAAAAATGCAATCTGAATAGAGAAGACAGTTCAAATGCTCATAACTTTGTTTGTAAAAACTTTCATGTGTTAACTCGTGTAATTAAACATGGCAGTCTACATTTTGCAGTCACACTGTATGTACATTAAGAAATTGGGATATATGAGAAGAAACTCTCTACAGTTAAATGGCTGATTAGCTGAGAAATACAAATCCGTAGAAACCAGGCTTCATTACCTCTACATCTCACAAACTACTGGAATTTAGTTTGCTTGATTTTTTTTTTTATTATTATTATTTTTTTTAAGCCAAATTACTAGAGCATGATGCTTCTTCATTTTTCCTTTTTATTTTTATTTTTTTTTTTTTTCCTGGTGAATGTGGTTAAAAAAAAAAAAAAAAGGACTCTTAAAATATATTTCTCTTCTCCTGTGAGAAAAGCTGAGAACTGATGATGATTTGTTTCTGGCCATTTTTGTTGTTCATTTGTTCTTAAATACAGTGTTTTTTCATCAGCTGTCATGAAACCCACTCTACCTCCACGCAGTTGCCAAATATATTCTTATTTGATCTGCATATTGTGGATGTTTGCTATAACCTACCAACTTTCCTTCACATAGATATTCATTGGCAGCATTGTGCAAAAAGTCTTGAGGAAAGAAAAAAAAAAAAAAAGTAATTTGAGATTGAATTTTTCTTGTTTATTTATTTATTTATTTTCAGGGATAGAGCAGGGAAGTAGAGGGAAGTAATAGTGCAGAATTAATCCCACTAAAGTACAGCCAAGAGCCAGCTGAATAGCAGGTTCTGTACTTGGGAAATGCCAGATGTCTATACAGGAGTGCAGAAATTGCCATTGGAATTACATGTTTGTCCAACTAAACAGCTCAGAGGCAGAAGTGATGATCAAAGGTGGGTTATTATTGGATGCATTGAATGCTCCCAGCACCAGCGAGGGGAACCTGAAGCATCCATGCAAGTCATCTGCACACAAACTGGTCCCTTTGTCCCTGGCTCCAAAGAACTTGCACACAGCCCCAATCTGCTGCAATTTAGTTCTGGCTTTTTCTGACCCACTTTCTAAAAGCTCAGCAGGTGTGATGGAGTGAAAAGCTGAAACTAACAGCACCATCTACTGGGTATAGGATACTACTGTCTAATAAAGTTTATTTGGGGCACTAATGAATAGAGAAAACAAACAAAAGCAACATATCCTCAGGGGTATAGGGTGTTCAAAGCCTTTTTTTTTTTTCTTTTTTTTTTTTTTTCTTTTTTTTACAGCTCAGGGGAATTTGAAATACAAAAGCAAGAAACTTTATCTCTGATATTTCTCTATGCACAGCCTGGAGTCATCGCCGTTGTTGTACTTTGGACAGTTTTTCTTGCTAGGGCTAGTAATATAGATCAAAATGGCTTTTGAAAATGGGGAATGAACAGCTGAATCATGTTCATTTAAAGCTTTGCTTTCAAATCCAGGTTGCTTCAAAAACAAAGCAAACAAACATTTAAAAAAAAAATCAAAACAAACCAGAAGTTTTTTCTATTGTATGGCTTTGAACTAGTCATTAGAAAGATGAGGAAGCTGAGGAAAAAAAAAAAAAAAAAAAAAAAACTATTTACACTGATAAAACTTTTGATAGCACTGGGCTCCATGAACCTTATGCATGGGTGTCCAACATGAGATTAATAGAGTTCTAGAAGGGTGAGCATGGACATCTATTTTCAAGAAAGGCTTGTCTTCTGAATAGGCAGGGCCATGAATAGGCAGAAGTTGAATCAGCGGAGAGGGGTTACTGGTAGTTTTTACATACTCATTACCAGTGAGTTTACTGTCTCAAAAATGCTATTTTGTGAACCTCAATACAAGTGATGTGGGGGATATGAGAATATTTTTCTCAGTGCTGTTTCATGTATGTAAAAGTTGTCGCTACACCAGGCTTTTTTGCAGCAGTCAATTTGTGTTGTAATAGCCTGTCATCATGAAAATAAACCACCAAGCATTTTGCTCTCTGTTAGTGCTATCTGAGATACAGACCTGGAAATATAGGCTCACTTGTGCCATCTCAAATGATTTTAGTGAAAGGCATTGTTCTCCCCATCATACCCACCAAACTCACCATGGCAGCAATTTGCTATGATTGCATCCCCACCAACATGAGATGAAAACAAATTTATTCTTTAAAACCATTTCTAAATGTTAATGATATTATGATACTTGAGATATAGTGGTATAGCTGTAGAAAACAGCAAGAAGAAACATAGTGTGCATAACATGAAATTGCACAACCCAAATTAAACTCACATCTGCCTTTGACTAGAGGCAAAACACCCGAGCAGAAAAATGAGATCCAAGGAAGTGATGATGCTCCACCAGCAGAGAAGAGTTTCCTCTGGAGGAGATGAGGCAGCTACTGAACATATAGAAAACCACCAGTTTTCTGACAAAGAGAGTGAGGATGCAGATTGGTTTGTTTTTGTTCAGGCTTCTGGAAACATATTTTATACTGGCTCATTTAGCTCTTCTTACCTCTAAATTGAAAACAATCAGCTGTTAAGGCCTTAGCTAAATACCAAAACATTTCTCATCCTGGCTTCCTTCAAGTAGGTTCTCTGTAAGAACACCCCAGCCCCCCTGGTTTCTACCCAAAAGATCTTATGTCTTAAAGAACAATAAGATTGCCTTCCTCTTTCCTAATTCAAAACCAGAGAGCTGTCATAATTGCAATGAGCTCCATTATAATTTAGTGGGGTCTTACACTTCACGACTGCACACCTACTCAGGGATGCAGCCCTCCATGGTGTGGGTGTTGAAGGGCATTATAAGCTGATGCCCTTCAGGTCCATCTGATGACTTCTCAAGCTGCATAGGACCAGGGCCTGGGGCAAGGGTAGAGGACACTGAATACCAGCTATGGGACTCTTGAACTGGGTCACAGAGCCTAGGCTCAGTGGATCATATCTTGGGACATCACTGACTTCCAAATTAAGAACAGGGAGATGTATCAGAGTCATAGGGAAGGGGGTCATTCATGTAGCATCACGCTTGTTTTTCCTGTTTTGTTTTTGTTTTGGTGTTTCCATGGAAGCTACTCTCATTTTCTGTAACTTATTTAACTTTCCTCTTTCCTGGACTTCAAGGCAGGAAATTATATTAACACCCCTTGGTGAGGGTGATGTAATTTTCACTACACAGTCCTCAGTCTTTCTCCCAGATTCAGCTTCCTTCACAGAACAAATTGATATTTTGGTGGCTTAAATAGTATCAGATGGGTTTTGTTGGAACAAACAAACAAAAAAATTTACAAGTAGCAACTCACCCTTTACAAGAAAGGATCTGTTCTATGTATACAATTACTTATTTCAGAGTTGTATACAAACTGATGCCTGATTTAAAGGATTTCCCAGGTGGCCATGGTGAACATAATTCCTTCTGTTAGCAGTCCATTAGCAGGTATGATGGGAGATCTTTGGGCATTTTAGTTGATGTTTTCACTATCTGTACCTTCATGGCTTCTCGCCCTGATATAGCTAACAAATGGTTTATCAAAATCACTTGGAGTAGTTGTCTACAGCAGAATCTGTCACCACACACAAGCCAAGAAGATTTCATTAATAACTACCTATATATATATATATATCACTGACAACATATAATTAAGCTTTTACTTTAGAAAAGCTTTAAAAATCCCTTTGAGGAATGTTCTCATTCACAAAGATTTAAGCAAAGAACATCCCATCCTGGGGAGTCCAGAAGGGAAGCATGAAGGATTTGTGCAGGTTACTGATGCATATTATGCACAATCCTCCCATGATACATATTAATTCTGGTATTTGCTAAATACTGCTATCAATCTGTTCATGAATCCAGTATGGGATATTAGGCAAGAGTGTAATGACAGAGGGACACTTCAGATCTTTAGTGGTGGCCTTGATCCTACCTAAAACTATTTCTGGCACCTGGAAAAGATGAAACAGTTCTAATAGCCTCAAACAGCAGTCCTTGAAGCTGAAATGGCACCCTGAATGGAGCACTCATCAAGAAACCCTGCAGAAGGAACAATATCATGGTACAGAAGTGCCTTAAGTTCTGGATTTTGAGGGGGAATTGGTCTCTCAACCAGATCTATAGTTAGAGTGGACAAGTCCTAACACAGTAAAAGCTGAGCCTCCTTGGTGACCTTGAAGACTCAATGACACCGTGAAGCTAGGGCATAGATGACTTACCTTCTGTTACAGCAGTAGAAGGGGAAGTGAGTGCAGTGTATAGGAAAACTGTCCTTAGCCACATCTGCCAGCAGCACAGGCCAGGAATGAAAAACAACGAGAGCAATTATTCTTATAGGTATTCCCCTTCCCAGCTCCAGCACCAATCATCTTGCAGAGTTGATCCTGGAACAAGGAAATGGAGAGAGAGACAAAGAGGAGGACTGAATTCAAGCCAGGGTCTTGTTCTGCCTCCAAAACCCTCTCAACAATGCTGGACAAGGAAGGTAGGTGGCAATTAGAGTCCCAAGGATTGAAGCCTGACCTTAAAATCCACTTTGAGCCTTACATTCAGGGCAATGATCTACTCAGCACTTCACAGCCTCTTTTGGTGCTTACATGATCTGTAGGCCAAGTCCTTTGTTAATTTCCTTGCCTCATTTTGTCTGGGTGCTTAAACACATGCTGAATTTCAAGCCATCCACTGGCCACGTGGATGTCTTCCATGCATCTGAGGTAGGCACCATCCTTTAAACTAGGGGATTATTTAACATAGCTCTTCTCCAGTTTTTAACCCCATCTTTAACCCAATGGGATTGATCCCTTACCTGTTCTGGCCTTTCAGGTCACTTTGCCTTTTACACTGTTATTGATACTGCTTATTTGAATGTATGATTTGGATGTGTTGCTCTAAGGGCTGCTGGCACCTGCACTCAGTGATCCGATCACATTCTCTCTTATTAAAGCTTTCATTCTGCTATTCTGACTATTTTCTGTCATCTTTGTCCAGGTATTAGATTTCCTTGGACAGTGAGTTAGCCCACAGGATACTTGTTAGCTTCTGTCAGTCCTGGGGATCCAGATGGTGGCCCAGAGATGTCTACAAAAGCAGAGGAACTTTTTGCATATTGTCTGACATTCTGCAGCTCCCTTCCCAAACTCCTGCACACCACATTCATCGTTCTAGTGGACAGCTGAAAAATAATCCCAGTGACTGTTTTTGGTGGCAGCATTATTGGAGAGCCATTATAGGATATGTGAGTCATTGCTGCATGGTTTTGTGACTCTCAGCTTGTCTTAAACTGTTCAAAGCGGTGTTCATAAACCCAGAAGTGCTCACTGTTTGTCCCGGTATGCATTAAAGGCAAAGTGTGTGGGAACCAGCTCCCTCCTCCAACACTGTTATAGTCTCAATAAAGTGATGAAGCAGAGATAAGAAAAGGATGGCTGAAGATGGATGTGATTTAAAAGTATTTTAGTCAGTGAAATGGGGATGAAATGATGAAAATTTAAAATTGCATCTTAGGGTTTAGAAAAATCTGTAATGTATGGATTGTCCAATAGAATGATAAAATACTACATGAAGGATTTTGTATTGGTCCCAGTGGACTAGTGGAATTCAGGACAGTTCTGGGAAGCCCAGAGGTGGAATTGCTCTTCTGCAGATGAATCATGGCAATCCAGGATTGAGGTCATTGACAAGACAATCTGGGACACTCCTGGCTGGTGAATAAAACCAGTACATCTGTTCCCTACAATAATAATCCCCTAATCTCACATTAGATATTTTATGCTTTAAAGAAAAACTGTACATATATCCCAAAGCATAAACAGCCATTTCATTTAGAAATAGAAAGAAATCTATTTAATCATTTCTCTTCTTAAATACCCCCAGCCAGCTGAACAAAACCCATCTGATACAATTCAAATTATTTACATGCAAAGGTTTTTCAAGGTAATTCTGGTTGTTGCCTATCCTGAAGGTAGAAACTATACCTTGTAGTGTGGCTTCATTTCACCTTCTTTCTCTCTTTCCACCCTTCCCTTCCCACTCCTCATCCTCTCTCCACCACACTTTTGAAGCTGGCTCCGATTTATCTTGTCAGAAGGAAGGACCTCTGGAACAGGAGCACAATTCTGGGCCTTCTGTTCCTGTTAGCTGCTAATATCATAAGATAATGACACACTGTGAAAGTAGATCTAAAGGCAGGTTAGTTTGGCTTTGGATCTTCTCTCTTGCTAGGTTTAAGTAGGAGGTTTCCAGAACCTTACCTAAGGTGCAGCCTGTCCCATGGTTCCCTCAAAGGTAACGGTGCCTTGTGGTGGCAAAGTTTTATATATCTATGACTTATATATCACACTTCAGTACTTCACACTGATAAAACTGTCCTAGCAGACAGCCATAACATCCTCAGAAGACTTCACATCATCCCTGTAGTATGCCTTCTCCAAGAGTGTTAGATACCAGATGTCCACATAGACTGAAATTTCAAGGCCACAGTCCAAGACCGATCCCATCCCAACCACTTTGTGCCTGACCCTTACACTTATCCCAGAAATGCCACTGCCTTGGCTGAGCATCTCTGGACTGTTCCCAGCTCTGGGACTCCTTTGGATTAGTAAATTAGGAATCCCCAGCCAGATTCCCCTGCAAGGAATTTCCAGTTAATTTAAAGTCAACGTTATCTTATATAGACAAGGGATGGCTTTCATGCACTTTCTCATCAGTGCTTCCTACTAGCTGACAGTTCATAGAATCATAGAGTCATTCAGATTGGAAAAGGCCTCTAAAATCATCCAGTCCAACCTTTAACTTAGTAATATAGTCCACCACTATACTATTAGCACTACATGTACACTAATAGTACTATATACTATTCTTCCCTCACTGTAGAGCAGTTTTAGGCCTCTGATACCTAGTTCATGCATCCTCCTACATGGCAAGAAACATAAAATTTAAGCATTTACATGGCTCACTGAACTTCACTCCCAGAACATTAGGTTTACTGACTTTGAAAAGGTGGCTCTGTTGCCTTCTTTTTACATAAAAACCAGAGCACATTAAACTCTTACACATTGCTCCAGCAGATTTTAGTGCTGTGGGTGGAAATAAGAGCTTTGCTACTAGCTTAAGCATGGTAAGAAACCTCCACTGTTTTTCCACTGCATCCTCTGGGTACACTTGTTCTAGGACTATTCTCTTCTCTTCTCCACAGGGCCTGTGCCAGCCTTCTCACCATAGCATCTGGATGCTTTCCAGTAGGGAATTAACAGCTGTCACATTGCTGCTTTCTGTCTTGTCCTCAAGCCTGAGGAAAACAAGGTTGTCACCCTTGCACAAGTACCAGAATTTCCCAGAATTAGGATCACTAGTCTTTATTTAAATGACTGCATAGAAAAGTATACTCTACTAAATCATTTTTTTTTTCATGCAGTCTCTCTGTATCCTTCCCTTCCCTTCTATTCCCTTCCCTTCCTTTTTCTCCTCTCTCCACTCCCCTTCCTTAGCTCCCTCCATCCCATATGTACATGTTTGAATTGCATTGCCTATTCTACCTGCAAAACCTGTTGTAAGTTGAAGTGCTATAGAAAGAAACAACCACATTGTTTATTGTGTGTTTAGTGACATCTCTGGCAAAGCAATTGCATGTAACCCTAAACACAAGAGATGCCTAGCTAGAGCTGTGTCAAAAGATGCTGCAGGACTGGGGTTGGTAGAGGTATCTGGACATGCAGCTGTTTTTTCCTCTTTTTCCTTTCCCCCACCCAAAGTATTTCTACGAAGACAGTGAGAAAATAAACCCATCCCTTCACAGATGCAGCTGCTTTACTAAATCAACCTTCAATCAACTACAGAAGTGAAATGTAATTCACTCTCCTAAGACAGAAATGACAGTTCAAGAGAATGATCAGGGCTGATGTGACCATTGCAGGGTGTTAATGCATTCCACCTCCTGCACGGTGCTTGCTCTTCATGAAAGTCTCCACCCCTACCTAACCTGACCCAATTTGATGAAAAACACACCCAAAAGTCAGCCTAATCTTGAAAGCAGTCATTGCAGCTCTGATGAGGGTGATGACTTCTCGTTGAGGAAGGTAAAACAGGCTGATTTGTCCTGCCACATGAGCATCAGCTGCACGCTCCTAAAGCAACAACTGGCATTAGGTGCTTGGAAGGGATAAACAGGATTTGTGCCCCAAGTCCTCTCTCCTGGCAGGTGTCACGGCAGTACTACAGTGTCAGAAGACTTTGACTGCAGCAATAACAAAAACAGAAGTGGGGAAAATATGTCAAGGAATTAGAAATAAGAGGATAACAAATATTTTGTGCTTATACAACAGCTTTGTGTATATATGTGTGTATTTAAGGTAGGCAGAGAACCAGGAAAAAAAAAAAAAAAAAAAAGATGCTTTATTCAGCTGCTTTCATCATTTCTAAAATAAACTCTTGAAACCCACTCCCCCCCACCTAGTATCTTGTAAGAAAAGCATTTTTTCCCTCACAGTGAGATCTCAGAATTAGTGCTTACCAACACAGCATTCACCATCAATCATGCATTGTCCATTCCTTATTGAACTCGTGCCTTTACCACGCCAATATTTTCATATTTTAGTAAAGTGTCTTGATTTTTTTTTATTATTCCTTCCTTCTCAAACACACTTCCCCACAGCTTGCTCTGGTTGTGGTCCACAGCATTCAGCAGAAATAGCACAAAACCTCCAGCACATCATAATCAAAGAGCTTTCTTTTTTCTTTTCTTTTCTTTTCTTTTCTTTTCTTTTCTTTTCTTTTCTTTTCTTTTCTTTTCTTTTCTTTTCTTTTCTTTTCT
>CM021766.1:145160844-145183414 GCA_011076525.1 Nettapus auritus
CTTCTCTTCTCTTCTCTTCTCTTCTCTTCTCTTCTCTTCTCTTCTCTTCTCTTCTCTTCTCTTCTCTTCTCTTCTCTTCTCTTCTCTTTTCTTTTCTTTTCTTTTAAGTGACAAAAAAAGCTCCCTTCAATAATACCATTTCTATTTCCCCTATAAGAAATGCACTGTCACACAGTGCTCTTCACTCAGGCACTATTGTAGTTTGGATGGAGGAGGACCGAGTGTACTTCAGTATCCGATCTTTAATCTCCTAAGATTAAGCTTTATTCATCAGGCAATGAAGTATCCTGGAGAAAAGTGAGCTGGTGGTAGGAGTACAGGTGAAACTCAGCTTTTTCATTGAAATGCTGTATTTTGTATTAAAGCATTTACATAATAAACAAATTCCCTTTTTTCAAAGGTGAGCCTTAATCATCAGGAACTGAGACCAGTTGAAATTTCTCCCTGTCTCCCTGCAACTGCAAATTTTGAGCTGTCCTTGCAGTTATAGACAATTGCCAATGTCAATGATTCCTGAGAAGAGATGGATGTGTCCATGAAGCCACAACTCCCTAATCTATGAAGGAATGGTATTTTCAGATGCCTTCTCAGCACTTGGTTTTTGCTACTGTGTATTCAGGTTCCACGTTTATGTTCTTACCTCTTCATCTTCACCATGCAGGGAGTCCAAGCACGTCATTCAAGGTCACAAATTAATTTAGGAGCTGGGGAACCTGTATCTCTTAAGTGCCTAATATTCATTTCCTTTTGCTGAATCCTGGATGAGTGATTTCACCTTTGCTCTGAGTTAATCATCTCTAAGACATTAGAGGATGCAAGAACTATTGAGAGCAGTGCAATGTATTAGGTCAGCCATAATTTCTGACATGATTTTACTGGTTTGTGGCAGTGACTGGAAAAAAGAAGACATGCCTGATATTGGTGTCTGTCTAGAAGAGAGCAGTAAGCATAAAACTCAACCCAAACTTCTAAAAAATAGGTCAAACCTCTATTCCCATCACAACAGCCACCAGGCACCAGTCTGCCTTTCCTGGGCTCCCATGGGAAAGCAATGCTTTCCACTGCTCCCAACATTCTGCTGCTGACTGTATGTGCACCCGAAGCAGATCCTCCTGGCTCTGCACCCCTCAGAGCCAAGAAATTGCCACCCGAGGGGATAGGAGAGGGCTCTCACACCCATTTTGCACCTACACCGGCCCCAGCACCAGTACAAAACAGGCATGGAAAGACTAAACAAGTGCAGGGACTTGGATTGCAAAGTCAGAGAGAGCACAGCCCAACCAGAGGGAGAGTAACAGCACACATAATTGCATGTACAAATCAATGCAACCCCATGACCCAAACTGGCAGGAATCCTGCAATGACCAGCATGTAATTTCTCCTGTTAACTGACCATAAAAGGCAGATAATATCAGCTCGCTAAAGACAGGAAATTGCTGTGGTTTCTTCAGATCATAATTGAATTAACTGTGATTTTTCTAACAAGCTTTATTTATTTATTTGTTTTCTCTCCTATTACTTCAAAGGAGAGGACCTAGGGCTGATCCCACAGGCTTCCAGGCTTTGGGGACAATAAAGATTTAATGAGACAACTTATGTCGTGCTTATCCTCCTGCCGCAGGCACAAACACTCTATGGGCAGGAGCCAGAGCCAGGAATAGAGCCAGCCCACCTAGGACTGGAGATGCCACTCAGACCTTTTCTGTGAGTGGCGTCCAAATAGGAACCAAATCACCCTCAGGCTTTTGCTGTTGTGATTTTAACAGTCCTGGGCCTTTTTCTAGACCTGTACCTGTTTAAGAACCTGGAGATATTAACAGCGTAGATTATTTTGCCAATAGGTTCCTCTTTGCCCCCCTTTCACCTCCCCAAAGAGATCCTCTGCTATTTTTTATTTTTTTTTTTTTCGTGTCTGAAGCTTGGAGGGAGGCTCCTGGGAAAGCCTGGCGTGATTCTGAGTTAACAGTGCCATCTAGTGCTGGAAGGGACACATGGGCCTCCGAGTCACCTGCCAGAGGTGCTGTACTCGGAGGTCTTCCCAGGGAATTAACCACCTTGTGCAATAATTCATAATGTTTCTGTAGTGTTCTTTACCTGTCCCAGAGGCAGGCAGTGTCCGCACACATCCCTGGGGTGGGATTAGAGGTGAGGAGACAGCAGCCAGAGCTTGGAAAAACAAACAAACAAAACCCCAAAACACAGAGATCTGTATGTGAGGTTTTGGGCTTCTGCTTAGCACTTCCAGGAGAGGGAGATTGGAACAAAACTGGACCAGTAATGCCTTTGAATATTCCTGGTGCATATATACACCTACATTCCACATACACATTTGTGAATATATACATCTATCTCCCCATGTGTTAATATTTGTTGAATCTTCAAAATTTAGCAATCTAATTGCCAGAGACTGTAGTTCTCGCATTTATTTCCATATAATGGGAGATACACAAAAAGACATAGAGGCATCAGTCCCCAGTGACACCACATATATTCATTCATGATCATTTGAAATATTTCACTACAGTGACATAACGAAAAAAATATATAAAATCTCAGGTACTTTTTCATGCTCTCCAGAATATGAATTTTCAAGGGTAGGTGCAATGAAAGTTCACTAGTATTCCCACTGTGAAGCTTTTTCTCTATATTCTCTCTTTGTGCCATTCGGAGTTTGCCTTTGTGTCTGTCCTTTAAGATGCGAATGACTACCTGAGGACTTCTTTTTAAGCCCGAAGCACGCAAAGACAACACTTGCTGTGATTTATTTTAATGAGAAGGCAAAGCACTATTATGAAGCTAGACTCCCAGCAAATCATTCCTTCCAGATGCTGAAGGAGTGTGCTGCCTGACACATTTCTGTATCTTCTTATAGCTGAGGAAATGAAATGGAGTACAGAGGTGTGATCATTTTCTTGGATATAAGATTGGAAAAGTGACTTTGGGGAAAAAAAAAAAAAAAAAGTGAGTCTGGAAAAGTGAGTCCTAAGGAATTTGCACCAGTATACTGGTGTCAAAGATGTGAAAGGATACCCGACTGCTGGTTGCTTGGATTGTATTTATTCTGTATCTCATGTTTTGGAATTCCCTCTAATGACTTCCAACAGCTGGGGAAGAAATCTGCCTCTCTTCCTTTCCCTGCTCATCACTTCTTTCTGTTTTTAATTGCTGGTTGTTTTTTGTTTGCTTGTTTTTCTTCTGACACTTCAGAGTTTGCCCAGGGGTGCAGGCTGGGATGTGTTAATGACTGGAACAGTATGGAAATCACTCAATTATTTGGATGGTATATCTTCAACACACACTCAGAGCTGAAATTATATTCAGTCTGCAGGCAGAAGGGAATTCATGGGACAATGCTCTGCAGTCCTGCAAAATATGGGCTGCTTCTAAAATCACATCTGATTTTTTCCTAAATCATCATTGGCTTTTGCAGGAGGTAAGTATACTGGCAGTGCCCAAAATTTCTCACATTTTTCTTCCTCTGACACATCATACTTGGAGATTTTGGTCTTTCACTATAAAATTTAAGTTTCATGTAGACTGCTTGAAAGTATTTTCTGCCCCCAGGGTTTGAAGTGTATGTTCTGTGGACCAAACGTTAATTGCATTGCTGGTTGTAAGTCTGAGGACTGGACTTTATGACCCCCAGAATCACCTTGTGCTCCTAATATTGTTTTCCTTCCCTATTTTTTTTTTTTCAAGGTTGTTTTCTTTAAATCTTAAAATAGCTACAACTTTTAGCTTGAAATCAAGTTGAAAAACTAAGATACAATCAAAGAAAGCCTGGAGAAACATATCCAGGGACTTGCTTTCTGTCTTTCCCCTCACCATTTGTTGGCCAAGGCTGAAGAAAGTAAATGCACTCCTGGGAGACCCTGTCTGAAAGGCTTGTCTAAGAAATAGCACATGGCTACAGCAAGAAGCTGCAGGGGCAATCTGTTCTTTGCATGAGTCAGGCAGTGAAAGTATGCATACATGTGACACACAAAGGCTAGGCACACTCCCACGGCCTCTAAAGATTCCATGGAAAAACTTTCATGCACCCTGCTGCACGTAATTTATTACACAGTGAGCTTGGGTTTTAATGGTTATGTGCATCAATAAATATATAAATAAATAAGTAAATAAAATCTAAATTGTCCTGATCAGTGGGTCTGTTCAATGTAAAGACCAGTTGGAAAGTTCTGATTTTATTATTATTTTTTTTTTTTCCAAAGTGGGAATTTCACACCTTTCTGAGTGCCATTATCCTGCAGGTAAAGAACATCACCATACCAATTAGAGCCAATTATAAACTGACTGACCTGCTGTGGCATGGAAACAGCAGGCAGGATTTAGTTTGCAGAAAGAAGGTAGAATCCACACTTGTGCTGAGGTACCTGGGAATTTTTCACATATCTGGATTTTCCAGAGCCTTTGGATATAGATTGTCTGACTTTGTTGTTTCAGAACCCTTATTTGGGCCAGGTGAAAATTCGCAGATCTGGGATCTTGGAGAGGATTGTGTCTGCACGAGGTAGTGGGATGTTTTGTGCTGTGGCCAAAGCCGTGCAGCAATGTGTAGATTTCCTTCTTTCCCCTCACAGTATGGATCAGCATTGCATCTGACCCCAGTGCATAGTTAGTATCGCCTCCAGACTTTTTACAGTGCATTTAATACCTGAAGTCTAAACTGAGAACCAGAACCGACCTCCCCACCCCATCCGCAGCTACCTCCATTCCCATATTCCCATCTACATTGTCAACATCAGTAGCAGATCCATTATCTGAGGATCTTTAGGGGGTTATCTAGGTTATAAGGTCTGGGGACTAGGGGTTATCTAGTGTTTTTGTTTGTTTGTTTGTTTTTGATGGGGTACCACCTTCTGACTGCTCTTCAGATAGAAAAGCAGGCTAATAGGCAAATGTCTGTAAGCATATCAGCCCTGTGACTGTGACACAAATTGTTCTGACCCCTGAGTATAATGTGTGCGCTTGGTGAAGGTTATGCTCTGCCTTTCTCAGAGTACTCATGTTAGGAGGAATGCATTGTCATGGAGCAAACTTATATTTGGAGCAGTGAGTGTGAAACATATCTACAGAGCTGGTCACTTCTGTAAAATACTGAACACTTCATTCCTCTATGCCTGTGCTCTGGGTTGTTGATTTTTGTATTAATCAATCAAGGAGCTTCAGTTTCCTATGTTTTTGGCCTTATAACACTTTTTGTCTTCATATACTTCTATGAAGAATTCAGCACTTTCTCACTTCTGCCCCACCTGTACTCATCCAGTCTGATTACACTGTGCTCATTCTTTTGATGCCTATGAAATTCAAAGGGGCTGCATGTGGTGTCTCTGTGCATGACTGTACCTATAACATTCCACCACAGGCTCCAGGTAAGAGAGATTATAACCATGCAGTCAGAGAAATAAGGTGCTGGAGCAGCCCAAAAGCCAAAACTCAAACCCAGGCATTCACACTCCATATCATGTTCTGCTGAAAGAAGAAAAAAAGAGAACAACTTTTTCTCAGAAGGTCTGTTGTGTCTGGAGGGGTGACATTTTACCTACTGCTTCTGGCAACATCACTTCAAGAGTTAGACCTCCATCTTAGCTAGTAATTTGACAGGCTGATTAAATGACTTAATGAGCATGTATGTCTCTCATACCGGTATGGCCATATGATCAAGTCACATCATACTCCCTGTATCATCAAAGTAATCGGTAGATTTTAGGGACCTCTGGAACTTCACTGTTTGTACTAAATGATCTTTGTTAACTTTGTTAGCAACAAAGATTTCTCATGCAGATAAAGTCACTTGCACTCTAAATATGCCACACTGGATGAGATGAATCCTGCAGTGGTTTATTTTAAACCACATGGCTTTAAATTGAAAATGTAAGGTAAGAATAAACTCACTTTTTGTGAACATTCAGCAAGCAAAAATTTAAAGCAGAAGACCCCAGGGAGGACAATGATCTTTAGTTCACATATCTGCTGGTCTCATATGCTTTACAGAAAGGGTAAGGCATGTATAATACACGTACAGGTATATCAGGGTGCTACAAGTCGTATCCATTTCCACTGATTTCAGTGGGAGCAAGAATTATCCAAAGGAAAAAAGAAAAAAGAAAAACAAAAAAAGAGGAATAGAAAGTGAAACTGTAAATAAGTAAAAACCCGACTAAACACTGAATCTGTTTCTATGACTAGAACAATAATGGTCCTTTAATAATGTAGTATCTTTGGACCATCAAATCCACTTTTTGAAAAGAAAACCTCTTTAGAGCCATTGCAGATGAATGTTGTTAGTCTAATTAGTAATGGTTTTGTCACATTCCCAATGTATTCACAGGAGAATACATTCTAAAAGGTTGCTGCCTTCATTTGGGTTCATTAAGATTGTATGTGCCATTATAGTTACAAAACTTACAATTTTGCTTGTTCTTTGAAAAAAAAAAAATCTACTTGAAAGAATCTCTGACACATTCAGACTGCATTCAGCTACACAAATACATTATTTTATGTATTCACACCAATGACTTTTCTCATTTGTTCTACTCTACCTAGATTTATAGCAAACACCTTCATCCCAGAACTAACAAATATTAGAAATATTACAATTTATTTATACTTTGAGAGCTTGTGCTTAATAACATAACCTTGCATTTTTTTCATAAGGCTCTTAATCTCATCTTCAGCTGTGAGGCCAGACTGAATTACAGCTGCACAGGGGTACAACTATCCTTAATTCAACCTGTTCCCAGCAGCTTGAAAGAAGTTGCACAGAACATAATGGAAGAGAGCAGCATAAACTAATATGGATCAGTAATGCAACAAAGGAGATTGGGTTTTAGTCTCAATGATGAGAAGGTGTTTGGTTATTTTTAACCCTGTTACAGATTGGTGATGTTTTTGGACCAAAATATCTTCAAAATATCCATGTAAAAACATATCAGCCATTTATTTTAGTTATTTTTCTCTTTTTTTTTTTTTTTTCCAGTCTTTCTTTTAAGAACAGTATGTTTTGTACAGTGCAGAGTATGAACATACATGTATTTAGTGACACTGTAAGATTCAAACCTATGTCTCTGAAATTGGCAGTTCAGAGCATTCAGTCTGCTGACACTGTAATCACCAAGAAATTTCAAAGCTAATGGGAATATTATTAAACAAATTAAGGCATCACCAGTTAACTAGGACCGTATTAGATGACTGTAAAGATGGACTTGCAAGCTTCTTTTAGAAGGGAGAAACAGAGGGTAGAAAACAAAGACAGCAGGGTAGAGACCTGCATCTACAAGAAGGTGTGAGCAGTAATGAGATGATGGTAATATTCTTCAGCACATCTCTTGCTGAGCCACAATTCTGTAGGTGGAGTAGAAGCTTCTCAGAATTAGCAATTACAGAGAAGGGAAGAATTATAATTATTTGTCCAAGTGTGAAAGAGAGAGAGAGAAAGGAATACATAAAGTTTAAGAAGAATTTTCAGAGTGCATTTTTGATTTAAAGTTAAGCAAAGAGCATATTGTGAACAAAGGAAAGGACACCATTAATGCAATTACAGCTTTAGAGTCATGTTGTAGACAGAACTGGGCCAGTTGTTACCAGAAAAGCCGGCATTCATTATAATTCATTTAGAAAGGGAAATCAAGCTGCTGAAAACTCAGTGAGCCAGTGGAAAGGAAATAGGACCCAGTGAAAAAAATAGGAAAGGAAAGATAATCAGAGACCCAGGCAGGGCTGCATGTCTCTGTTCTTTTCCTTCCTTATATTTCCAGACTTAGATCTGGGAAGAGAGACCTGCTCTGGTTAGTGCCCATGTTTCCATTGGGTTGCCAGTGGGAGAGAGAAGAGTAAACAGTCATAATTGCTGTCAGCTCAAAGGAAAAGAAGTGAAGATGTACATGATAAGCAAATACTCTGTATTAGCACTAAAAGTGCCGCCTCCGCCTATTTCACCAGAGTCATGCAAGGATATGCTCGAACAGTTCTCTTCCTGGCAGACATAATGATGGTTTAAAAGTCAAGGGCATCCGTTCAGTGGGAACTGGATAAAACTAGTCATGTGTAGCTTTGGATATGAAATAACAAATGCCTACTACTGTCTTTTGGCCTGTGCTTGTTTATTGATAAATTGAAAGAAGAGCAAAGGGGACATTAAAAGGGTAGATTGGGAAGATATTTTAAAAAAACAAAACAAAACAAAACACACACACACACACACACAAAACAAAACAACAAAAAAACCACCTTCTTTGTCTAAAATATAACTTTCTGTTCAATCATTTGTGTTATCCATGTATTTCCTATTCACTCATGCTACCATGCTACCACACTGAAATCAGATATATTTCTCTGCATATAACTCTTTAGACAAGTGTCAATGGAAGCAAAGATAACAAATACCAGTTTGTCAGGTGATATTTTATTTCAGGCCACTATACAGCCAGATTCCGTTTTCTGTCCCAGCAAATAACTGAAATAACTTTCTTGATAGTATTTGAGTCTTTTCTTCTCAGTCACTCACAGCCTTTGAAAACATGGTGAAAAAAAAAATATATATATATATATATTGAGAAAAAAAAAAAAAAAAGAAAAAAAAAGAAGAAAAAAGAAAGAAAAAACAGACATGAGAAATAAAGAAAACATGTTTCAGGATTCAGGTTTGGTTACAGTCTCAGACACCTCTGTTCTGCGTGATCAAAAGGCTTGACCACTGTGAGTAGAAGGCAGGCAGAAATCTTGTTACCATAAATTCTTTGTATAGCATAGTGGGATTTTGTTTGTGATGTAATCACCAGAAAGGATTAGAATTTAGCAGGTTTAAATCATTTATGCTCAGGTGAGCATGATAATTATTTCTTTTTTCACAGGTAAATGCTAATTTGGGTAAGTAAATTACTTTCTTTAAATTCCTCAGCCTATGCATTTTCAGATAGTAACTGAAGTTTTTGTTTACTTCCAGCCTTTCATGTCCTGTGGTATCTTATTTGCTAGAGAGCAGCTGCTGTCATCTGAAAAATAACTGAAAATGCTCCAGAAAGAGAAAGAACTCAACTATGTGGGAACCTTGTAGTCTGTGACTATGGTCATGCACTCTTCTAAAAATGACCAGGTTTCTTCAGAAGCAGACCACTTTCCTCTTAACTCTTTCATTTCTTTCATGTACCTTGTGTTTCTTGTTGCACTCACAAGTGTGTGTGTGTGTGTGTGTGTGCATGCCTACATGAATGGTTCAGCTAAACTTTGGCTCCAGTAGTAGAGTTATATTAGTACGTCCACTTACAGCTCCTCAAAACCCTTCAGGAGGGTTTGTTCCCCTCTACTACTTTGCACAATGTCAGCAAGATTGGCATCTTAGGGTCCTTGTGTGGTCTAAACGTGAAACACTAAATACCTGGGAAATCAACTTACCTGAAGCTTCACGAGAACAAACTTCATCTCTTCCATCCATACTCACCTGACATGTTGACCTTCATGCAGTACATGTTGGATAGCTCATGCAGTTACATGAGTGTACTCAGAGAGTTACTCAACCTTCTTTCATGCATACTGTTTCATTAAGTACATTTGTGTTGCTATGGAAATCTAATACCTAGTACATGAGTTGTGTTGGCAAGGAAAAAAAAAAACAACATTTGCAAAACTTTAAAGTTCCAAGTTCCTCAGGGATGATCATTCCCTTAGGGAGATTTTGCTGTAACATCATCTCTGACTCCTTTTTCTATATCATTGAAATCTTTAGAGGATTCACAGGCCTGGGTGCTTTGCTCCTGAGCCCTTCTTCCCCTCCACACACTATTTGTCCTTCCCTCATTTTGGTCTCACACTTGTTTCTGAGAATTGGATCTTCTTGCTAAACTTTTCAGATGTGAAAGTCATTGGCTACATCTACTTTACCCTTATGCACATTTCTTTATAAACAAACAAATAAACAAACAAAACCCACATAATTAGTCTGTGGCAATGCTTCTCTTCAAATAAAAATGAGTCAGAGATTTCCAAATGATTTGTTTTTTTCACAATTATCAGACACAGAGAGGATGAGGTGAAAACACAGAACATCCAGGCACCACCCCTTCATTAACATATCCACATCTCAGAGCACATTCCTGTTTTGTTCCAGCAGGAAAGACATTACCATACCTCCAGTCACCCATGCAGTACACAAAGGACGCATTATAGGAGAGTGCTTATCAAATATGAACAGAAGTTGATGTAAAATTCTGGAGAAACAGTGACTGACTTGTTTTAGCATGTCACAGAAATAGTACACGTGAGCCTGGAATACAGAAGGCTGCTGAGATGTTAATGTAGAGGCAATGACAATGAAAGAACTGTGTTGAAGCCTTCAAAACCTAAGAAATTTACCTTAATACTTATGTTTACACATTACTAATGAAAGAGAAACTGAACTTCTCCATTATGACATCTGTAAGCATTTGTATTCATGCTTTATCAGTTGAGTAGCAGACACCAAAACAACTTTTCTAAGAAGTTGTTTAAGAATATGCAGCAAGCTGGTGGCATAGCCAGGAATGCAATTTGATAATAGTATCACGCTACTGGAGACTCAAGCCTGAGCTAAGACCTGAGTAAAAACTTAAAACCTGCTTTCATCAAAGATTATGCATTGATATTGTTATCGAATTAAAAGTCCTTAAACATAAGGACCTGGCTAGGGTCAAAGGAACAATGATAGGTGTAGGAACAATAATAACATAATCAGTGAAAACTTAATCAGAGTGGAAGGATTAGACCATTGTCCTGCTGTGAAACTCATCAGGAGCAGCCAAACAAGGACAATCCCTCCCCAGGATTAGGGGTTATTGCCTTAAGGTGTTGACAACTTGGGAAAATGCTGATTCAGCCAAAGTTTCCTGCAACAAAATTGTTGAAAAACTCTCATTTAGAAAATTTATATTTACCTTCATCAAAATGTACCAGACGACTGTGATGAAATAAAGTTTAATATATGGTTAGGTCTTTCCCCACACCAAACAGTGAATACTCAGAATTTTTGACACATGACTTGTAGCTCACTCAAAGATGAAATCTTTTCCCTGCCTTCCCTATTTCACTCAAAAGACTATCAGTGGTAATCTTTGGAAGTTGCCAGTGATTCTGAGTTTCCTGGTTTTCTGAAGATCCTGGTTGCATTTATAGACCCTCTTCAGCCCGGCTATGTTTCAAGCACTTGCAGTTAGCTACCTCTCAGGAAAATCTTCTGGTTTGGAGGTGTGTCTACATAGTCACAAATGTAGAAAAAATACACAACTCAGGAAGAAACTAAGAAGTTCATTTTATATCAGTCTTCTGATATATTTGTATTTTCTATCAGATTTCTATACCCCAGTACTGGAATGACCACACCCATTTAGGATTGACATTGGACATGAAAGCATGCCCTTATGTCTACTGAGCAAAACATCACACTTCAATCTGTAATGAAAATTCAGCATCTTCACTGTCTCCAGTAGCTGTGTTAAGCTCTCAAGGGTTTACCTGAACTGCAGAAATGATCATCTGTTTTCATCTCTCTTCTGGAAGCAGAAGCTGATGAACTGGAGCCTGGATTTGCATAGATCACAGAATCACAGAATCATAGAATAGTCTAGGTTGGAAGAGACCTCCAAGATCACCGAGTCCAACCTCTGACCTCATGCTAACAAGTCCTTCACTAAACCATATCCCTAAGCTCTACATCTAAATGTCTTTTTAAGACCTCCAGGGATGGTGACTCAACCACTTCCCTGGGCAGCCTATTCCAATCATTAACAACCCTTTCAGTAAAGTTCTTCCTAATATCCAGCCTAAACCTCCCCTGGTGCAACTTTGGCCCATTCTCCCTCATCGTGTCACCAGGCATGTGGGAGAATAGACCAACCACCGCCTCGCTACAGCCTCCTTTCAGGTACCTGTAGAGTGCGATAAGGTCGCCCCTGAGCCTCGTCTTCTCCAGGCTAAATAGTCCCAGCTCCTTCAGCCGCTCCTCAAAAGACTTGTTCTCCAGACCCTTCACCAGCTTCGTAGCCCTTCTCTGGACTCGCTCAAGCACCTCCATGTCCTTCTAGTGAGGGACCCAAAACTGAACACAGTACTCGAGGTGCAGCCTCACCAGAGCCTGAGTACAGGGGGACAATCACTTCCCTGGACCTGCTGGCCACACTGTTTCTTATGCAATCCAGGATGCTGTTGGCCTTCTTGGCCACCTGAGCACATTGCTGGCTCATATTCAGCCAACTATCAACCAAAACTCCCAGGTCCTTCTCTGCCAGGCAGCTTTCTAACCACCTATCTCCCAGCCTGTAGCGCTGCTTGGGGTTGTTGTTCCCCAGGTGCAGGACCTCGCACTTGGCCTTGTTGAACTTCATACCGTTGGCCTCGGCCCTTTGGTCCAGCCTATCCAGATCTTCCTGCAGAGCCTTCCTACCCTTGAGCAGATCGACACACGCACCTAACTTGGTGTTGTCTGCAAACTTACTGAAGGTGCACTTGATCCCCTCATCCAGATCATCGATGAAGATGTTAAAGAGGACTGGCCCCAGTACCGAGCCCTGGGGGAACTTCACTAGTGACCGGAAGTTTTAGAGGAAAATCTATGTTTGCCTAAGTCTTGTCTTTGTTTTATTAATACACCATATTTTGATTCTATTTTTGAAAGCATGTATGTACCAAGAAAGATACTCATTTTCCTCAGAAAATATATGTAGAATATTGCTTAAAAAATAAGATTTTGAGACAATAAACTCAGGACTAGCTTCCTCAATTAGTTTCTCAACAGCTTCTTTCATAAAAGTTTATTCTCAAACATTTAATTTCAGATTCTGCAAAGTAATACAGCGTCATAATCACCATTTAATTGATGTTTTAATCCTTCTATTTGCCTGAGTGACAGTAAAAGGAATGTCAATTAAACACTTATTTTGTTTTGATAATATTTAAAAGCCTTGTAAAAGAAAGAAAGAACAAAAAAAAATATAATTAACATCTACCTGAAAGTAGAATATTTTACAGTGAAAATGCATTTTTGATGCAGTATGCAGTTCTTTACACTTGAATTACAGATTTTTTTAATATTTATTTTTTCTTGTGGAAAGAAGATGCCAGGACCCAAATGATTATACCAGGGATTAAGACATGGTCTTATTCTATGTTGCTTCTCAAATATGTGGTTCCATTTTCTTGTACATCTATAAACAAATTTCTTTATTGCCCTTTTCAACATATTTTCCGTATATGAAATGGAGAAGAAACAGACCTGGTGATGTCATCTAATGATGCATATAGAAGATAAATTATTTTTGTTATTTTTATAGGAAGCCACTGAATTTTTTTCTCTAAATTTCACTCCGGCTCACAATATAAAACATTTCTGCATTTATATTTATTACAATTATCTGGTTGTAGTGGCATTTCAGAAGATGCAATGTTATGCATTGTCAGTGGGCTGTTATGCAATATCGTGCAGGTTGCTGTTCAGGCCATTCTGACGCATACACCCAGATTTGGTCAATTCTGGTTTCTCAAAGGAGATTGAAACCAACTTTGTGTTTGTTCCTGCAAAACATGTGATGAGAAATGACATAATTAATGACTGATGAAATGAATACATAGTTAACTCTGAATTTATGTAGGAGACAGTTTCTTGACCTAAGACCAATGTTGTCTTGGAACAGCCTCTAAGTATCTACAGGGAGGCAGAACATCCAATGGAGGTGGAACTCTGTTCTCTGTTGTGGCCATTATGGATAATTTGTCAGGACTAAGTTAGAAAGGTGTCATGGCAGAGCTTGGGTATGGTAAAGGCAGTCATGGCAAGAATATAATGACACTGCTGGTTTAACAAAAAGCTAGTAAACCCCTGGACAAACTAAAAAGATAAATAAATAAAAAATAGGAATGTATTCATAAGGTGGCTTCCAAGATGGAATTGATAATGGTTTTGGAGAACAGTAAAAAGGTATTGCTTCGCTTAATTTTGGGTCTTCTGGTGACTCCAGAAATTGCAGATCCCACTAAAATGGAATATTGAACACTCGGTACTTTGAAAACTTAAAATATTTCATTTTCTGCTGATGGAATAAATCTTGATCCAAAAACCTTGCAAATTATAAAATGAAAACAAACAATTGTGTTCTCAATAACTGTGTTTTCTTTTTGAAGCAAAAATCATTTGCCAAAATGGGAACATGCAGGATTGCATATTTGTCATTTGTATCTCAACTTTATATTTTTTTTAATCTCTGAATGTACACTGCTCTCAGTCAGCTAAAATGTATTTAATACCTCCCTTTTCAACCTGTGCTTAAACCTTTTAACCTTTTGATAGATTTTGCTAACAAGGGTGATATTATTTAAGCAATATAAACTTATTTTTAATTAGTCACCTCTCTCTTCAATGAATAATATAAAGCCTATTGCCAACAGTAGTACTACAAATTTATAACTAGGCTGGCCATGGGATGCATGTATTTATTTATTTATTTATTTATTTTTCTTCTTTCACATTTATTGCAAGCTATTTTCTACTGTATTTAAACTCACAGTGTCAAGGTGGATCAGTAAAAGCTTCCTGATTTAAAAGATCAGTTATCGTTAATGGTGTTTATACACAATTTTAATGGTTTTATAGCTGTTTATTCTTTTGCAGTTAGCTTTTGTCACTGAGTTAGCCCTTGAAATACACTGGTGTGAGTCTTTTAAGATCCTCCACGTGACCAACAGCCATCCTGTGAACGGTGGAAGTTTGTTGTTGTTGTTGTTGTTTGGTTGACTGTTTTTATTGTTGGTTGCGGTGTGTGTGTGTGTGTGTGTGTTTGGTTTTTGGATTTGGTTTTGTTTCCCCAGGGTGGGATATATGTAATTAAAACTATATAAAACTTCATTTTTTTAATTTATTTTTTACATAGAAAAGCATATTGGAGGTAGTACACTGCTCAAGCCATTTGCATCTCTTCTTTTCTCATATGTTTTCTTTCTTAACCCCTACCCCCTGAATCATACAGCAAATAAATAGTAATGATACCAATAATGAAATCAAGAGGCAGTCCTTTGCAAAAATGATCCAAACTTCTCCCACATACCACTGCCTACTCTTCCCCTCTCCTCACCCCAATAAACAATGTCGATCTCTTTATATAAGCAAAGCTTTATATCTCAGGAAATAGCCTGGCTTCTAAAAATCTGCTGAGCTACTTACAGCAAAGTGGATTTGACTTTATCACCAAATCGTAAAAAAGCAGGATTAAGGATTGTTTCCTTTTCAATTTCTCAGGCTTGTGCCTCAAAGAGGGGTAGAAGCCTGCCATAAAGCATGGCTTGAGCTCTGAGAGCTAATCCCCTTCCTTTGTGCACTGGTAGGGATGGGTTTTGCTCCACTCTGAGATACCGTACCGTATTTACCCATCTCTGCCAGTGTCCCTAAACAAGTTTTGTTCCTCCTCTTATCCCTCACTGTGTTGATAGGATTCTTGTCCTTCACTTGCTTCATTAGGCATCAGATAGCCCCAGTTGGGATAGCTTCCTTTAGAGAACAGAAGACCTAGTGAACAAAGTAAGGAAATTCTGTATTTCTGCAGTTGTGCTCCTGAGCAGAAGTTTGTGGGATGCAGTGGCAAACACGGGAAGGACAGCCATTAAGGCCATTCAGAGCATGCAGACATCAAAGTCTGCCTGCACACTGGCAAGCTCTCTGAGCCAGAGCATGCGGTTAGCTATCTCAGCTTCATGTATTATGCAAACTGTGGAGACTGCTCTTTGATCAGGGGGAAACTGAGAAGAAAAAGCACAGGAAACAGCCCAAGAGGGTTGCTTTGCGTGTGAATAGCTGCCTGCTCTTCTGCAGTTACCTTTCCGTTAAAGGCTCTCCGTTTTGTCTTACCGAGTTTCAAAGGATGGAGAAGAGCAGCTTGGAGGAAAGAAAAAAATAAATAAAATGTAAAGGTGTAGATAGCTTTGCTTATACTTAGTGTCCTAAGTTTTTGGCCAGGGCTTTAAGAACACATGGAAACAGACAAAATAGAAAAGAGGAGAGCAAATCAACGTTTCCTTCAAGAATCACTGTGCAACATTTTGTTGTAATCCTGACTTGTTGCCTTGCCTGGGCAAACATTGGGAGGGTTAATGGGAAGTCTCTTCTGAAGGGTGAATTCCTCCTTGTCCTCCTGCCATCCCTGCTCTGCATTTTATATTTTGTGACTATTGCAAGGAAATTATTCCATCTGCAAAGGAAAATTCCTGTATTTTTCTTAACACTGCTCTGAAAAAAACACGTGTAATCAAAGTTAGGTCCGTAATAACTTAGTGTGTTATGTTGTTAAATTGTCAAATAGTTTTGGTCAGGACCAGCTAGGACTTTCCAGAAAATTGCCAGGCATCTGGCAATTCAACATGGGCTGTATATCATTTCCAAGAAACATATTAGATGCAGATACCTTGTTTTGAAAGGAAGAGAGTTTTATGGTATAGATATTGAGGCCAGTAGCCTCAGTCCCAGCCAATTTAATTTAATAGTGTATATAGCCTTTACATATTCCTAGAAATAGAGCAAGGGACAAGAGCAGGGACAAAAACTGAATGTTACCATCACACACCCATCCTCACTATGGGTTTGTGCTCTTCCTTTCTCCTGCAGCCATAGACTTTGTACTTCAGTAACTGCAGAAGCCCAGATCCTTCCACACAAAGGATGGAGAGCATCCCATCTTTTGGAGTAGCTTTGTGATTCTCCCTCAGGATATGGCAGATATGGTAGTGAAAGAAGGCCTAAGACACAGGTCTCAACCAACTAACTCTCCATTCCACAAATGTTTGGATTTGGTCTGTCTGAGATGGAGTTAATTTTCTTCATAGCAGCTTATAAATCTCTTTGTGGTAAAAAAAAAAAAAAAAAAAAAAAAAAAAAAAAAAAAAGGTAGCATATTATTATTTGAGCTGTTTCTGAACAGTGTTTGCACAGCATCAAGGCCTTCTCACCCCACTCCCCACTGTATAGGTTGGGGGTGTACAGAAGTTTGGGAGGTGACACAACCAGGCAAATGACAGCTAACCAAAGAGATATTCCAAGCCATGTAATATCATACTCACCAATAAACAGAGCAAGGGGTTGGGTTTAACCATCTTTTGTTGTGGTGGTTAACCTTAGCTGGCTGACAGGTGCCATCCCAGTTGCTCTTTCACTTCCCCTCCTCAGCTCCTCAGCAGGATGGGGGGAGAAAATATAACGAAAAACTTGTCAGTTGAGGACAGGGAGATCACCCTGTACTGCCGTCACAGCCTCTGCTTGAGGATGATTAATTTAATTCATTGCTGGTTAATAACAGAGTAGAGAAGTGAGAACTAAAAAACAAAACAAAACAACAAAAACAAAACAAACAAAAAAATGAAACAAACAATCAACATAAAAACACAGGAGGACAGCCTACTCCACTGGGAGGGACCTCTTACCTGGCACTGGAGTGCTCCTGATGCCTTCTCACAGAGAAGAAACCACCACCATGTGGTGGTTTTACCGTGTTAGGCAGCTGAACACCACAACCGCTCTCTCACTCCCCCTCCTCAGATGAGGAGAGGAAGAAGTAAAGGAAAGAACAACTCACAGGTTGAGATAAGGATAATTTTATTAAAGGAAAAAAAATATATACATTAAGGAAATATTATTAATTAACAATTCAACTAAAGGGAAAAAGGGAAAAAGGGAAAGGGGAAAGGGAGGGGGTAACAAAAACAAAACAAGTAAAGGCTATATGGAAGTGCAGAGGAAAGAAATTATTCTCTACTTCCCGCAAATGAGCGATGCCTGACCATGTCCTTGAAGCAGGGCCTCAACACACGTAGCCGGGGTTCGCGAGGAGGACAGACATTTTTGCAATGAAAGCCCACCCCTCCCCTCTTTCTCCTTCTTCCACCTTTTATTGCTGAGTGTGACATCATATGGTATGGAATATCTCTTTGGTTGGTTTAGGTCAGCTGCCCTGATGATGTTTCTTTCTCACTTTTTGCCCACCCCCCAGGAGGGTTAGAGAAAGTCCTGATACCGTGCCAGCACTTCTCAGCAGCAGACACAACACTAGTGTGATAACACTGCTATTCTAGCTACAAGTGCAGAGCATGGCACTTTATGGGCTGCTGCAGGGAAAGTTAACATCCCAGCCAGACCCAGTACACCCCCCCTTGCAGTCTCCACAGTTCCAAAACCTTGCCATGTAAACCCAATGTATTTAATCATGAACCGGCTGGGGATCGGTCTGTCTGTGGAGTGTGATGAATGATTGCCTTTGCATCATTGGTTTTGGTTTGGTTATCTCTCCTTCCACTTCACTTACTAAACAATTTTTTTTTTTTTATTTTTATTTTTTTAATCTGAAGCCACAGGTTTACTAACTTCAACTCTTCCTTTCCTTATCCCCCACCCTACTGCTGAGATCTGCTGGGGGGGGAAGTGAGTGAGAGGCTGTGTTGCCTAGCAGCCTACTGAGATTAACCCACAATTTTACAAAACAGGAGAAAACAGCACCTGAAACCCTACCAGAGGCTCAGCACTGTGAACTGCACACCTGGAGATGGGCACTTAATTTTGAACTGTTGGAAGAGAAGATTACTTTTTCTTTAAATCCATTCCTTCTTTTCTGGGTTGACTTCCTTTATTCCTTTTCTCTCAATATTTCCCCCTTTATACAGAACTGTAGCAGAATTAAAGCAAATAGCAGTTAAGCAATTAAAAAAGTGAGTGCTCTAGATATGTAACTTCTATGAATATACAACACACCCTTTTTTGATTGTTTAGATAATTCACCTTAATCACCTTAATGTTCAGCTGTAATAACTATTAAAATGACTAAAATAAATGCTATCAATCTCACCTGAAAAGCTCCCATTACAGTAAATAACATATGCAAACCTACCCCGATAATAATATTTAAAGTTATAAAAAGAAAGTTCTCCATGATGTTATGTATAAGGCATATCTACAGGAAAAAATACTGTGTGTACTCCCGACTTATTCATATCTTTTAAAGGACTTGGTGGCATCTTTGCTTGCTGAGAGTAGCCCCACAGCAGATGTCTAATGGCACTTACTGAGGTCCTGGAGACCAAGCTGATAATAACTAAAAAGTGCAATTACAATAATTTTCTCAGAGTGCCACTGGGTAAAATCCTCCACATTACTTTGCACAGGCTTTTAAGCAATTTTCAATCTGTGCCTCATTACACACTTAGCAACATGTTCTTTCTCACCCCCAGCCATTTGGATGGATAAGCAGGAGTGGAAGGGCTTTTACCTCAGCACTATTTTGAGGTTTATTTTCCCATTTCATTGTGCTGATGAGGCTTTTTTTTTCTCAAAGACTACAGATTGCATCCTGTTTTGGTCCCAGTGAAGTGAAATCAAACCCAACAAGGTAATTCAATTGCACGTCTAGCACATAAACGCTAACAGTTTTATCTTGAGTAGCTTCTACCATTTCTGAAAGTTCCCAGTCACCTCTTGGTCATACTTTGAAATTGTAGGGACTTGAGGGCAGGAAGTGCCAGCTGTTCTTTGTAACTTTAAGTTGCAGTGCTTAATGCAATGTGGTCCAAGGGTGGATGAAATCAGGACATACAGCGTTTCACCAACAGGTGAAATTCCACTGTTGTTAGAATATTCACTGTGTTCTCAGTGGTTCTTTTGTGGCTTAATGTTTGTTAACAGGTCCAAAACTCAGCTCTTTGAGACAGATTTTATTGGTATTGCATGCATGACAGGGTGGTTAATTTCATATCCTCATTGAAGTCTGATTCCAAAGAAAAGTTAGACTTTGAAACTTGAAAGTCCAGGTTATCCATGTTAAGTGACAGCTCAATAACCAGGACAGCATACAAGCATATCATTGTTTTTAACAGGAATAGTAATTATATTTTTGTATACTTTACTGCAGTAATATGGGTTGAAATGAATGTAAATACTCCTTATTCTTATGGAATTATTAAATCTTATGGCAATGGATTAGGAATATTTCAAGTCAGCATTTCATATTGAGTTTCTCTGCCCTGATACAAGGGGCCCTGAAAGGCAGCAGAATGAACAAGAAACTATTTATTTTTAAAGTATTTGATTGTCTTAAGTTTCTGCATCTTTCTGAGCATTCATTTTTCAAGTAATTATCTGAAGTCAGGGCTTAAGCTAAATCATTGAGCTTCTTTGCAAAATTCAGCTCTGAATATCTTTTAAAAAATAATCCTACTTTTATCTTGAAGCAAATCTCACATTTCAATTTACCTGTGAAATTCATTATGTTTGCCAAATGTGAATGTTTCTATTCTTTCTTTCCCACTCATAACTGACCATAACAGTTTTTCAAAAAAAAAGAAAAAAAAAAAAGAAAAAAAAAAAAAAAAAAAAAAGAAAAAAAAGTCAATATTAGCTTGCACTTTTACTCTTTTCTCCTGTTTTTGTTTGTTTGTTTGTTTGTTTGTTTGTTTTTTACCATTCTTCAAACATCTGAAAATGATTTGCTGAATGGAGAAAAGTTCACTATTCAGAGTGAGTCAGAGACTCATTGAGAATCAAATTATGATTTGGATACCCAGATCTGTTTAGGAATACCATATCTGACTGAAAGATATTTCTTAGCTCACAGAGCTCAGCTCCCTGTTATTGCAGAAAACAGTATCCTGAAACTTCAGTTGTACAATTGCTGAAAGTTAACATTATAGGCAGCATTCTTGCCCCTTGTACCTTGATTTTTATTATTTATTTATTTATTTATTTTTAAAGTAAAGCCAAGCTCCATAGGTCTTGAAATGGTACTCTGCTCAGTTTTCATATTACTCCATTTATGCATTCCTTCATCTCCTTGTTTCAATTAAATTTTTTTTTTTTTTAACATGGATTGGAAAAAAGTGGGCAAAGCTGTACATACAGTTTCAAATGAGATTTTCTAGTACATAGAATCATAGGCGTGGGTTGGAATGGACCATACAGTTCCAACCTCCCTAGTACCTGGTATGACAGATAAGGCCTACAGCTTTTTCTCTGTCTTTTAAATTAATTGTTGTATTATTTTACTTTGGCTGTTGTTGACTTCTGTGGAATTTATATCAGTTTTGCATGCTGCCATATCTTTATTCTTAATCCTTCAAACATTGCATGCTAATCAGATGTAACAAATTGATCTGTATCTATTCACAATCACTTCTTTGCCTGGAGGACTCAGTTCTGCCCCGTGAAGACATGCACTGAGGTCATACAGTGCAGTGCTCTATTAGGCAAAGCAGCAGCTCCTATCTGCTCCTCTGGTGCATGCCAGTAAGTGCTACAGAGAAGATCCAGGTTCTACCCACCCATTGCCTTGCTATTCCCACAAGAAAGAGAGAGCATAATGCTGCTGCCAAACCTGTTTTTCTTCCTCAAGCCTGTGTATTCAAAAGAAAATATGTTATACATCCACCTTCCTTGAATTTTTATATTGTAATCGCCATAGATTAGATGCCAAATTCCTTGGTTATCTGTTGTCATCCTTTATTATCTGCTTACTTTATTTCACTGCCTTCTTCCTCCCTTTCTCCTTCACTTTCTTCTTCCTTCCCTCTGTGTTCCTTTTTAAATCTGACAGTCACCTAAATGCTTCTTTGTAGACAAGCATGAATCAAGGGTTTAAATGAAAAATCATTATGTTCCAATCAGCTGCCTATACCCTATACCTTATGCAGAAGGAAGCCAGGTGTTTGGGGTCTGGTTGGCTTCCCAATCACATCTTATGTGCCCTAAGATGCCAGCTTAAAAGCTTCCTGTTGTATTCAAATAGAGGCCTGCAGGCAGCCCAACAGTATCGGGACCAGTGCCAGCCAGGACTGTTGAACAGACTAAATGCTATAATTATTACATAGCCCTTTTAACAGCAGGAATGGGACAAAATAACTGCTTTCTGGCCAAAGGAACAGCCACAGACTATGAAGAGTCATATTCTGCTCTGCTGAAGCACACATGATGTATAATGTAGATCTAGTGCTGGAAGACTTATAATCCTTCCCCAAATAACATTTCATTTGTGAGGAGTCTCAGCCAACTCTGTCAGAAGTGTAGTTATGGCTAAGAATAAAAAATCCTCAGAAGAGAAAAAATAACATGGGCAGTTTGCTATTCATCATGCTATAGTATCATAGCAAGTAACAGACAGGAAAGCTGAGCATGATACAAACACCACAGAGCCCATGCTATGAGATTATCAGGAGTCTTCTGCATTTGAGAGCTTTAACAAGCACAGGCAGTTTGTCAAAAGTCCTTAGTTCCAGCTTGATGGCAACCAACCGAAGCACGAGTGGTTTGTCCCCTAGCTTCACTTTGGCTCCAGGATAAAACCATCTCAGCCTGGTCAGAAGGGGCAGTAGGTCAGGCTAAGAAAATTTAGTAAACAGCTGACAGTACTGACCTTCCTGTGGTGGTGGCAGGAGGGGTAAGTTTTTGATTTCAATCAGCATTTCCAACATATAGTAAACATTTTTTGTACTTTTTATTTTTATTATTTGTTTTTGTTACCTGAAGTGACAGGAACTTTTAGAATCTTATCTTTTTTTTTTTTTTTTTTTTTTTTTTTTTTTTTTT
>CM021766.1:145185873-145334136 GCA_011076525.1 Nettapus auritus
TTTTATTTTATTTTATTTTATTTTATTTTATTTTATTTTATTTTATTATTTTATTTCCTAGTCTAGGCCAATTCTAAGTACATTTCTAGTTATTCAAGCACTATCTAGAAAGAGATAGAAGTTTTAAAAGTCTACCCAGGGTACATACAACAGACTGGCAAACTGATACATAGATATTACGCACCATGCATCTTGCTTCCACACAATGCTTTTATCACTGTCTCTTTAGTGTAGGCACTATAAGTGTAAGAATGGGAAAAGTTAAGTATAATCTCTACAGATCCAAAGCTATCCTAGGGCATCGCAGTATGGCTCAAAGAAAGGTAGAAGAAATGTGATTTGTGTGCTTGGGAGTATTTTTCACTGCTTGAACTTAAGCAGACAAGTCAGCAATATAAAGACATTTCCAGAATGCTCCAAGACACACCTAGTTTGGAAAGACCTACGTGTTTCAAACTGCCATTCTTTTGGATCCATCACAACAAAAATAGAAGAAGAAAAGGCATTAAACACCTAGAAAGCTGTTGTGATACCCTTGGAGAACAGCCAAGGATAAAAACAACGGCTGATGGCAGCAGAAGAACAATGAAAACTTGCCTCAGTTGCTGCATCTGTTTTTCCAGAGAGGATTATACTGGAAAACTTTTAGACCAATTTCATGCTTAATAATAATAATAATAATAATAATAATAATAATAATATCTTAATCTAAAAACAAAACAACAACAAACAAACCAACCAACCAACCAACCAACAACAACAACAACAACAACAACAAAAACTCGTGGCTTAGCCATAAGAACTCCAACAGCTTACTGCTTACTAGAGGGGTTTAAGAGGATTTCAGTATTTAGTGATGATTTGGCTTTTTTTGCTGTTTGTGTTTATACTGTAAAAATATGACAACAGAGAGAATATTAAGTTATGTAAGCATTAACAACAGAGTTGTTCTAATGCAGTGCTAATCCTTCTCCGTGTATTAATCATCTTGTAGAAAATGAAATGTAGAACAGCAGAAACCCTCTGAACATAAGAAGGTTTACCAAACATATCTAACATATGCTTTCAGCTGAGATTTGATATGTTACCAGGAGAATGGATTAAGTTTTTCAACACAGGCTCTCCAGTGCTGTTCATTAAAAGGTTAAGGACGTTCAGCCCTGAAGAAGAAACACGGGAGTTCTGTAGCCAAGTGAAATTAGCAAATCTGTTCCGTTTCCTGCTCAGTATTTGTATGTTTGCTAGTGGGAAAAAATACATCCAAGCTTTCATCTAAGTTTAGTGTTGGACATATGTACCCTTCTGCTGGAGGACATGTCCATATCAAAGATTCACCATTCATTTTAATGAAAGAGTGCAGTAGCACAGGGGTGGCATTTGATTAATGCCTCATGGCAATTCCTGTGTTCAGAGTCTGATGCACTGGAGTCTTCCTGTTAAATTCCAGCAGGCTCTGCGCTCATCTTCCTGTTAAATTCCAGTAGGCTCTGTGCTCTCATGCTTTTTAATAGTACAATACCCTAATCTGAGCTCATAGTTTTGTTAATAAAAAGTAGCTAGTCTTTAACAGACTGTAAAATAAATCAGATTTCTAGGAACTCAGAGGACAACTTCTAAGAAATCAATGAGATAAAACATACTGAGCAAGCCTATGAGCACTAAGCTTAAATCTGCCATGTGCTGGGTTTAAATCTCCAGTTTCAGATGGAAAAACATCAGGAAAAAAACAATTCATACAGCCTCAGGATATATGCTGGGAGTCTAGAAAACAGAAATGGTTTATCAGAGCCAAAAATTCACATCAGAAGAACACACGGCTTTGTCTTTATTGTCATGTCATGATGCACCTGGTCCTGGGCTGGTACACAGTGTGTCACCTATCTGGGGTCACTTCTAATATCGCATCCCTTGGCCCGTCACAGTCCTGCACAGGTACACAGTGGCAGCCAAGGCAATGCACAGCTCGTTGTATTTGTATGATCCAACACTGACATCGTGTGGCTGCTTGGCAAGGGTCGAACTCTTCAAGCTTCACTTCTGACTTTCCACTGCTGGCTGTAGGACTCTCAGTCCCTGTGACTTCTAAAAGCATGTTAGTGATTTAGAGTTTGGAAGACATCATAATACTAACAAGTACTGCCTTCATTCATTTTCCTTCTGAAAATTTCCAGTGGCAATCATATCATTTCAGGTACATCATTCTTGTTATGTGCAAACTGATTTTTCAGGCAATTCATGGTTGGTAATACCACCCTACTGATTCACGTGTGTACTCAGTGGCATTCCAGCCATGGAGATGACATGGCCATATAGGCACTATGCTGGATTGAAAGCTTACTGCCATGAGTAGAGAAAGAGATTTGCTGCCTGTTTAGCCCTTCCAAAGGTGTTACATGCCAAAGACTTTCATAAGGAGCCAAGGCAGTGTGCCATTTTCACCATCACATATATCTGTGTGAAGTACAACATGCTCCTGGGAAAGTTCCCATCTAACCCAGACTGAACCAGACACAGAGAGTCTCCAGTTACTATTAGTGGTGATTTAAAATAGCTTTCATTTTGACTATCTGTGTCTCTCTGCCATGTAGGGATTGCTTTTATGATTTATCAAAGCTTCTGAAGGATGTTCTTTCTGAGCTGCCTGCTTTTTTTTTTTTTTTTTTTTTTTTTTTTTTTTTTTTTCAGTTAGCAAAGTAGTGTGCAGCACTAGAGAAATATTGGTGTATATGTTCTGTATTAAAGATCAAACAAGGTAATCCATAAATAACTCTGCAGCTAAAAAGCTTGTGGCAGCTTTGGATTATACATGAAGACAAGAGACATGCTTGTGGCAAGAGGCTATACAATTTAATTATATGATTTTGATATCCAAGTTCCACTAAAATCATTTGAAATTGTGTAAAGAAGTCACCAGGTCTGTCTGACAAGTTGGTGGGGCATGGTCATGGGGCAACCATGGGGCATGGTTGCCTGAACTAATCTAGCCCCACTGCACAGTGCAAGGCAGGCATTCTGTACTGCAGTAGAATAACACCATCACTCTCTGCAGTCCTGTAATGAACTTTATTTTGAAACCTCACCTCATGCTGCTTGTGGGACGAGCTTGTCCTATACGCAGGAACGGTAACTGCTATTAATGATAAATTAGTAGTTGAATTTGACTATAAATCATAGTAGACATGTAACGAGAGGGAGAAAAAGTAAGCAGTGATGGAAGAGATTTTCCAGGTTGAATGTTGATTTTATTCACAAATTCATGGCTCAAGGAAGAAAAATGCATCCCAAGCTTCATCTCCCTCTCCAAATGTGTGCAATTTTTTTGAATATGAAGCTATTAGCTGGCCTATTTGGACATAGGCCTACAGCAGAATTAACTGTAGAGTAGATGCTGGTGTTGTCTGCGCATGTGAATGTATACTCTCACTCCTTGTATGACTCAAATTAGAGAGGAAAACTCTTTGGGGCATGATAATTAAAGCCTGATTAGACACGTATAAGCTCTCAGGACCCATCCAAGCTGAAGATCAGGTTGCTAAAACCACCACATTGTACATATCAGTTTCTGATCAATGATGTCTGAAAAGATGAAATGCAAAAGCCCACACTCATTCCTTTATTGAGTAATTTGGCCTTAGTTCCAGCACAATAATGAATTTTGACTTATTGGTTTGCTAATTAAAGTCTTAATTATGTTAATAGGTGTTTGGGTCTGCAATAATTCAGTCTCTTTTAATTTGTCTCCTGACTTTTTCAGCCAATTGTCCATCACACACCAACCTGAGCTGTCTTTGGGTAATGGGAAAAGGATGTGTTTGTGTTGGGGGAGTGAGGGGGTTTGGGCTAGAAGAAAAGGAGAGAGAAATTGGCATATAAACATTACAGAAAGGGACATGGGCTGCAACTACAGATGTCTTACACCTGGGAAGGAGGGATGAGAACCCAGCCATAGGCAGGTTGGTGCCATGCAGAATGCCCCGTGCTTCCAGGTGTTTAAGAGGCTTTAGCCCAGGTTCACCAACGGCTATATACAGTAACATTTTATTAGCTCGACTACTTACTTGCTTTCCAACCATAACCTAACTGGAGTAAGGACAGTACCATAGTTCTATTTTGAAAGCACCTACTTCATCTTGGACAGTCATGGTAATAAATCATGGTGTTTCTTCACTAGGAGTCCCCAGAAGAATACTACAGTCTGACAAGGATACAGTTTAATGCATAACACCACAATATGACTTACAAGAATAATAAGGTAAATTCAGCCTTTATTAAAACAACAGACTGAAAATACCAGTTTGGACCAGGCAGAGTGAAACTGGCATTGGTTTGCTTTGCAGCACAATTGTGCCAATGATTATCTCCTGGTGTTGACCAGAGTATCTGCTTATCTGGACTGTTTAGAAGTGCACTCTGCTAAATTCCAGAAAATATGTCAAATCCTGTAACATTTTGAGAATGGATAAATGACTTGTTGGGATTAAGGTGAGTCCAATTCATTTTCTGTCTTTGAGAGTGCAATGTAATTATCATCAAAAGTAAAAGGGAAATGTATATAACCAATGCACTCATTATCCCCTCCCTGTGGCTGGTTCCTTTGCCATTTGATATGATTGAGGAGTGAGTCAGAAAAGAAGAAAACCTATCTCTACAGACACAGGCACATCAGCAGAGCCCTTTGTTGGCTACTAAACAGTTTACAATAGGAAGGCAGCAACACCCTAAATTTTGTACTCCATCCATGCTCACGCCCCTGCTTCCATCAGCTGCTCCATGTATTTGCTGTCTTTTGGAGTTTCTCTGGGAGATGCCATTAAACACCTCTGTTTCCAGTAGAATTGTCTGAAATAGCATAAAGATAAAAAAAGGGCCAGGAAATTTCTTCTGGGACTGCACACACACAGCTTCATCCTCACTTCCTTCCTTTCTATGCCTCAAGGTAGAGATACCGATACCCAGTGATGTATCCCATCCTACCACACTAAATCACAGATAGCATCAGCAATCATAACTATCTCTGGGGTAAAATAAAATAAGTAGACAGACAGAGATATATCCTTATCTTTGTAGGAAAGGATAAAACAGAGACCTGAACTGTTGACATATATCTGTGACTAATTTTATGTGCAGACGTATTTTTCTGGAAATTTGTGGGGGTGAGACCAGAAGTTACAATTGAAGTCGCTGTTCACTTGACAAAAAACAGAAATGTTCTTCCCCTGTACAGTTAACTGGTATAGAAATTGCCACAGGGACGTGAAGAAACAGCAACACCTTCACCCCAACACCAACTCCAGGCAGCTGGCTATAAGGAGGTTCATGGCCTCAATATATGGGACCAGAGGAGCTCAAGTTTAGTTATGGATTATATTCCTGAAATGAATTCTTAAATATACATACAAAAGCCTGCAAAAGAAGTGTTCAAGCACTTAATACATTGCTGCCTTCAGTATTTTGCTGCTTCGAAGTCTTATTCATTTAATCAGTCAACATAAGTTCCATGTTAAAAGCCCTTTAGGTCATGATCAGTTCATTTAATAATTTCCATGTATTATTGATTCAGTGTCTCAGAGTCGTTTTATGTTCTTCAAGCAGAAAGTCAGAATGTGAATTGGCCAAGGTTGCTCATACAGCTCATGCATTCTCTTGCTTCACACTTTCAGAATTTTTTGTTTGACTTCTTTTTATCACTGGCATCATGTTCCCTCACACTACATAGACAAAGGAAATTTGGGACTTCCTGTGTAAATACCAGGAATCACACAAAGTACAGACAAAAGGAAGCAAAGATTTTATTGACATTTCTTTACACAGAACACAAGCTACACAAAATGCCACAATAAAGCATATGTAGAAAAATAGTAGAATCATATTGGCACTGATGACTATTCATTATTATCATCATCTTATTATACAGGTTTCATCATAACCATAATAAATAAGCATTAAAATTTCACAGTGGCATTATAAGCTTTACATTCATGATCTTGTTTATACAAGGGACCATGTCAGGTTTCTTCACTTTTTTTTTTTTTTCTTTTTTTTTTTTTTTTTTTGATCATGATTCTAAGTAGTAGATTTAAAAATTAAAAGCCCTTTCCCTTAACCTATAAGGATCTGTCCACATTAATCCATTGACTTGATCCCTTGAAGAGGTCTGCATTTGTCTAAAAAGACATTACTTCTAAGACATAATTGACCAATTTGAAAATTGGCCTTAGAAAGAACCCAGGATATTTGTTATCTTTTGGTGGTCCAACTGTGAGATGCCATGAATGCTACTGGCTGCCATTCAGCAAGATCCTTAAGAGGTATAAACTGCTTTACCAGGTTAAACCACTTGGGGATCTGGCCCATTATAACAAAAGTGCATTTGAGCAGCATTTTTCAGGATCAGACCTTTAGTCAAGACTTTGTGGATGCTGTTGAGTCAGAACATACATTTCAAGAAAATTGATTTGTGTCTGCATTTTCCCTAAAATGTCACGGAACTGACTCAACTTCATTTATTCCCACTTTGTGAGATTGGTTTGGGTTTTTGATATGTCTCACTTAAATCTTGACAGACGCAGTTAAAAAAAATTGAAGTGTATGGCAGTTGACAAATGTTCATTAGGGAAAGGAAAGTAAATTAGAGTGAGGCAGAACAGAACACATGTTGTAGATCTTCTTAAAAAGAGTCTTTTTAAAAATAAACAAAGAAACAGTACAGATTTTCCAAGCTCACAGCCTCTAATTATTGCCTCTTCTGTCTGATTTGAAATACAATTTTTGAGAAGCGTAACTGCCTCAATCAAATGTAATAATATATCATTTAAAAATACAACCTCTAGTGTCACGTGACAGAATCAGTTGTACTCATATTCAGACCACAGAAATGGTTATACTTTTAAATACCATCAATTAGTCATCTGCAAAGTTCAACCTCAGTATAAAGTTACTGGCTTTAAACCCAAATTTGCAGAAGGTTGTACATGCACCACTTATATCATGCATATTGCTCACCCTGAACAATCAGCCTTAAAGGAAATACTTGGAGAACAATATATTTCTGATGTATTGCTTTGCAGCCTGTGTGTACAAACATGGGCACGTTGTCCAATGATAGTATAACACATCCACTATGCATGGGTACAAATGGTTATTAAGTCCAGGGGTCAGCCTCTTCATTTGTTCATTTGTTTGTTTGTTTTAAAATTGAACTGCTTAAAGACAAATTTATCTCTTGAAATTCAGCCCAGTAGTATTTATGTCAGTTATTTTAAAATATATATTTACTTTTGAAATATTCTATCCTTGTCCTTGTTAATTAAGAAATGTAAAGTATGCTTAAAAAAAAAATAAAAAAATTCAGAGCTAATTGCTTAGAGGAAAAAGCAGGTGGTTAATTCTAAGAGTTACTTTCTTGTTAATTAATATAGTAAATTAAACATATATATATATATATTTGTAACATAGAATAGGGAACTTCACAAAACTGTGATCCTGTCACCAAATTCTATTCCACATCTCTGCTGAAGAACAGTAGGATCCAGTTTTAGGTGTTACCATTGAGCTGAGAATTAATCCAGCAATGTAAGGTGTTCCACTTGAGTAGACACTGTACATTTGAGAAGTTATTTCTGGTGACCTTACTAACCTTAACTATTAAATAGTTTCAGGCTGATTTTGAAGATTACAATTTTAATAAACTTGAAAAAGGAGTTTCATCAAGTTTCCCAAGACTCTCAGCCCAATATAATGGTTCCAGCACCAAAAATAGCAATTGCCTATGTACATTGGATACAGGGAAAGATATGGCAAACAAGACCTGTCTCATAGATGTGCTTTGTTTGGAATATGAACATTATTTTTTTGATTTTAAGCACCTGAATGTGGAATTTGCAGTGAGTAATAGAGATAGGATGGGGCAGAGATTCACTTACTCGTGTGAATTGCCTAAAAACTTGTTACAAGTTCCCTCTAAGCAAAACAGAAAGTCCTCCAGCAAGCAAGTCCTCCTAACTGAGGGTTTGATGAAGGTAATTGTGATTATAGAGAAAATTGCATTTTTTGATATCTTAGGTGCTGTCACTAACTGTCCAAACATAAACGGGAAGATGGAGATTTAATGTCAGATTTAAAAAAAATAATAATACTTGAGTATATGTTAACAGATTTAAGCAGATGATGAAGGCTTTACTCTTAAGACTGGAGTTAAAAAAACCTTCAGTACTAAAAGGATTCATTACTGAAGTCAATGAAGTCCAGTCCTGGGTTAATCTGAACCATTAAATTGCTCATCATTTAAGAAAGCTTCCTATTAAAAGTTGAATAGAAGTAACAAAACATAGATATGAATTTCAGTTTATCTCTGAATTGTGTGTTTAGGAATATACTCATCTATATTTTATTTTGGACCAATATTTCTCCCAAACATACAAAAATATTCTAGGATGATTTATCCCTTTATCAGAGCTACATCCAGATTCTTACTTAACTGGATAATCCTAAAAGGCATGGACAAATTACCATTATTGCTTCTTTCTTGGTAAAACAAACAGTGAAAAATTAACCTCGAAAACACTACCAGTGATGTGATTATATTAGTTATTTTTTCCCAAACATTTGCAAAGGAGTACCCTGCTTTATCTAGACTGATCTCCTTCATACTTCATAAGAAAATTTAACAGCAGAAAAAGGAAATAGCTAATTCCCCAAACTGGATGTATAACCAAATACACACAAGACTAAAATTAGTAAGCACAATTGCAAAGCTGATAAATTACTGGTACATCAGCTTAAAAACGAATGCTTGGTTGAAGAGGATGGATGTCAAGAAAAATTTAAAAATGTTGACAAGCTTCCTGTCTCAGAAGATAGGGCAGCTGGGTTTGACGTTACAATGACCATGGAAGCCATGGAGTTGGTAGATAACGCACATCAAATTAAAGACTGCTTAGATAAGATTAGTTGACGAATGGTCTGCCAAGAGGCTGACATTGTCCAAACCAATCTCTCTCCTCCAATGAGGTGGAGGAAGCCAGCAAACTGCTCTTTCACAGGAGCTCTGGAAGATAACCAAAATGTCCCCCCCAAAATGAACAGAAACCTATTAGATTCAGCAGTCACCACCAGCTTCAAATTAAGGTATGATATACATACTCTACATGTGGGAACATACATTCATTACATATAGGATTATAACATAGGTTACAACAGGGAAAAAACACTTTCTGTATGCATAGAGATGTTAGGCATACCACACAAATGGTATGTGGGGCATACAAGAACTATATTTTTTATTATTTTTACCTCAAGTGATGATATATCTTAGATCAAAAATATTCCCCTAAACTCTTTTTCAACCTTTGTAGTGCATGTAGCTGCATATATGGTAGTGTATCAGAAATGCCTTGACATCTTTTCACCATTAGGAGTAACGCGGGTAATGTTATACACATTAAAAAAATAAATTAAAAAAAAAAATGAGTAAGTGAGCATTTCTCCTGAATTGGGACTAGTAGATTTCTACTAGTACTCTAGTATTCAGGAATGAATTAAAAGCTTCTTAAATTAATTGGAAGAAACTACGAAGAAAATTGAAATATTGGGCCTCTTGGCTATTCTATTTATTAGACTAACCACGTGTATAGGTAATTGAGAATAAGTAAGACGGTCACAGTATTTGAACAACCCACTCAAAATTAAATAAATAAAAAATAAAAAAATGCTTGAGGCTGGATCATAGACTTTGGGGAGGTTTGTTTGCTACTTTGGAAAATACATTTGTATTTTCAGTCGATAGCTCTCAAAGTCTGTGCTGCATGCCAGACTCAGTAAGAGTAGTCCTATTTACTACATCACAGTTTCTTATTTTCAGAAGCAGAAGCTACTTGAAGATGTACAGCTCCATGCATATACCTAATGGACTTCTGGCACGTTTATCTACCTGTAGGAATCAGTTTTGGACAGATGTGATTAGTTTCCTGCACAGATAATAGGATCTTCCAGTGCTTTGGGTGGAAGTAGAGTTGAATTTACAAAAGCAGATAAATCAAGTTTCAAGGTTGTAATAGAAGTTAATTCAGTCTGACCTTTTGCATAAGCAGAGCTTATACATATTTATTCTTTATGGCTCTTAACCTATGAAGGGAAGGCCTGACTCATCTGCATTTAAAGCAGCTATACAATGATTAAATTGTTTTCATAAGCATCTCAATTCAGTGCATTGACTTCTGTTAGGGAAGTGCACATGTATTATATAGTCTTATTAAAAAATAAAAGAAACAGCAGCAGCATCTATTTCAGACTACAACCTGTTGGAAAGCAACATGTCATGGGCCTGATGATCAAAAGGAAAGAGAACATAACTGTCACTCATGCCAGGGTAAACAAGACTCACATTAGGATCTATGCATTGCTATCTGTGCCTGAAGATTATGTAGTAATTATGAAGTAATGTAGTCCCAGATGTATTGTGTGCTGAAAGAGAAGCCCACCAATGGTGGTGTTATGACACAGGTCACAACACTTTGCCCTTGCTGGTGCAACCACTTCAACCAAGATAACAAAGAATCAAGAAGTAAAGATGAACTCACAGGGGGGATGCAATCTGCAAGTTTACAAATTCTGGCAACAGGAAGACAGCTCCAGCTCCAGCTATCCAGATTAGGACCTGAGAGAGGAAGAGGGTGTAATGAGAGTTGATGGCCTGTGACTCCCTCCTGCCCAGGGAAAAGGCACAAGTCAGCACCAGAGCTGCTATCCAAGGGCCTTTGCTGGTACCTACAGGCCAGATCCATAACAGTGCAGAAAGACCGCATAAGACCCTTCTGACTATTTCCCCTAACTGCTCAACTATGTGGACAAGACCAGGGTTAATCTTGAGATTACTAAAGGTGTTTGGGCACTTGGACAGTGCTGTAGCTTTGTATGAAGGCAAAGACTGAAGGATGAAGAGAAAAGGAATTAATGGAAGATGTAGGAAAAAGAAAAGCAGGAAATGTGATCAGATAATGGAAAAGTGACTGTACAAATGGGCAAGACAATAGTAGCTTGGGGCCATTTAGGCTACTCAAGAAATAGCAGGTTTGGGGAACTATAATCAAAGAACAGAGCAAGAGGGACAATCTTACCATGGTCACAACATTTGATCCAAAAGAGAGTGGTAAATAAATACTGAAGATTGAGCTAGGAATTGACAGTTACTTAACAGCATTCAACATCAAAATTGCTGAGTATATGCACTGAAATAAAACACTCTTAGAGAGCTATCTATGAACATGACCTTTATGAGAGCTCTCTATGAACATGATCATCCAAATGACCAGCAGGAGTGAAACATGATGGTCTGTTCTGATGATCATTTTCAAATGGAAATTTAAGTCCATAAAGAAAATAATCACTCAGCTAGGCTGGCACATATTGGCATGCTGAGACCACTGTAGAAGTGCACCATGACTATTCAATGTATATAATGCTTCATGGGATAATTACATAAACTTTAACAAGGGTCTAACTCTGTTTGAAGTTCTCACTTTCCTCCTGCATCATCACTTAGCTACTTCAAAAGCAGCAGTAGAAAGGAAGAGATCTTCTTTTCTTAACTCACAGAAAGCACCAGTGGAACCTACAAATTCTAATGAAAGCTTTGGCCTGAATTCCCAGTTTTCACATAATCTTATGATAGCTTTCTCTTTCAAGCTTGGCACTTCTCTAGCATGGAAATGCTGAAGAGGATCGGTCAGTGGATATTATGAAGTGCTTTGAAGTAAAATAGCACTCAGCATTCGTACTAGTAATTTCCAAGACTCTGTGCTAAGGTTTCAAGCCTTTAGGATACAATCCTTTAAAGCTAAGCAATTTCAGCTTCCACTTTTGTCAGTGGAAAGACCTGATTTTAAAAGCAGATTAACAGTTTTGTTAAAGAGAAATTGGCATCATTGGAGGCTGGGAAAGCACACATTTACAGTCCAATTATAAAGTATCCTCTTTGTCTCTTTAGTGCTTGCTTATGATACTGTACTAGTCAAAACTGACACCTAATTATGAAAAACAGATCAGTTTTCTAACCAGTCCACCAATGTTGGTCCTCTACTTTATGCCAACACCTGAGGGACCCAAACAATGAGCCTTACAATATGTTCCCTGGTCAGTGAAGAGAGGTAAGTAACTCTGAAGGCCACCGAAGGAGAAAACAGGAGCACTCATGCAGAGTACTTACCTCTCTTCATTGACAACAGTAAGAACTTAGTCACTTTCTTTAGTTGAACAAATTCATTTTGCAACTAATTTTTAAGCACAAATTAGGTAATAAAATTAATCAGGCTAAATTCTTCTCTACAAGCAGAAACATCTCTAGATGTTTCTTAGGTTTTGTGCAGGGCAGTCAGCAATTACTAAGAGATTAAGAAACAGACCCTTGAAGATCCTTAAGACTGCTGCAGGAGGAGCTACACCCTTTTTGTCCTTTGCCTACTCACATTTAGTTAATACTGCAATGTCTTTCCATTTGTATTCAAGAAATAATTCTTCTATTCCAAAAGAGGTTAAATCCTTACAAAGACAGAATTCTGTGGTCTCATTCTATAAACTTTGTCAATAAAATTGGTGAGATTTTAAAAATTCTTTCTTCCAGAATTACTGTGCCATTCCAACCTAGATAACTCTGAAACTGAAAAGGAGATCGCTTCAAAGGCAAGCATTATTTCAAGGTATGGTAGGCCTTCTTCAGGCTTTTGGGGTGGGGATGGATTCCCATAAGATTTCCAGTGGGAAATCAGTGGGGGACTCCCACTGATATTTTGAATTGTTAGTGTGGGCCTCATCTGATCAAGATTAAGTATCTAGAAAGTTGATGACAAAATCTAATATCCTGCATAGTCATTGGAGAAGATCAGGTGTAGGGAAAAATAGAGCAGACAAATAAAACAGATCCAATAAAGCATACCCTAAAAGTGTATCTTTCCTTCCACTGACACTAAAAGAACCTAAAGTCTCTCCTACCAGGTTGAAAGATGACTTCTATACCATAATTACCTAAGGTTAAGTGAGATGACACTACTCTGTATAGAGGTTTTCGATTACTTTTAAGGTAATTTTCTGTTGCCTGCACACCTTCCTTGAGATAATTTACTCATATAGCCCATACCTCATATTTAACACTGTCAAAACTTACTAGACAAGTTCATTTTACCAGTCAGAGCCAGGAGTTCTCCCATGCTCGTTTTAAGACATCACACCCAGGTGCTCAAGAAACAAACCTGCGTTGTCGTCTGTGTTTTATCTTATCCAGAGAAAAGACACAAAGAAGTGGATGGAGTTTCACTTCAAATACAACAGCATTTTCCACTCTGTCCAACCTCTTGAAAAAAAAAAATGTCTTCTTGTGAATGTATGAGCTTCACTTAAGAAATTAAGCACAGCCTCCATGGATATACCAAAACAAGTGGAGCTTGTGAAGTTTGAAGGGAAATCCTTGTATCAATACTGATAATGCAATTAAATGCATTTAAAATGACTTTATGTGAAAGGGCAATACATTAAAATTCCAAAACACAGAAACACAGAAGCTTACTGTGCAGTTATTTTGATATCTTCTATGAAGGTAATTCTTAATATATATTTCTCTATATATAAATCAATGTATAAAAACCTTCTAAAAATGATTCCATGTTGAATGCTATATTTTGATGAAGTGCAACCACTCAGGTAGTATTTACATTATAATGACAATGAGGATTTCTTTGCAATATAGTCTATACCGTTAGAGAAGATTTACAATATTTCGTGTCACTATTAAAAAGAATAAAAGAAAGGGAGACTATTCTGAGAACCTCAAAATGAATGCTAAGCTAGACAGTTATTGCCAATATTTCCCACAACGTTCTGGCAGCATAAGGAAGATAAAATCTGTGTCATATCATTTCACAGGAATGACATCTCCCAGATTTTTCTGAGGTTCTATAGAAGCTCTCTATCACACCCTCCAAGGAGCAAGTTGAATGGACCTAATCCAACTCTACTGAAATCAGACTCTAAGCTGTGGAAGAACATGATATGGACAGGAACATGGAAATCTTTAGGTATGTTTGTCCATAAGTCACAGCACTGGTAGCAGTGTACAGTGTGAAAGTGAACGTACGGAAAGGGCCACCAATTTCTACAGTAATACAAAAGAGACTTTTTCACATTTGCCCTCTCCCACACGTATGCAAATAGAAGGCTAGGAATGCTGTCTAATGTACAAGGCAAGGCAAGAAACCACCTGTATGATTTTAAGAAGCACTACACCAGTATGTTGTCATATCCAGTATATTCATGATTAAAAACATAGAGTGTTTGACCTTGAAATAAGCATACTTCTTTGTATGCATTGCAAATACACACACACATTAGGTATGTATATATGTGTAAACTAGCCTCTCAATGATTTAAAAAAATTTCAATGTGCAGACTCCCAAAAATTTTATAAAAGAGGAACAGATCGCCATATAAATCACTAAAGAGTGCTAATGTTTCGGGACTGCTTTTCTTTCTTGCTTTTCACATACTCCTTACAAGTCCATGTCTGTGGATCAAAACCACTGTATAAAAGCTTTACCTCCATGCCCCATTATGTTTAACAATGTGTAAAAAATTTACCAAGGAAGAAGTAAGCTGTGATATGTGAGTTTAGTTGGCATTAAATGTTGAGGTGGAACAGTGATAAAGACTTCTAAAACAATAGGTGGGACCCAGAAATTCTTGATTCCTGACACAGAATTTATTTTTAACTGGACAACTCCATCTTTTAGCTTTAAAATGTCAATTTATAAAAGGAAAAAAGAGAATAGTATCTACCTTTTTACTTCAAGTATTGCAGTAATATTTAATGTTTACAAAACTAATCGCTATTGAAATGCACCATGTGACCATTTCTATTTAATTTCAGTGTCACCTTTGAAGGGCAGATGATTTTAGGTGCAATATATCTTTCTGTTTTCATGTCTTAGTTTTACGTTTTTGGATATTCCTTCTTATTCCTTTCTATTTCAAAACATGCCTGCATTATCAGACCACCCTAGTTCCAATTTGTCAGTAACTCTTTTCTTGAACTAATTCTTCAAAAGCTTTCCACTTTCCTTCTTTTGAACACAGCTAGTTTTACCTTTTGCATGTACAAATATTTCCCTGGGGTTGCAAAATTTTTTGTTTTAATTTTTTAATTCTTTTATGTCAGAAATTTCCACTGTCTTGATCTTAGTTCACTGATGTCAGTCGTGAATCCTAGAACCAACTTTGTCACTTTTTATGTTCATTTGTTTTATTTTTTCACAAGATACAGAGGGCTGGTCATCTATGTTTTTAAACAAATTACACTTGCTTTAAAAAATTACCATCTTTCCAAACACAAATATTTGTGAAGAGTTACTCGCCTCCCCCTTTTGAAAAACTGCTGTGACATTGAAAATTTATCAAATTGTTATGAAAACTTATAGAAAGTTATTGAAATTTGTCATTTAAAATGCTGACAACTTTTTGATTAAAAACAAATTAAAAATGCAAAAATACAAAAAGTGAAAAATGGGTTATTTTCCAACCCCCTGAAAAGAATTCTGATAACATTATGTGAATAAAATTTTAAATGTTTTGACCAGCTGTAAACCTATAATAATTAGGACTGTATATAGCACTGCAAATGGGAATTCGTAAAATCCTATTATAGCATTACAGAGAAGTCTAATACATATGTATGGTTTTTAAGCTTTCCACAATAGTTACTGCTCTAGGTCACCAACCTATTTTCATCTGATTGGTGTTTTTCAGGGCTATTACTGGCTAGATTTTGAATTTCAGACTAGTGTGTATATATATACATACATATACTCACTAGTCTGAAATTTACCCTGGGGTAAATGTATTTAGATATAAATTTAAAAGTGAAAATTGTACCCCTAAGATTATAATGACAAGCACAGTAATGGTATTCTAAAAATGTAAACAGGAGAAGTGTTAACAGATGCCACTGATGTTTCACAAGTAATCCAATAGATTCCTATCAGTCTAGCAGCTTCTAACTTGAAGAAAAGTCTTCCCAACTAAAAGTGTTGTTGTTTTTTTTTTTTTTTTAAAAAAAAAGACAAATATCAAGGTTTTTTTTTTTTTTTTATTTTTTTTTTTTTTCATTCAATGTTAAATATTTTCCCCCTTTCCATGATGGAACCATTTTTTTTAAATTTTTTTTTTGAGAAACAGAAATGTTAAAATTTTCATAAATGGTTTTTAGACTTTTCATTTCATTGCAAAGGAGGTTTTGACCTGAGTTCATATACATTTGTTTCCTCTTGTATTAGCCACCCCAAAGTGCTACAGACGTATAGCTTTGTTAGTATGTAAATAAGCATTAAATCAAGAACAGACAAGTTCCTGGGTTAATATTTGAGATAAATGGTGATCATATTGGTCCCACCACATTTAGATAATATTAACCATCTTTATTTTGATTCTCTACTTCAGAAATAGCTCATGTCTTTATGTGGACAAACAACATATAAACAGAAGAGGAATATTTATTTCTTCCAAAAGCACCAATATTTGGAAGCTTGAATGCCTTAAAGCCATAGCACTTTATTCTCTGAAACAGAAATGGAAATGGAGAGAAATTGAAAGTCCCACCTGATCTCATTTCTAACACTGCACGCTTTTGGCTAAGGGATTCTCCTCCACTCAGTGAAATGGTTTGCCTCTGCTACCCCATACTTCAGGCACTATTTGAAGTAGTTGAGTCCTGCCACAAGGAAAAACTTCTCCAGGAAAAGTTCAGAGTCCAGCACGGCAATGTGGGCTGCCCGACCAATCAATGTGTTGGCGGTGTTTGGCAGAGCATGGAACACGTTGTGTCTGATCAAAGTGCAGTCCTTCGCCCCAGTCAAAGGCTGGAGCAGGTTGTTAATCATTTCTGCATAAACAGGACCTGCAAAAGATTTTAAATGTCACACCTACATGCCAAAGCTGCCAGATCCCCTCTTTCCTTCCAGTATCATTTAACTATCATCACAAAGAGAAGGAAAATGGTACAAAAAAGAACAAGACGCAAGTGAAAGCAGTTTATTTCAATGGTTTGCCATGTACCAGGATGTTATTAATGTAATGGAGCCATTGGCCACCCAGAGAGATCTAGTGAAGATGCTAACATGAAGAGTGGGACATGCCTCAGCATTTAGTCCCATTTCTCCTGAGGTGGAAGGAAACACTCATTTCTTCCAGGGGAAGAGGGCTGGATTCATGCTGCCTGTGAAGCTGAATGCAAAAGGGTCATGTAAGATCTAAGTTCTATTTGGGGTTTTCCAGGGAATCTAATGCAGGAAGAACATCATGCCTTTCTGCAGATAGTTTAGAATTTTATAGGTCAACAGCAGCAGCTCTGGAAGCTTGCACTCATGGATGTAGGTCTGGCTTCTACTAGGCTAAAGATGTCCCTGAGAAAAAAAAAAACAACAACACCTGAAGAAAGAGTTAGAAAACTGCTTTTCAATTCATGTCTTAGGTAAGAAAGAAAGAGCTGTGTGAAGGTAACCATGTTGACCTTTGGTCAGCAGAGAGAAGAGATCAACACCTCCTGCTTTTGCTTCCCCTCTTGAGGAAATTGTAGTCTGCAATGAGGTCACCCCTCAGCCTTCTCTTCTCTAAGCTGAACAGAACAAGTGACCTCAGCCACATCTTGCCCTCTAGGCCATACACCATCTTTGTTGCCCTCCTTTGGACACTTTCTAATAATTTTATATCATATCTAAATTGCAGCTCCCAAAACTGCACGCAGTACTCAAGGTGAGGACACACCAACACAGAGTAGAGTGGGACTTCCCTCGACTAGCTACCAATGTTGTGTTTGATGCACCCCAGGGTACAGTTGACCCTTTTGGCTGCCAGGGCACACTGCTGGCTCATATTGAACTTGATGTTGACCAAAATCCCCAGATCCCTTTCTGCAGGACTGCTCTCCAGCCTCCTGTCCCCAGTTCTGCACATATAGACAGGTTCGTCCCTTCCCAGGTGCAGAATGTGGCACTTGCTCTTGTTAAACTTCGTATGTTTGGTGATTGCCCAGCTCTTATTTGTCGAGGTCTCTCTGCAAGGCCTCTCTACCCTCAAGGGCAGTCACCGGCTTCTCCCAGTTTAATATCTGCAAACTTGCTCAAAACACCTTGAAGTCCTACATCCTAGTCATTTATGAAAACATTGAAGAGAACTGGCCCTAAAATGGAGCCTTGGGGAACCCCATTAGGGACTGGCTGCCAGCTTCCAAGGACAATCTCCATTTCTACATAACCATGTATCTGAAACAGGTATAAAATTACACTGAACATTATTTCTGGAAATGGTATCAAACTGAAACCATGAAACATTTTATAAGTGAGGGAGACTGCAAATAACAAAGGCAATATTTGGAACAATGCACAGACTGAATTCACAGGAAAGCTAGGCCTCTGATGGCATGAGTCCTGATGTGCTTTGCAGATTTTATTACAAACCAGTATGATTTTACATCTCTCAAATTACCTGGCAATCATCCAAATACTACTGAAAACAAAGAGAAAACTCATTGACTTTGGATGTGCTGAAAGAGATTTTGTTATGTGAGACAATACTAATAATTCAGTAGACTAAAGAGAAACATTGTTAGGAACTAGTTCTATTATCTCCACATTTAAAAAAAAATAATTAGGGAGGGAAGAGCAGTAAGAAATCTTTGATTACAACCTGATTGAAATTTATTTCCATCAGATAAAGAGCTTCTCTGAAATCTTTTCTTGATTTCAGTCATTTCCTGTGGGAGTAGAACACTTTCTTCCTTATCAAATAAGTGTTTGAGTTTTCATCATGCTGATGAAAAACCCTTCTGATGCAATGACCTCAGTTACACAAAATCACAATTTCTCAACAGCTTTGTAAATACAGAATGGAGCTTAAACATACCTGTATGTCTGTCTTTAAGAGCATTTTTGCACATTTCTATTCTTGCTGAATGGAAGGGTACATATCTGTCTTGGGGTGAGGCCACTAACACAACATTTTTAAAGTACTGAAGGCCTGTGGCAAACAAATTCATTAAATGCATTTATCACAATGATGAACAGCACAATCATATTCATGTTGAAATGCACTTTAAAATCTATAGTGAAAAACAAATGAAGAATAATTAAAACATACGACACAAACTTAGAAATACAAGAATAACTTAAAAACATTTCTGCTGCTTCTGTGAACTTTGTTTTACTTATCAATGCTAACACAAGTTAATTGTATATAAACAACAATAACAACAAAGAAGCGAGAACTGACTCTGTTTCAAAGAGTAAATGATTAAAAACTTAATCTTGCAAATATTTATGCCTGTAAACATTGCAAACATGTGCAGACTCACTGAAGTCTATGGGTGTACTTGCATGATTCACAGAATTGGGAATCACATTCAAAAAATAATAATACAAGCAATTAGTAAAATAGCAAAGAAAATATATAGAGAAGGAGAAGAGAAATCAGCTTCACCACTATGATGTCATGCTATTACATCAGTGTGGAAGGAGCCTTGGGATCCAGTCCCTGCATCCAGCAGTCCTTGGATAAATACACACTGATGGTACATGGACTGGAAACCAGGAATTCTCCCTCTTCCCTGGAAGTAATGGGGCCACCATTCACTATGAAAGGACTCCTGCTACTTATTCTGTCTGAGATCTCTTCATCTCTGTATCACCCACATTCAGCAGAAGAGTTGGATAATGGACACAGATATTCTACACTACTAGCTCAGAGATTATTTTGTACATTGGAATGTTGTAGGTTTGATCTTCATCCTTCCTTCTCCCTTACAGAAAAGAGACCCAGAACTTTGCTTTCTAGTTCTTAATAGAAAAGTCGACCATAACCTCCACAAGGAAGAGCCCTGATAGCTGCCTCTACTAAGCCTGGCTGAAGCCATCATTTTCTTCCTGTGTTATCAAACCAATTGTGTTTGTGACTTCTCTGGGGTAAAATGTAGGAGAGGCATCAATGAGTTTTAACATAACTAAAATCTTATGTGAAGAAACTCAGTAGGGAGTAATGCCATTTTTTCTTCCGAGACAAGCACAGGAAACATTTAATGAAATTGAATACTGGAAGGGATTTCTACTTTAAGAAAGTCAGAAATTGCTGGAGGCTCAAAGAGTTATCTAGGAAAGCAGGCAGAACACTGCACCTTTGTAGGTGCTCTCAACCAAATGTGTCCCTTTGTAGGTGTTCTCACCACTTCTGGGAGCAGAGTGCTAGAGTAAGGACACCTCAGTTCTGACTCATTGTGCTAGCTCATACATTTTAACATAGAACTTTACAATTTCAGATTTATCTCCTAAGCATTTACTTGGATCATTTTAATTTACAGGCAACCTTTCTGATACTTAAGTTTCTGCTTTTTCAGAGACATCATTTACAATCCGATAGGTCTCCAGCCTATCAAGCTAACAGGCAACAAGTCACTTTAACTCACAGCATACACTTAGGAATTCTTGGCTTGGGAAGTAACAATGCAAGCTTCCTATGTAGAAGCAATTTTATTTGAACATGACAGTCCTAAAGCAAACATCCCACTGTGCTCCATAAAAATGGGAGCTAGAGAACAAAAGGAAAATTCAAATAAGGAAATTTAAAAAATGCCAAGATATATAATCTTTCTGTCATTGATTAGGTCATGTATTGTGGTCAGAAAATTATGAAACAGCTCTGTGTCTGTATGACCAAGTATTAAGTTGTACCTGTATTAAGATAGTCTTTGTTTCCTATCAGCAACATAGCAGAGTGAGAGAAAAAAAATTAAAAATCAAGTAGTGACTGTGAGTGCATACTTAGCACTAGTTTACTTATGCACAATATTAAAAATAACTCTTAGAAGAAAACATTTGTCTGAACAGAAGGATTATGCTTGCTTTCTTTTCTTAGGGAAAGTCTGATTTATTTCATTTATTCATAACAGACCAAGGAAGTGGTAAAATGATGTAGACATCATTTTTACAGTGTAAGGCCATACATCTTTCTCTGTAGTACAGAGGTGCCACAATATACGAATAAAATTTGCTCTTCATCTCACAGCATCATATTTCCTAGAGACAAGAGATGTTAAACTTTAAAAAATATATTAAAAAAGGAAAAACGGTTTGCATCTAGTAACATAAATTAAGTTATGGTGGCTTGTCAAGAATAGTATTTCTTGCTTGAAGAATACAAAGTTAGGTGCATATATATTACAGCATGTATGACTTATTGGGCACTGTTTGGCAACTACATCCACTGGTAAATGGTGTAGATAAAAGGCAGATAAAACAGTTATTAGACAGGGCAGACCTTATTGAAAGCAAGAACATTTAAAGAAAGATCAATAATTAAATGCAGATTTTCTTTACTCCCTGGAGTACATAGTAATCTAGCACAATCCTTTGGAATATCCCCCAACATTTACACAACATTAAGCCCTACTCACCTGTTTTTTGGCTGAGCTGGTAGAGGAAACACTTGCGCAAATCTGCATTGTCCCTGAAGGTCAATTGCAAAAGTGACCCTGATTTTTTCAACTTCTGCATGAGCCATAGACCTGGAATAAAATTGGTATATATTTGTAGCCTTTTTGCTGATTATCAACCAAGGAGATTGAAGTTATGTGCCTATAATAATAAACTCAAAGAGATTACAGTAAGGTTAGCACTGTAACTCAGTGTAAGTCTTTATTTTCTCTTGTATCGTTAATAAACAAAGAGAAAAGTCTAAGGGTCTCTCTGGATTATCCAATGTCATGGTAACATAAAGGTTCAGGAAGGGTGAACATTAGGCCATTTGTTTCCCATAGTACTGTAAGTGTTTTCTTCAGCCTTGGAGATGCCTCTCTTTATTGCCAGTATAAAGAGAAGCGGAAGAGCACAGTGGAAGAAAGGTCATCTCTTGCTGCTCCACACCCCTGGATTTTCCACAATGTTGGACCATGTAGTAGGCTCTGAAAGCCTCTCTCATTGCTATTTTCTTTGAGTCTGAAGTCTTCAATAAATATTTGCCACAGGTACAGTGTATGTGTCATGTTGTCACAATTTACTGCTACCTCCACATGTTGCTTTCTCATATACTCTGCCATGGACTGCAGCAAGTCATAGCTTTCCCATTTAACTCTTACCTGTACTAACCAAAGTACTATTGTTGTAAAGTGTTCCCAGGTGAGGTCCAGAGAGAGACAGGAAAGTATGTAACTTGTTGAGGTAATAGCGAAACCTGGGGCGAGTTAGTACGGATCGGATGATGACATTACCAAGAGAATGTCCAATAAAACTGTTAGGAAAAACAGAATTATATTAGCACGAAAGCCATCTGCATGTTATTTAAATTAAATATAAAGGCAGCAAAAATTGTTCTTGAGAGGGCTCTATCAGAGCTTTCAGTATCATCCTTTTGTTATCATTTTACATTTTGTTCAGCCTAGTGGATACTCTTCCAGCTATAACACATGTAAAAAGTCAGCTCACTGACTTCAGTGGCCTTTGACACAGGACACTTTTGAAAAAGCTAATTTCACAGAATGATGCTGATGGCCACAAATAGTTACAGACAATTAACTATCAGAATGCTTACCTTATTCGGGATATGGAGAGGTTATACAACTGAATATGCTGAATAATTTCATCCAACAATCGGTCAGTCATTGTATCAAAATCAGCAAAAGTATCAGTCTGGTGTAAAAATGATTAAGTAGGTGAATTAAAATATATTGCTCTTATTGAAATATACATATATCATAGACAAATGTTATTTTCAAAGTAAACTGCAAGCACAAGAGTAATAACTAGTCCAAATTTTCTTTATACTTGCTCAACGGGGGAGAATTTTTCTCAGTTGCTTAGTCCTCTCAAAACTGAAGCTCTTTGAAAACAACCATAAAATTTAATTTTCAGATTATTATCAAAATTATTTCAACTAACATTGCAAATTTATTCAAGCCAAGTATTTTCTTTCTCACACAGCTTTAACAGTAACAACACTCGTCAGTATCAGTCTTATGGCTCTCAGTATAGTCCATGGGGAAATTCATTGTCTTTGCTGAGCTCCCACATAAGATAAGGCAAAATCTTTTGTCACGGAGGTTCTTTGACTCTGTATTGCACCTTTTAGCTTCAGGTACATAACCTGGACATTCAGTTTAGGACAAGAGTTACCTTGTGCTTCCTTTGTAGGGCATGGAAATAGGGCCCTCTAGAAGACAGTATTTTAAGGGGATTAAATTACCTTCCGTGTTTGCTTCTATTTCTCTAATGACTGTGCTTCTAACTTAGGCATAATTGTATAAATCTGGACCTAAAATTTATTAATAGTAAGATTAACAGTGTCAGGATGAGCGATTTCAGAGTCAAAAGTAAGATCTTATAGCACCCTGATTTAACAGAGGTGAGAACTGCTTAGCCTCTCTAGGCACCATACTGTGCACATGGAAGAAAAGCTTTTGATATTTAGGATTTAATGGATTACTATAATAAAATAGTTTACAGTTTTATACACTACATATAGGTGATGTTGATGCTACTGACATGATCACAAAATTATTAGGCCATCATAATTAAATGCCACGTGTTTGTTATTCAAGAATATCAGTAAGAGAATGAGTGCCAGAGAGGGACTTAAACAATTTGTTGCTTGTAACAGTAATGGCAGTTTTGATACAATAAAACTAATAATATATTGTCCAGTCTATACAATTGCAGGCAGATCTTATTCAGAACTGTGTCATTTGGCACTCCAACAGGACTCTAAATCAAATTTGTAACTAATGAGATGCCACAAAAACAATCATCAAATGTTGGAACAGCTATTCAGAGCAAACATATCTAGTAATTAATGCTTTTGTGACACAACCCATCTTGCTAATTGCAGCTCTTGCAAAGGAAAACGAGCATATTCACTTTGCAACACTGCCTTAAAATAAATGTTCTCATATACTACAAACAGTCCAATAACCTCTTGCCTGTTTAGCCTGCATTGATAATTAACCATTTCCTCTTAGGCTCATTATCCCAAATTTTTCAGGTTGTTTAAAAGTGGAAGAATACCAGCCTGAGCATTATCCACAAAACAAACAAAACAAAAACAACAACAACAAAAATCAAATGTCTTATTTCACCTGGTTATACCACCATTCTTCAGTATCATCTCAGCCTGACTGAGCTTTTCAAATATATTACAGACGAGTGCATAAAAATGTGGCTTGAATTTTCTTCTTTAAAGCAAACTTCAGCTAAATGGCTGATTTCATGGATTGTTTTCAATGTGGTTCCCAGAGCAGGGAAAAAAGGGTGACAGGATGTTTTAAAGCATCCAAACATTCATCAAAAAGAATCAGTCCTATACCAGTGCTATGGGAACTTGTGCACCTTTCCGTACTATAGGAGGACTGAAAGTTTCCATTATGGGCTCTGGATAATAGTAAATAGAGTTGTTGTAAGAGCCAATCCTTTCAAACTTGGAAAACATCAGGGGAAACTTTGATGCAAGTCTGCTCTCCTCATTATTTCCATTTTGCTCACATTAACCATGCAGGTCCCCTTATGGCAAAGATGTACACTGGAAGGTGGCAAGTTCACAGACTAACAACAACTGGCCATTTCAAAATATAAAAGCTATTGAAGGAGAAAGCTATTAAAGGAGAGAGTTTTGACTCTAGTTTCTCAGCTGCTCGTAAATCAGAATAATGTTTTTGACTGGGCACTGGAAATCCTTATCTTATGCATAAAGGTGTCATAAATATGGATTTATTGCAAAGCACAGCATAGAATTCATTTCTGGTGTTCTGCCTAGGCTAGCAATGAATTGTTCTGGAAGACATTTCTTTATCATCCAAGAAAATAAATCTCACAAGCATTGCAACAGGAGAAACAATGGCTGATGCATCAAAAGCATCTGACAACACCTTCTGGATATTTCACATCCTCTGGAGAATTTAACATTACTAAACCTGCTGCTTTCTGTCAGTGCTGTGTTGTACAGCATCCAAAAGGCAGAGGCACCTGGCTGCTAAGTTTGTAAACTTGCAGGATAAATCAATTTGGTTTCTCTTAGGTTTAGTCCTGTAAGTAATAATATAATTGTCTTTGACTTCATGCAAGGAATCCTTCCTGGTGCGTCTGAGTACCCCATCACCCCAGACAGTATCAGGAAAAGGCCTTTGAACTAAATCCTACCTAAAATTCCCTAAATTCCCCAGTGCTTTTGCTTCATCCAGCTTGTGAAAGAGCCTCACTGAAGGTTCTTTTTCAGCAAGGGAAACTGCTTGTAGGAGATCTAAACAAAGACAGAAAATAGCTCTACACTACCTGATTTCGTTCAGACATTAGGAAGTCCAGTTTTCCACCTGGGAGTCCCAGTTCTATAAAAGTCTTTACCAGCCGTAGATCTGCACTGTTACCTGGAAACAGATGGCACTTTATAAGATGCAATTCAACAGAATATATATATTCAATTTAATAAATTTGTCTTCTTACAAGCCTTCTTATAAACCTTCTTATAAACCTTGGCACCAGGGAGCTCTTGCTAAATGCTGCTAAGACAGCTCAGCACACCATATGATCATGCATTGAAACAGCAGGAGAGCAAGAATATGCACAACATGTGCACGGAGGGCTGGACCTCACGTCCTGCTGCTAGGCACTGTGTGAGCTCTATAAAAAGTGGGAGGAGAAGGCAAAAATCAGGCCCAGAATAACTCTGTCCCTCATTTGCTGAACAATGTAGGTAAGACAAGGGGTCACCAAAAGGTTGACATCTGTCCTACTTCCTTTGCAGCTGGTGACATCGCCAGGAGACACTGCAGCCCTACTGGGAACTTCAGCACATGTGCCTGGGAGATAAGGATGTGCCTTCATATGCACAGCAGCCTGCCTCTCCTTATTCACAATTAAATCTGGTGCTGAAATGCTGTCAGTCTTGTAATATTTTATAAGACTAGCAGGGGGGTTGGAACTAGATGATCTTCAAAGTCCCTTACAACCCTAGCCTTTCTATGATTCTGTGATTTTGGGAGATGACCAAAATGCCCCAACTCCATACTAGGTAAATTCTGAATTATTTTTCTGGAAAAGGAGGTAGTTTCTCCTCATAAGAAGCATAACACGGTCACTGCTCTATTGGATGACAATGGTCCTTGCACAAGCCAAGGAGATTTTCACACATTTCTGAGGCTCTGCCCCTCCTTCTCCATAGTCTCAAGGTTAATGCACCAAGGTTAACCTTCCCGATTGAAGCCAATAGCTTATCAAGAGTAGTTTCAAATTTAATATATCTTTTTTCTGCTTAGAAAGCATGTATGTAAAACATTTCAGGCCAGGCTTCCTTTGTAGTGAATATTGATTTCTATTTTCCCACATTCTAAATCCAGCCACTATCTATCCTATAACATCAGTTTATTTTGTTTAATAATGTTTTCATCCCAGTGACATACTGCTAAACAACCAGATATCTCCAGAAAGACAAGAGGAGCTACTGTAGTGTACTCTTATTGTATGCCGAAGGGATGATGTGATTTGGTGTAGAATTCTGTCTAAACAAAATAAAACAAACAAACAAAAAACACTGTAGCATCCATTTCGTAAAGAAAATACTTAACATTTTCTTTATTACGATAACTGAATAACATAAAGGAAATTAAATACTTAGCTAAGATAAATGTTTTCCATAGACGCTCTGTTCTTTCCCACTTCCTGTAGATCTGCCTTTACTTTTTGTTTACACTCAAGTGACTCTTACACACATCTATTCCTCTTGGTCTTACCATCCAATCCATGGACACAGACAACCAGGTGAATTCCATCTTCCAAATTTTCTTCCTCTTCCTCTGGTGGAAAATATGGGATATCAGAAGCTAGTACAGATAAGTCACTGTACAGAAATCCTTCAATCTTCATTTCTTTTTTAAATTTTTCTTTGGCCTGATAAAAACTGGAGAATACATTAATTAATCACAGTAGAACAACAAACCCTCAAACTAGAAATAAGAAGGTTCTATTCTGACTGAGAGAAATCAAGATACAGGGAAGAAAATCTGTTACCAAATGATTTGATGTCATACAGGGAATAGGTAAAAACCTTCAATATCTCACACCTGCTAGAGAACCTTCTGGTGGCCAAAAACAATGAAAATAAATGCATCTTATAAATATCCTCAGACATAGTGACACTGAAAAGCAAAATTATAGCATCGGATGTATTTATAGGCAGGTAGGAGTTGTTCTCCCCATTCCTCAGACTGGAGTTTAAGGGTACACCTCATTACAGAGATGACACATTTTGGTTTGGTTTGGTTTGATTTGGTTTGGTGTTCTCTTGAAAACACTTAGTGGCTAAGAGGAAGAGCAGCTCAGAGCTGAAAGAATTAATATAACAGCTTTTCTGACAAAGGCCTGAAGCTTGACACATGAACTCACCTTGAAGCTGCACAAAGGTGCCAGACACTTCAGTGGCTTTTTGACTTAGCAAAACTTATCCAGAGCTTTTAGGAATTAATAATCACAATATAAGTGTAGAATTAGAAACTGAGATGGACCAGGCTAGGAGATAGAAACCTTTAAACCTTAAGGCCAATTGGTATGATGGTGAACAATTACTTACATCAACCCTACTGATATTAAAGGGACTCAAGAATAAAAAATCTAATATTCTGGCCATGGGCCTAAAGGCCCTGAATTCATCAATGCAGGAATACATGGTTAAGTATTCTGCTTCACAAAGAAGGAATAAATTTTGTGCTTAGATCATACAGGATTACAGCAGAGGTCATAAAATGAACTTGAAGATGTTAAAAAATAAAAATACGCCTTAGGTCCCAAATAAGTGCACATGCAGAGAACCCACATGGGTGAATGGGTTGAGAAATTCCCATGCTACCATTTTCCCTCAGCACAGCAGAGACACAAAAAATATAACAAAAGTATATATGTACTAGCATGTCAGTCTGTGAAAGAGGCCACTGTAAAATCAAGACCATGATGCAGCACTTTTTCCATGGGCTAAGAAACAAGAGGGGGGAAAAAAAAGCAAACACCTCTTCTCCAGGTACCCAGTACGCTCATTCTCTCATTTTCCAGTTTCATTGAAGCTGATGTCCTGCCAACCAATCTGTGTTCCCCTTTCATAGTTTCGCTAATGAGTAAAACTAAGCAGAAGAGAAAAAGGAGCTATGACACTGCTATAGTGAAGCAAATATCTAGGATTGATATCCACGTTTGGGTAACGTGACTTCATGATGGAGGGGCAAATTTTAATGACTATTCAGACACCTAAATCCCACTCATTTCCATGAGGATTAAGGACCTTGATGAAGACCTTGGTCTCTCTGTGTTTTTGTTCTTCCTGTCTACTTATATTATTTTTTGTGTATAAACCATATGCCTATTTCAATAACTTACACTGTAATTCAAGCAACTGTCTCTGAATGCAAACTTTTACCATGCTTACTGTATTAGGACCCTGAACTTTGTCAGGGTCTCTTGGCATTACTGCAACATTAATTTAAAAAGTAATTAGACATTCTTACTTCAGCATCCTTTCGTTGGCCTCTTCATCCACCTCATTTGAATTAGAAGAAACAACTCCAAAGGAGCCTAGAGGCTGTCGTGTGATGGGGAACACAGCCTGCTTTGCAGAGAAGCCGACCATCACAGGGGTCTCTTTGAGCACAGAAGAAAAGGGAAGACATGTGGCCGTGCAAGAGACAGAGAGGTTAACCACATCAACAGCCTTTCTGCTTTCCAGTGCTACCCCCTCTGTCGTCACTGAATGAAACCCAGTGCCATTAGCTACAAGTTTATGTTCTTGGCTGTCGGGTTCCTGAGGATATTCATCCTGGTAGGATCCTGAAGCAGGGTCTGCTGAGGCAGGTGAGTCATTGAGTTCAATTTCTTGTAACCCCTGCATTTCTGTGTACACCAGCTGGCTCTCATCAGCAAGAGACCTACTGCATTCTCCATGCATTGAGCCAAATTCTGTTGAAGTCTCTGAAGCAGCTGAAACAGGATTACAAGTATCTGGTAACACCTTTATGCTTTGTGAGAAACTCTCCTCTCCTGTTACTCTGATATTGGTGTAAAAGCCTTGTTCTATTTCAAAACTGTCCGCCTTAGTTTTATCCTTTGGATCCTTGATACATGCATCAAACTTTTCTGTACTTTTGTCCAAGTAATTATTAGCCCTTGGTGTTTTTAAGCTGCACTCACCATTGCTCTCCAGTGACTGGCTTTCAGAGATGTTATCTCTGAGTGACTTTGGACATACAGGTGGTTTTGCACACTCCAAGCTACAGTAAGTCTCTGAAAGACTTTCCTTTGTCTCCTCCCTGTGTAATTCCATGTGACCACTATTGTGTTTGGCAGTGGGTTTGGGATGTCCTTTTGGTTTTAGCTGTCCACTTTCAGTGGTGATATGACACCCAGAGAAGTCCATGATTAATTCCTTATCTCCATCCTCTGTTTCCATGCAACTTTTAAAATATTCTCCTGAGTCTCCTGAGGTTGCTTCACTATGTTTGGATATATCCACCTCCTCCACAGGCTCTTCTGGGCTACTGATCTGAGGAGCTGAAACAGACTTAGTCAGTTTGGTAAGCTCCACTTCTCTCTCCTCTTCTTCAAAAGGCAAAGAGCTAATGGATGTGAGTGATGCTTGGATTCCACTGGGCAAGCTGGTATTGCTTTCTGTGTGGCCACCCTCCAGGGAATTTCGGTGGATGGCGTGTCTCCGTACTAAATGGTGCAGGATCTCTCGATCGCTGGGCAGCTCCAGGGCCCGGCTACGAGCATCAGACCATGCCACCGAACTTGGTTCGCTTTCGATGCCCGAATCAGATATTATGGAGGAGGATCTCTTTATAACCCCTGACATCAGGGTAAATTCTTCACACTCCTCAGTTCGTTGCTCCTTTGCAAACAGTTTCACTTCCAAGCTGTGGGCAGGCAAAGCTTTCAAAACAGGCAGCAGATTCTTGTTGTCTGGATCTGCTGTTTTTTCAAGACTGGTTAACTCACTCAGTGCAAGCTCAGAAGTGAAATTATTTGCAGAATGACCAGATTCGGCTGTTTTTTGTATTTCAGACCTGTCTTCCAAGCCATCAGTTCCACATGCTCCACACTCATACTGAGCACTGACAATTAACACAGGCTCACTTTTGTGGGCATCCTTATTGCTAGGTTTCGTGTCTCCAGAGGTAACACCAGCTGCAAGTCTATTATCTTTTAATAAAACTTCTTTACATGTTTTAAATTCTTCTGATGTGCATTCTGTATTGCCTGGCTCTGAGTCAGTAGTTTCCTTACTTGAAACAAAAATATTTTCAGGTTTCCTTTGGCCTTCTTTGTTCCATGTACATACCTGAGATGTGGAGTGTGGGTTTAAACCTCTTGCTGTACCTTCAGTGCCACTGTACAAGCAGGATAGATTCCCATTTATCCTGTCTGTGTGTATTAGCAGAGTACCTTTCCCAAAGTCTCCTTTTGTTACTGCAGTGGCATCATTTGAAGAAAAATCTTCCTTGTCGCCTATGACATCCATTTGCATATTTTCAGGAACCTCAAAATCTGGGAAAACATCCAAATTCTGATCTGAAAGGAAGAAAAAAAGAAGTGGTATCTGCAAGAACACGACATATTACCCCAATGTGATGTGGGAAAACTTGGAAAAGTGATTGTAAGGCCTAGAGAAGTATGTATATTTACGTTGTAAATTATCTCTACATTATTTATTATGTTAAAAAGTATATCTACATTAGAGTGATATTACAAATACAAATGACATAGGGCATTTAATTAGAATTATACTCACTAAATAGTTACAGTTATGCCAAAAAAAAAGACCTTCCTCAGTACAACTGTATTTATACTGTTAGTTTTTAGAGTTGGTAAATCAATTAACTGGGACTTCTTTGCACTCCTGCTGTTGTACCACATTGTATGTAGTGTAGGTTTTGCTTGTGAATCAGTTTAACATGGAGTATAATGGTTTAAATATCTGTAATTATTATTGTCAACATTCAGCCAGTTTGGTAGCTCTGGAAATGGCCACAGGTCATCTTTACTGGACTATGCTCATGCCATTTTGGTAGCTCTGGAAATGGCCACGGGTCATCTTTACTGGACTATGCTCACTTATGATACTATCTCTCTGCTACACTTAACAATTGTTGAAAAGGGAAGCAAGGGCTATGACGTTTTACTATACACTTCAAGAACTAAGTATTTTTTCTTAATGAAAAATCTGGTTTGGTTACTGCAAGGGAAATTATTATTATTATTATTATTATTATTGAAAAGTAATACTCCCTTTTGGAGACTGTTGGGCTTCACACAAATCTTAAGGTTTTTTGTTCTGACTTTTCTTAACACTAGGTGTCACTCTGAGTATGAAGTTAGTTGCTGTAACAAAAATCCCTATAGTTTTGCTTTCTTTCTAGATTTTGCATCCAGTCCTAAAAAACTAAACATCTTACTTGGAAGATTAAAACTATGAAGTTACAGGAAATACTTTAAAGTTCACTAGTAGAAAAAAAAAAAACAGAGGATTCAGTTATATTTTACAGTGGATTATGCTCTGACCCAAGACAGAGCCAGCCCAAGTTATGTGGGATCATTTACTTTTGTCTGGGGAAGTGAACCTCCTCAGCTCAAGCTGTCTCATGTACCTTGGGGTGTTTCACTCACCTTTGCAAGGCAAATCCATGTACCTGTCTTCAAAAATAACTGGAAGCGTGTTCCAGTCCCCATCTATGTCGAGGCATTCCGCTGGCAGCGGGGGCATGCTGGTGAAGTACTCTGAATTACGAATTTCTGTAGAAATCTGTCCATGACTTTGTATCCTGGCAGCAAAGTGCAAAAGAAACAGAGTATTTAAATGGTTACCGTGAGTTTTCTCACTCACTCCTGCAAGCCAGGCGGTAAGGGCAGATGTGTAGACAATTACTAGATGTGCCTGCCCTTCAGCTGATATGGGGCAATACTATTTAATGTCTGTATTTAACACCTTCAGTGACGAGACAGGGTGCACTCTCAGTAGGTTTGCAGACACTACTGAGATGGGCAGGCAGACATCTCATGAAGTTCAGTAAAGACAAATGCCAAGGTGTGCATGCGGCAGAGCAGGCTGGAAGGCATCTAGGCAGAAGGAAGCTTTGCAGGAACTTCCTAGTGGGAAGATATGATTTGTCCCCTCTCTTTGTCACAGCTAGAACCCATCTGCCACACTACCTGCAATGTAATGTCCTCTGCTGCTCATTCACTCAGAGGTTCCTTCCAAGCTGCAATAGCTCCCAGTCTGCCACACCATGGACCATGTTGCAGAGCTAGCCCTGAGACTAAAACTCAGTATTTATACTCTTTCTTCTTCATATTACAAAATGTTTATAATTGTAATTGTCAAATTTAGATAAAATGCTAGCAAATTACTCCACAAATGGTTGTATTTATGGAGTAGGATAAAGACCACCACAGTGTGGTGAAGGATGTCCCACAAAGGAGATAAGCTCATTACACCAGGAGCATTGCACTCAGAAGACATGATGACAAAAGAATAGTCATTACATGACCAGAACAAAAAGTACATCTGCACAAAGCTGTTAGAAATAGGATGGAGTTTTCATCATCCAAATTTGTCTCTGGCTAACCTAACCCAGTTGAAGGAATGAACTAAGACTTTGCTCCATAGAATTCAGATTAGATATAAAGACATACAACCCCTCGACAACTCTACCAGGCAAATTGTTTATAGCAAGAACTGCTTCTTTCTATGAGCAGGTAAAATGTCTGGCACAGAGTGGTCCAATAGTATTTCCCACTGCACAGTGTTGATTAGAAGATTAAGGACAAAGACAGCAAGGTTTCTGTTTTGATAGAAGAGCACTGAAGGTGGTTGAAAACTCAAAGTGGTATAAACAGACAAAAGGAAAAGCAGATTTGAGGGAATAGAACTTTAGGTTAGAAGCACAACATTCAGTAGTACTTCTAGTGTAGTAACAATTATCTGTGTCCATAACAGATGTTTCAAACAAGTAACAAGAATTATTTTGGATATCACAACATATATTGTATTGTGGACTCTGGACAACTTCAGGCATACTCAATTACTGACTGCGGGATGGTAGAAAAAGACAGAGGCAGTGCGTTTGAAAGGAGTATTCAGTGCTTGCAAAATATGTCCTATGAGTTGATTTCTGTCTTTCAGACAGAGATTTCTTTGCACAGTCCCTCAATGCAAAACCTCTTTCTTTATTGGAAAACACTCCTGCTGCTCCATGACTCATTGCTGTCCTCCCATGGGTCACTGCAGATGGCTGAGACTGGATCCCTCAACTGGCTTTCCCACCAGGAAAAGAGGTCTGTTGCTTTGTCTGTGGCAAGGGTTTCAAAACCCAGGTGCGGGAAGCAATAATCAAAAATCTCTTTGACCACTACAGCGAGGAACAAGGCCAAGAAGGACACATGGTAGGCCCTCTATCTTGCTTATACCAGTCCTCAGAGCACTGTGGTATCTCACACACTTCTGGAAGAGCGAAGGCACATTGGTTCAGCTACTGCTTGTTGGTAGAACTAGAATAACTGTTCTGTTCCATCTTTTTGCACATGTAAAATGCTTCCTTTCATCAAGGAATGTTATGTTAAGCTGGCACAGGGATGTGGGTTTGGCTAAAATAAATGCATTCATTTTTTGTTCTGATGAGTTTTCTTATGTAAGCATCTTCAAAAATGGGGAATCAAATGCAATATTTGTTTATTTGTGTTGAGTCTTTCATTAATTAGACTGTTTATCCTAAGGAATAAAGAGGGAAGAAGCAAGGTTTTTGTAGACAGTTGGATGAAGGGAATTCTGGACAGCTACCACAGGACATCACAGTGACAATATTTTAGATTATCATTGGTAGGAGGCAGGTAATCACCTTGTGACAGTTAACTGGAAGAAACAGTCTTTATACATTATGAAGCAAAACTCAAACACAAATTTGTAATTCGATTGGTCTGTCTTCATGCCAGCACAGAAGATTCCTATATCCAGACACACACACACACAAAATAATAATTTTTTAAAAAAACAACAAACAAACAAACAAACAAAAAAAACTTGTGCAAACCAGCATACTGGCTTCAACTTCAGAACATAATTGTTGTTGTCTATCTTTTGCTCTTAACAGCTATTTTTTCCTCAAAGATAGGCGAGTCATTGATTGCTAAAACATGAGTCAGACAGAAGTCACAAACAGCTAGCTGCTCATTCTTTTCTGCAGCAACACCTGGGTATTTGGAGTCAAGCCCTAGCACCATAACAAAGTTCTCACTGACATACTAATAAACAGCATCAGCGTTTATACCAAAGGCCATGTGTAAAAATCATAAGTAAACTTGCTTTGAGACCAGTTCCTGGCACAAGAAAAATGAATCATTAATGATAGGTGTAGGAAAATATATTTTTTTCTTCAAAGTGTTGGGAGGCTATGTCACCTGCTGGGGCCACCTGCTGTGTGATATCCAACCTATTGGAAACTGTATTTCCTGTTCTATTTGAGCAGTCAGGTACTGCTATGCATGTAGGTGCATGATCTAACAGAATTCACAACCACAGTATGGTAGTTAAAAAGCCCCATCATCTAGCAACAAGGAAGAAATAACTGGGGAAAAGCCTGCTCATGTGTGAGGTGTTTGTATAGCATCCAGCACACCAAGAGCTGATCTCATCTGAAGCCTCTTTGAACACAATTAATACTCCGTGCTGGCACCCTCACCACTAATAATACTCTGGGAGCCAAGATTCTGCTTTTCTAACTGCACCATCTAGCACAACCAAAAGGAAAACAGGACTCTGCCACAAGGCCTGTATATACCGGATTTACCTCACAGATCAATTTTTAGCATTTGCAAGCTATTTTATTTTTTGTACTCTATCTCCTTGATAGTCACTAAGGAAAAATATGCTTATCTGTAGGAAATGGGCTAGCTCTGTGGCTGTCTGGAGAAATAAAAGCACTTCATGCAATTAGGCTTCCCCTTGTGCAGGGCTCTGTTTGCTTAGATGGGGCCATGAGTGTCTTTGACCTCACCCTGGGGTCCTGCCATGGGTCTTTCCATGTACACAGCTTACTGAAAAACTGACATGGGAGGACTAAGTGAGCACAGATGGGCCCCTGCAGCCATGGCCCTGCTCTAGTTTGTCAGAAAAAGGTACCCTTGTATAACCCATCCACTAATGAAGTCACGGCCTTTTCCACCAGCACTGAATCAGCCTTAATGTTCCTAGCAACAGCTCTGAGAAACTCATTTTCTTCTTTGCTCTTGGTTGGAAACAGATGTCTCACTTAAGCCTTATCATCATGACAGAACCTGATGTCACGGCCTTTAAGCCACTTCTGAAAAGTCGGTTTCTGTTCTGGTAATGCTGTGGTCCTCCTGTGATAACAGGCTGCTTCAGTGCAGCAAAAGTTTAGACATCCCTCGTTATTTTGAAATTCAAATCTGAGCAGCCTTCCTTTAACTCTGCCTTCAGGGGTCAGGTCCTGAGTATTATCCATGCTCTCCACTTGGAATTGTGGGATAAAACTGAAGGCAGGATTTGCAATATTGCAGCTTTAAAACTGGTTCCTCATACTTTGAAGTTTTGGTCAAAGCAAGCACTGTCAAGCAAATGGAAACCTGGAGTACTGCATGCAGCTCTAGAGCCTCCACGATAAGAAGGACATTGAAGTATTGGAACGAGTCCAGAAGAGGGCCACAAAGACAATCGAGGGGCTGGAGCACCTCTCCTATGAAGACAGGCTAAGAGTTGGGGTTGTTCAGCCTGGAGAAGAGAAGGCCCCAGGCTTCAGTACCTAAAGGGGGCTACAGGAAAGCTGGGGAGGGACTCTTGATCAGGGGATGGAGTGATAGGACAAGGGGGAACGGCTTTAAACTAAAAGAGGCTAGATTATGATTAGATAGAAGGAAGAAATTCTTTCCTCAGAGGGTGGTGAAGCACTGGCACAGGTTGCCCAGAGTAGCTGTGGGTGCCCCATCCCTGGAGGTATTCAAGGCCAGGCTGGATGGGGCTTTGGGCAACCTGGTCTGGTGGGAGGTGTCCCTGCCCATGGCAGGGGGGTTGGAATTAGGTGGTCTTTAAGTTCCCTTCCAACTCAAACCATTCTATGATTCTATGAAATAACTACCTGTTCACGTTTCTTAGCAGGAGAGTAAAAAGCAAACTCTTAAATATTATTTTTCTGTTGCTTTTCAGCTGTTACCTCCTATTAAGATTGCCAGTACTATATCTGGTATAGGGAGGTTAGGAAGTTAATTGAAGAAAGACATCAAAAATATTTCTGTCTGCACTGAGGCTAATGTTGTTGGAAATAAGCTCTGCGGAGACATGTACCCAGTTGGGAAGAAAGGTAGGGAAAGAGGCTTCCTCCCTGGAAGGCTCTTTCTACAGTATTTTAGTCACTCCCTGATGTTATAAGTATTGTGAGAGCAGAGAAAGAAAAAGTAGTATCTCACAGGAATCTTAAAATTAAATATCTCCAGGGCCTGATTGGAGTGAGTTACTTTTGACATTAATTTCAATGGATTTACAATATGGAGCTAGAATAGACCTAGTGATTTCTCTCAAACCAGAGCCTTCCATACCCAGCAGAAAAGACCTCAGTCTTAGTAGAAAAATGTTTAAACAACTACATTTTCAGCCTTCCCAGTGACGGGAGAGTCAATGAGTTACTTACAGGCCTTCCTGGAAGGTCAGCAGAGCAAGTTTCTGGTGCTCAGTATAGAAGAAAGCTTCTGAGAATCTCCTCACCTGAAGGAGAAACACACAAATTAAACCTAAGATCTACTGAAAGGTGCCAAGCACAATAAAGCTGAAAACAGAGCAATGACTGTAAGGACCAGATTCTTTAGTATGCTCTGTCTGCTTTGCACTACTTTGGTGACAAAAAGAAAACAAAGAGCTCAACTCTGCTTCACTTTCCCAGTCCAGCACAAAGCAGCAGGTGCTGTTGCATATTTTGCTGGGAGGGAAGAAGTGTCCCTTGAGAGGAAATCAAGATTTTCCTATATGCACCTTCTGACTACTTTTCTAAAAGCTGTCAGATTTACCATTTTTTTCCTTGTAATATTAAAACGAGGACAATTTCTTCCTTTCCCACTGTACAAATCATAGAAGCAGTGGAGTGAGTTACTAAATTAGAACAATTCATAATTGATCATCTTTTCTGTGGGAACATTCACAGTGGTTCACAAGATGATAAAGGAAGTTTTACACTTCAGCCTAGAGGAGAATAAGCCCTGTCATGGTAGAAACACATCTGCCTATGTCACGATACTTACAAATGAGAGCTTTTCAAATTTCCTCATAGACATTTGATCTGCTCCGTGTTGGATAATCAATTACAAAAGAGCCACAGATCTGAAGTGTCTGGCAGAGCACAGAGTGTGTAATAAGCTATAAAAAATTCAGTGTTTCTATCTGCCCTGGAATAAGCTTTGAGTTTCAATCAATCCATCATAATATGCAGTCAACTGTACTGAACTGTTAAACTGCAGCCCATACATTACTAATGATATTTGTAAGAGCGACCTCTATTATGGTGTCAGAGAATGGCAGCACACGTCACTGCATCACAGCATCTCCCTAAATCCCAGATGTACTTCAACAAATGGGTTTTCTAATAAAAGAATGACTAGCACCTCCTTAAAAAGACTGCATTGGTTTATCTGGAGCTCTCAAAATGTTTTCTAGAACTAGGAAAGTTTTATTGCATTATATTACATTAAATAATATTATTTATTATAGGGAGGAACTGAAGCACATGAAGGTAGGTCATTTGCCACAGCTGGCATCAGTTGAGGCTAGGATTCACTGTGCTGGAGCTGGGGGCCTACAGAGTTGGGTCCTTTGGCTGATCAAGCCACCCAGGTCCTCTGAGTCAAAGGAGACATAGCTAATATAGCCAGTGGAGTCTCGGCATCATCCACCTCTTCCTGAATTTTATGTCTCCCTTTTGCAAGATAAACATTATCTCCAGTGACTGGACCTCCACTGACTTTAACAAGAACCAGTATGTAAATTGGGCTATTAGCACCTACATTGTAGCCTTCTAATGATAAGCAAGATGAACCCTAGCCTTTTCTCTATGTCTCTATTTTAATTATTAGATCAGGCTATGAGTTCAGCTCAACCAATGCGATGAAAGTGATATATGGTCAATAACCCAAAACATCTTCATGGAAGGCACAGCACTTGCTGAACTAATCAGGTAAGCAACTTTGATAAAGTTAGCCCAAAAGGCTTTTGTGCCTTCTTTATTATCAAGAACCAATTTCCACATGAACAGTATTAACATTTCATTTTGTGAAACTCACTAGGAGAAAGGCAAGAACTAGCTGTATATATGTGAAATAGTGAGGAGAACAAATCTGTGCTCCTCATGGTAGTTTTGTGAAAAAAAAAAAAAAAAAAAAGAGAAAAATTCATCTTGTGGTTATTTGTCATTGTGATGCTTGTGCCTTTTGAAACATATGGTTGTGATGGATGGATACCTAGCAAATATGGGGCATATCCACCTCGTCACCCACTTCATGTTCCATGCTGTATTCGGGTATTCAGAGTACATTCATTTTACACAGGATTCTAACTACCATAAAAGCAACATCATTCCAAAAATTGAAATCTGGAATTTTATATTATTTTCTTTACTCCTTGTGCTACTTACTACATCTCCCACAATGGTTCATAAGGCATAACAGTAAGAGAAATATCTATAGAGATACATCACCAGTGTCTGTCAAGAGGTTACCAACTTGCTTTTAACTCCTTAATGTTACCCTTAGCATATGATGCTCCTGAGTTAGATAAGCCGTGACTTCTGGATGGAGTGTTGCCACCTCCAGGAACTGGGTCCACAGGGCCAGGAGGTGGGAGCAAAGCCAGGCGAGGTCCTTGCTTATCTGTTCTGCTATCTTCTCTGGGTTGCTCAGCAGCTGGAGGGGAGAAAGGACATTCTGAGATCAAGACAGCGGCATGACAGAAAATCAGTTAGCATCTTAGATGAAGACTTTTTAGGAAAAATAACAACAAATCCTCTTGATTTATAATAATTATTAAAGCCATTATTTTGAGTTATTTTACCCCAAAATAATGCAAATGAGACTTTTGCTTTTTTCTCTTTAAAAGCCATAAGGGTTACTGCAGAGTGACAGCTACATAACTGGAGAGAAAGAAGATCAAGATGATCAAGGGACTGCAGCACCTCTTCTAAGAGGAGAGGCTGAGAAACTTGGGACTGTTCTGCCTAGAGAAGTGATGGCTCAGTGTGAATTTTATCAAGGTGTATAAATACCTGAAGGGAAGGTGCAAAGAAGATGGAGCCAGGCTCTTTTCAGTGCTGCCCAGCGACAGAACAAGAGGCAATGGGCAACAACTGGAGCAAAGGAGGTTCCCTCTAAACATCAGGAAACTCTGCTTTACTGTGCAGATGACAGAGCACTGGCACAGGTTGCCCAGAGAGGTTGTGGAGTCTCCTCCTTGAAGATATTTAAAAGCCATTTGGGCATGGTCCTGGGCACCTTGCTATAGGTGCCCTTGCTTGAGCAGGGAGTTGGACCTGATGACCACCAGAGGTCCCTTCCTACCTTAACCATTCTGTGATTCTGTCATTCTGTGAAGTGGGAACAGCTTCAGTCTTTCCAGAAACTTTACTGATGTAGTAAATTGAAAGCAAAAAAAAAAAAAAAAAAACAAAAAAAAAAAAAAAAAAAGCATATTCCAAACTACCCACCAGATGGTGCTGGATGCCCTGAAATAATAAAGCACTGCAGCTCAAGGAGTGCAGGCCAGCAGCAAAGTCTCTGCATAACGACCCCTCCCCAGTTTGACAATTTAACAACAGACAGACATTGCATTCTACCTTCACTGGGTTGGCACAGAGGCAACCCAGCCTGCACCTATTCTGAGGGACCCTACCTGCCTCCACGAAACAGCTAATACTTCCAGAAATACATGATAAATAATACCACAGGGAGTCATTCTTTCTTGGCCATGTCTTTTTTTTTTTTTTTTTTTTTTTTTTTTTTTTTGGCTAGAATTGCAGTCTAGTTGAAAGCCTGCTTATTTCTTCTTGCACCGTTTATTATGCAGTTAATTTTCAGATTGGTGACACTGCAAACTAAGTCATGATTAAAAGCAAATTGTGTGAGACAGAAACAGAGAAGATGCATGTATGGATAATAACCATGGATATTGTCAGAGTTTACTTTGTTTGGGTGCTATTCTGTTTTAATGATTTGTCCAAATTGTCACAAACTCCAGTACCCATTCTGGTACCAGAGAAAACATGCTGTTAAACAAAAGATACTCCCCATATATCACGCTTTGCAGAGTTAGGACACTTCTTTATTTCTGTACTCAATTTTATTTTTATTTGAAATTTAGCCAGTAAGCTACTTCTTACATCAAAGACTGAAAGCACAGTCTTCAAAGAACATGAATTATTAATGTAAGCCATACTGGGACAAGGGGCATGATAGCTATTTTTCTAGTTTATTGATTCTTAACCTTTTGAACAGGAAGGAAGGAAGGAAGGAAGGAAGGAGGGAAGGAGGGAGGGAAGGAAGGAAAACAAGGGGAAAAAAAGGAAGGAAAAAAAAGGAAGGCAGGCAATGCCTACTCCTAATTGTGAGGATCTTGCTGCCATGTACATAGCAAGAGCCTGGCAACCCTTGCAATGCAGGTTAATTCCCAAGGATGCAGTTCCTCAAAGCAAAGCCCAACAATTAAAACGATCACCAAATATGATTCTGGCTATTCTGCTCAAATACTTGCTGCTGGGCTGTTCATCGTGACTGCACCTTTCAAACCCCATTCAGGGTATTCTGGTTTTTAACAACATTGTTATGCAAAACACATTTGGAGGGCTTTTTGGAGGAATTATTTTTTGCTCGGTTGCTTACAAATTAATCACACAATTTAAAAAATATTGTCATTCCATTTTCTCATTTTGAATACCTGCTGTGTCCTTAGTTTGAATACAAAACAGGGTAAAACTCACTTTCTTCCCTTCTTTTGTTTTTATTTAATTCTAAAAACGGACCTGACTCTGGTAACACAGTGGTAATGGGAATCTAACCCCACAGCCTTCTCTCTGTATGGTTTTAATAGCATTTTCTTCCTTTATAAATGGCTGCTCTTCGCATTTTCTGCTGAAGAGAAATGGTTTCAGTTCACATATTCCTAGAGGCAAAATACAGGGAGAGCTTTGCCAATACTCATCTGCACACCACACAGAGGTCCACACAACTTCTGCACATACATTGCAGAGATGGTCAGTGCTGCCTCTAGGTCCCAACAATATTGTACGGGGTCTCAACATTTATGTCTTAAGAATCTCTGCAAATTCACTGTCTTAATCATTAAATTATCATCAAAAAGTTATGATTCCAGGATGTTAATGCCAAATACTTTAATGGCATATAGAAAAACCATTGCTGTTTTTTGTTTGTTTGTTTGTTTTTGTTAACCCAAAACAATTCTAGTTGTTATGCTCTCCTATCTGCTGCTACACTGTAATAGGCAGCTCTCAAAACCCAGTTAGGGCAATACGGCTTTACTAATAAGGCCATGCAAAACAAGTCAAGAAGCTTTTTAGGAGAACAAGAATTGGACAGGAGTTAGAAAATACAAAAAATAAATAAATAAATAAAATAATAAAAAAATAGAGCTGACATTTTCTGTTGTATGCCAAGCCAATTTGGACTTTGCTGGACTCATAAAAAATAGGTCCTAAGGAGTTTCTAGTGAGTGTTGTGTGACCCCGTATACACTTAAAGTTTCTAAATTTCTGCAATCTAGTTGAGTTGAGCCCCATAATTTATGTTTCTCAAAATAAAATTTAAATGAAATCAAATTTATTTCAAAGTATTCAACTTATGACTTAAAATTAAGAAATTTGCCTTTTCAAACATTTTTCACACACAGCTGACAAACATTAGCTTACCATTTGTAACTGTAGTGTAAATGTACTTGCACTTTGGTTTGGTTTCAAATTCCCTTCATTAACTGTTATTTTACCATTCTTCCCTATGCTGTTTTCCTGCTAATAACCTTAGCAAATCAAAACTATTAGAGCTCTGATTATAAAACATTTTCTACAGTGATCAACTGCCGTTTGCATTTCTTCCTGACAACCTTGATGACTTGCCTGTGTCTCACTGGACACCAACGCAGCAGAAGTTCAAGACAGTAATTCAGTTGCACTGTGCCAAAATCACTTGTGTCTTCCCATGAGCCTCCCTACACATTTAGGTGTTTTTATTTGGAAAAAAAAAAAAAAAAAAAAAAAAAAAAAAAGTGGCTGCACAACCTGCCAAAAAATCTTTTCTCCTGTCAGCACAAAAGCTGTAATTGCAACCTATCCCCAAATCATTTTTTTTGTGCATACTCTTGACATTCAGGGCTAGGATCACTGAAGGATCCTAAAGCAATCCAGCTGGTGACTTGTTAGAAGTGACAGAAACAGTATGTAAGTGAATAATCAAAATTATGTGAAATTGTTGGTGAAAAAGAAACATTCAGCAAACTTTCTGCTGGCACCAAATTCCCTCTCTCCCCTCTCTGATAGATGATTGTACTGTCTCGTGCACTTGAAAAATGGACTTGCGAAAAGCAGACCGATTCTGTTGAAGAAAATACCTGCAGCTCTGTACAAAGCTGAGATAACGTATCTTCCGTGGAAAGCTCTTCTAGGGAAAAAAAAAAAAACAAAACAACAACAACAACAACAACAACAACAACAAAAAAACAGAGAAAGAAATATATCAGGTTTGAGAACAGTAGGTGTGAAATGTTAAAGCTCTACTGTTTATTCACACAATTAATAGTCATTTGATATTCTTTGCCAGTGGGCAAGTTTCTGTTTGGATGTGCCCTCCCCCCCTCCCACAATACACCTGGTACTTGCAGAGGTACAGCTACAATTTCTGCTTACGCAGACCCAAACCTTTAAACCTGCACATGTTCTGGAAGGTTGTTAGGATGTAGAGGACAGAATTCCAGGGCTTTTCATTGCCTATCCTCTCCCTTAGAAGTTTGCTTATTAGGCCTTGGTGTTTATCAATCTATATAAACACCTGAAGGGAGGCTGCAAAGAGCTAAGCTCTTTTCAGTGGTGCTCACTAGAAATGGGCACAAACTGGAACACGGGACGTTCTGTCTAAACATCAGGAAGCACTGGCACAGGTTGCCCAGAGAGGTTGTGGAATAGCCCCTTGGAGATCTTCAAAAGCCACCTGGACATGGTCCTGGGCAACCTGCTCTGGGTGTCCCTTCTTGAGTAGGGGGTTGGATCAGATGGCCTCCAGAGGTCCCTTCTAACCTTAACCATTCTATGACTCAGTGATTCTGTGATTTATGGCCAATTCCTGACCTAAATGAAATATTCTCTCATGTGAGCAAATGTGAGCAAATGATGTACAATAAATGTTTCTCCCCACCATGCTACATGGGGCAATGTAATAAACACCCTACATGTATGACTGGTATACAGACTGCGCATCTCTGTATCACCCTGTGGAACGTGAAGTACATCACCACCCCTAGACCATGCAGCATTGCTTTGATATAGCCCTGAGATAATCCAGCATAGGGACACTCCACATTAAATGCACCACAAACTATAAAGCAGGGGAAGACATAAATCAACTCTCCAACTTTGACAGCCAGATTTTGCAATGTGGAACTTTCTAGTAGTATACAGAAAGAAACAAAGCAGAAAAACCAAGCAACCAATCCCCTACCCAATCCCCAAGTGATTCTTCTTATATAATAATGAGGAATTTAAGAGGACCGAGTGAGATGCATAACACCTCAAAAAGATCTCTCCTCAGCTGGTAAAATCTGGGAAACAATAATTTCCACTTTTAAAGTCTAAACTAGACTATTATTTTTTTAATATATTATTCAGGGGGCTAGCAAAAGGAAATCAGAAAATCCGCAAAGGAGATTTATAGTCTTGTATTTATCTTAACTATCTTTAGAAATTAATGACGAGATTAATTTCACCAAATATAGATGTCTAAAACTGAATGAGTCATTTACATTCTTCTCCTGGTCAGTAGAGAAGAATGAGCAAGTACAAGGTGCAGTTCATCTCATCCTAAGGTAGAGAGCACTACTTGTCAGATAACACATTTTATTGTCCTAAATGGGCCTGTGTCTCCCCAGTGACTGTAAGGACAGTCCAGGCAACTATCTCATATAAAAACTGGCTTGATATTCATCATCCTGGGTAAATCCTACACCCCATGATTTTTCTGTGCTTTGCAACAGGCCTCAGAAGGCTAGCCTTAAAATCAAATCTTCAGTAGATTTCCAGGCTGTGAATAAAATGATGCAAAGAGTGCTCTGCTCAAGTAGCTAAAAAGGGTATTTGCATTTAGCAAATTTGCATGTATTACAACAAGTACATTTGCAAATTAAGTGCCTGCTTCAGTCCTAGTAGTCATTTGAAAACTAAGTTAATTGTAGTCAGAAAGCCAATATGTGCATATCTGGGGCTGTACTTCAGTTGTGGTCAACGAACCATACATAACTCTGCCATCTCCCAGTCTATAAGCCTGTCCAGGTAAAACACAAATCATCTAAAAATGTGCCTGATAACCAAAATGCCTGAAGCATGGGTTTTGTTACATATTGGATTTTGTTTGACAGCTCATAAATTGCAAATAAAAATGGTGTACTTTTTTTTTTTTTTTTTCCTCATAGATGAATTGAATAACACAGTGTGTGCTCTTTCCATCCCATGAGTTTCAGGTTTCCCATGAGTGGAAATACATATCAGGGAACAAAACATAAAACGGAAAATAGAAGCTATCAAACTCATAAGTCTGTACAAAATAATGTATTATATTTGAAAGTGCTTGTAGTACCTATACAGTAAAAAAGGAGAAAGATTTTATCCTCCCTTTTTAAATCTGCTGCCCAATGCAATCAATTCTCTTAATATAATTATCTCCGAAATACAACAAATTGCTAACTAAGAAAAAATGTGCATTCAGATGTTCAATGAGACAAAAACACAGATGAGACACATGCCTTAAATTCAAAGAAACAGGTGGGAGAGCAGGAATTAGTCAGGGATGCTCCTAATTTTCACAGGAGCTCATGCTGTCATTACAAACATGACTAAACACAAATTACTGAGCTCTGTCCTGCAAATCCAGCCAGACAGCACTTCTGTGTTGGACCCAATAGGCCTGAGCAGTTAAAAATGCTTCTGCCAAAAAAACTAGAAAATCTATTTAAACAAATGAATTAGGAAGAAGAGCAGAATGATTTTAAAGAGCAAGATGTAATTATATTATGGGCAGAGAAGTGCATTGCAAAGCATAAGGGAGGGAGCACGTTTCAAAAACATTCATATCGCCTTTCAGATTTTTGTTTTTCGTTTTAAAAAAATACATATTTGGTTGGGAGTAAAACTTACTAGAGTCTTCACTAGATCTCACGGTGATTTTAAACTGGAAATTAAAATCTTCAAAAAGCGATGGAGTCCAAATATAATTTAGAGTCAAGTATTCTGAGAAATTTATCAGAACATTTTATCCTTCTACACATCAGGCAACCTTCAGTTTCTATAAAAGGATTTTCACAAGCGGAGAAAACATTAGTGTTTAACAGTGTGCCAAAATAAACACTAATCAGGAAAGAGGGAGAAAAATCCTCTAAAATCTCTACACAGCCCCAAAATTTTAGTACTAAAAATGTATTGCAAACACAGCAACGGTCTATATTCAGTGATTTAAAATGTCTGTTCTCTTACCCAACTTCAGCTGTGGTAAATCAGGAATCTCCTTCATTATGAGGGTGTAGTACATGTGAAGTCCTCTTTGAGCATTCAAGAGCAGAAGACAGAGGTCTTTATGCCATTTGTATGCATGCTGCATGCAGTTTTCAGATGGGACATAAAAGCTGCCCTGTATAACAAAAATATTAAGAAGAGAAAAATACAGAGATTACAATTATTGCTCTCCATTTGTCCTACAGATTTCTACAAAAATCTGATTGTGGTCAGCCTTTCACTTCTAACCAATCATTTGGTACCCAGATCTACTTCCTAGCCATGTAACCATAACAATACCTCATTCTCTGTGTATGCTTTGCCCAAACCATATCAAAACTATTAGGTCCCAGGAATGCTGTCACATATACTAAAACTAAAAGGAGGAAATAATAACTCATATTAGCAGATAGGATGGCAATACCATCTGCATTTTTTTCACTAATAGGAGTTATTCTGTCCTCCAGGATCAACATCAGGTTTATTACTTCTCTTGTGGGAAGAGACGTCATTGGACAGACCATAGCACATTTATACAAAAATGTCCCAAATTTCTTTACACTTAGGACATAAGCTGTGTTTACAACAAGGCATCCTAGCTCAAAAGTTTTCAGTTCCATCAAAAGCACCACTTCTAGAAATAATTTATATTTGGAATTTGAACTGTTCAGACTTTAAAATAAGCTGTCCCTTAAACTGTGCTTTTGTGGCCAGGATTTCATGCAGAGTTGTAAGTAATATTGTAACTGTGCTTTTGTGGCCAGGATTTCATGGAGAGTTGTAAGTAATACTATGACAACTGTCAGTAATAGCTCTATTTTGTAGGTTTCTGTGAACGATGCATTTTAGTGGTTTTCATCAGATCATGGAACTGCTATCCTGTTTCAGTTTCTGGAAATGGTGCAGCAGAAAGCTCTGTGAGCACTTGCAGTCAATGACTATATCTGGTTCTTGATCCCCCACTGACTCTAGTCACGGGGTGGGGTGTGATGGTGTATTTCCACACACACCTGAGCTTTCACCCATGATCCTGCTCAAGTGATAACCACCACTGGGGGTCATGATGTCGCCAGACAGCTCAGATTGGACTCTGAGGAGACAGATAACAACACGATAACCAAGGGCTAATGGAGCTTTTGCCAACCAAAATATGGCTGGTATGCAAATATACCTGTGAGTGAATTATCTTACCCCATAAACAGGTAGAGAGCATATTGAGCTCTCCTGCATGGCAGTGGGCTGTATGCCAAGATCTCCCCTTGAGTATGGGCACCTCTCAAGGTTACTCCTTGAGGTCCTCACCTATGGCAGATCCTTGGTAAGGGACCAATATCTTGCTGAAAATCTGCACACTTTGCTAAATTGCATCTCAGATTGATTTTGCACATTGTCCTTTAGACATAAACTGTTGACCAGGTCTGGGACTAAGATTGGATCCAGCCAAACACAGACTCCCCTGAGAAGGAATGTGGAAAGCAAACGGGTCCATTCTGAACCTCATGACTCACTGGGAGGGTCTCCTTGACAATTTCATCTGACCCTGTCCTCTATGCAGTAAATAACTGAGCATACCTTGCCATTGAGTCTTTTTAAACTATTGTCTTAATTTACCATTAACTTCATTAAATCACCATCTTATATCAACAAAACATATTGCTGCTTCTCTCATACAAGTGAAGTGCATCACTCATCTATAACAACCACACGGGATTAATTTATCTGCTTTGCATGAAGAGGAAGGGTTATGAAGACAAGGAGAGAAACACAGCAAGGTACTTTTCCATTGAACTTTATGAAACATTAGGTAAATTGAGCATACATCTAGATGCACATTTTAAAGCATATGAGCTGCACAAAGGCACCAGGACATTACTTCCCCACTGTCTATCTATGGAGAAACATGAACAATTTGCACGTTACTCCACTGCTGATCATTTATGGGGAAAAAAATACAATTCCTACATACCCTGCTAGGTACAGATTGTATTTATGGACACTAAGTAATGGGTTCTTATTAAGCCAACATCCCCAGTTGCTGTGCACCTCCAGAAAGAACAGTGGAGACTCCAACTACATGTCAGTGCACCTCCTTTGCTTTTCTCCCTTTGAGTCCCCCCAGTAAAGACTGTATTTCATGGCTTTTAGCTTGAGCTGGGATGTGTTCCTCAACTTTCTTCTGTAAAATGTCAAGATGTTAACTCGTGTTCTGTGGTTGACACAATGGGGACTGCTCAGCTTGGCCCCTTACAGAAATGGCTAAGGATAATTGACTGAGTTGGTTGTTCTTGGAAGGCTGCAAAACCTCCAGCCTCAGCATGAATCTATATTTTACTCTCACCATGGAAAACACAAAAAAAGGCAGCATACAGAAAGGCTGCTGGGAATAATAGGAAATCTGATGTAGATTGATACATAATGTCACACACACAAAAAAAAAATGTCCTGTTTTATAACCCATTGCCAAATTTTAAGCAGAAATTGCTCTGGAATTTAAATGCTACACTGACAAGCAGAAGGAACAATGGGAGATAATTTCATAGTTCATACCAGTACTATCACACAGTATTTCTGAGGAAGTCTAAATTTTGATAGGTCTATTTTCAGTCTTTCTTGTCATAAATTGTTGTTTAAAACTAAAATGAAAAAGTAATAAGAAAGCACAACTGCAGGTGGGCTCAAAAATGTGTAAACAAAAGACACTGAAAATCCTTATTAATTAGCTGTTTAAAATGCATTAGTGTTTGCCTAATAGTCATATAGGTCTTTTTAAATTTTCTGAATTAATAAAATTCCTTAGCAATCAGATGGATCGGTTTGCAAAGCATGGAAGTTTAGGAAAATATACTTTGCAAAGATTTACACAGAATGGGGAAAGAACTACTATTAAAAATAGTTCTCAATGTTATATGTCAGAAATAGAACTTGGTCATCATTGTAGAAATATTAAATAATTTAGGTCTGAAGGGACCTGTAGAGAGCATCAGAGCATCTACTCTATCTGCTTAAAACAGTTATGATCAGATCAGGCTGCTCAGTGTTGTGTCCTGTTTGGTCTTGAACATCTCCAGGGAGGTGGATTTCACCACCTCTCTGAGCAACTTGTTCCAGTGTTTAATCATCTTCACAGAGCTGTTTTGGGGACAGTTGGCCACTGATATGCACTACTGCCTTGGGTTTGTTCATCCCAGATGCAAGATTTTGTATTTGATTTTGGTTATCTTCATGAGGTTCCTACTGCTCCATTTCTCCAGCCTGTTGAGGACACCCCAAGTAGCAGACCTTTTGGCCCTCCACTGTAGTGACTGCTCCTTCCAGCTTGGTTTTATCCAGCTTGGCAATGGGTTGTTCTTATGGTCTGAGGAGTTTGCTCTTGAAGATTAAACAGCACTCTCGGGCCTCATTTGCCCTCCAGGGTAGTTTCCCAAGGGATCCAGCCAAGAAAGTCCTTGAACAGGCCAAAATCTGATCTTCTGAAGGCTTGTAATTCTGCAGTTTAACTTGCTCACTTCTCTCAGGATATTAAACTCCATAGTTGTATAGTTGTGGCAGACAAGGCTGCCCTTAATAGGCATGAGAAGAGGCAAGTCCCAGGCCTAATTCTTATGCATCAGACTTGAAGTGTGACTCTGTGATAATCATTTGTCCCATACATTCACTGGTGATGCTGACATAGGCTATTTGCATCTTCCAGTGACCGTTTTTCAGGGATGAAGCCCAGACTTGCCATTTTTGGCAGCACTGTTATACACACCTGAGAGATTGCAATGTATCAGCTTGTAAGAAGGACTGCAATTTTACTTTCTCTTTTGTAGACAGAAGTATGAGAAGAATTTACCTGTCCACTTCTGATCATTTCTGTCAGTTAATTCTACGGACTTACTTAGGATTTCAGGAAATAAATTAGATTAGTTAGTGTGAATCCAAAAATCTATTTAAAAGGTCAGATATTTCTGAAGATCCTCTAACATTAAGTCCCAGACCAATTAGTTACAGAGACATTGCAAAAGCAGCAGGCATCTGGAGTCACTGCCATAGTAATCTGTGACATGAATAGTATAGATGCCAACCTAAATTAATTCATTTATTAAAGACATCTCTAGTAATTATGTCATTTTGGGAGAGGGAGGGTATGCATGAATAGCAAGAATTTATGTATGGTGGAATAAGTTGTTTCTATATTAATAGAGAAAAGCCACCTCCATTTAATCATTTCTGAGCTGTAGGGTCCTGTGAAATCAAAAGCAAGAGCAGAACCTTTGTCACCATTTCAGCCATGTTCTACACAATTCAGTCTGGATCCTCCTTTCAGTAAAGGAGTTGTTTAAAGATGGAAGAAATACGGCTAGCATGTGGTGCAGTCCTCCAATGAAGTGTTGGCTTTCTACATATGCAGGATGATACTGATGATACATAAGCTGTTGCTTCTGCTTGCTCCTTCAAGGAGCACTATCTTCTAATATGAAGCAGTACGATGAAGGAAAAAATAACCTGGAGTATGTCTTACAGAAATAAAGCTCCAGTTTTATACCTTCCATTTGAACAGAAAACATAAAAGGAGAAACATTGTCAAATATCTTCACTGAAAGCAGACAAAATTAAGAAGAACTCACACAAGCAAACACAGATATGTATTTCTGAGCTACAACTTATGTTGAGAGATGGAGAACTGATTAGAAAATGCATTGCTATGGAATTATTGTTTTCATGACTAAAATGACATCTAAAATCAGGGAATTTAATTGTGGCCATTTCTTCCCATTAAATGAAGGAAACATAGGACAACTGGTGACATATTCTACACTGCAGACATATAATTAGGAGCACTGAGTAAGACTTCAACAGACAAGTTAAATTTCCCATCCCATTACTGTGCATTAAAGTGTATTTCTTCAAATTACTGTAAGTTATTGATAATATACATGAGTGCGTAGAGGCCTGAAGAGGTTACTCCCAGATCTCCTTTCTCTTCCTGTCACAGTTCTCTCCAGGAGGAATATCTGTGCCGAAGAAAGGTGCTCTCAGAATACCTTTGCATGGGCGGAACAGTACTACACAGTTGCAACTCAAGGCCATGCCAAACAGGCACAGCCTAGGCCATGCTGTGCATTAGTAAGAGGCCATATCATTAAGCTGGAGCATTTTGGTACAACTCCATTAAGTGGCAACTGAATTCAGAATCCTGTTGTTTAATGGGAACATCCATCCCAATTTGACAGCTCATCGTGTCAAGGTGGAAAGTGAGCATGATGGAAAAAAGTTACCAAGTTCCAAGTCTCTGGTCCTTCAACAACTTCACAAAACTGCTTAGAAAGTTGTCACACACACAGAGGAGGCAGGGAAGGACATAATAGAGATTATTAAACCCACCTCAGGGACAGTTTAGCTAACATGATCTAAGGTCTGTGCATCCTCGTCTGCTGGGGACCCGTGCATGGCAGGCATCTGTCAGATGAGGCTATTATAAACTGCTGCAGCCTGTCACTGTTCAGCAAGCTGAGAAATGTCAGGAAATGCTCTCCTTTGGGATGGTCTGAAGATTGCATACCTGCCATGTTCTCTATGTGAATTACCTTTTCTTCTGTGCCATTTAGGTGGTGCACTGTTTGCTAGGTTATAGCCTGGAAGAGGGCTCCACACTACATTAACAAATCAAGTTTAGTAGCAAACATGGTACATGTTATTCTAAGGAAAAACTGTGATGCAAAAATAAGAAAAGCAGTAGCTTTGACCCATTAAATAACTACAAAGTGCTCAGAACTCTGGGCTGCTTGGACTGGGAGGACAGACATCTTTTTCTCCAAAGGGTCTACTTCTGGTTAAGACACAGCTCTTATTAAAACATATACTGAAGCTAACAGTCCCAGCTTGCCCAAAGCATGATGACTGCACTGAGATTGTAAAATCCAATGTGAAATTACACATTGGCTTCCTTGGTAAACACATTTTAAGTTAATTCCTTTGGCCTACTGTTATTCTAATCTCATTAGTTTGTAATTAAGGGCAGATTTTTCTCTACTAGTTGCAAAATACATCTGTGCTATCTTCCTTTTCCAAGACCCTTTCTGTTTGTAATAGTAGACTGTATCTCTGGCTTTTGCCCTTTTCTGCTTCTGAAAACTTTGGGAGCAAATGAATGCCTGACAAATCTTCACTTCAAGGCTTACTACGTATAAGGTACTTTGCTAGCAGTGATGGATGATGATACAGAAGCTACTAGTACTGACAGCAGAGAAAAATATGACTTCTATTGTGCCAACAGCATCAGAGGCAAAACAGATCAAGAAAGCCAAGAGATGATAGAAAAGGAGGTGGTCCGGAAAACAACACAAAGAATTGCAAATAACGGTTATAATTCCAGACTAGAATGATTTGCTTTAGGAGTTATTTTTCCTGTGATGTGTGAAAAGACGTCAGCTGTATTGATACCAAACGAAAAAAATAAAATAAAATAAAATAAAATAAAATAAAATAAAAAAATGAAGTTGTCCCATTGATTGCCGATATCTGTTTGATGAACCCTCACAGCGAGTACTGTGTGCAGTTTTGGGCACCATGATTTAGGAAGGGTATAAAACTATTAGAGAGTGTCCAAAGGAGGGCAACAAAGATGGTGTAGGGTCTGGAGGGTGAGACATGGCTGAGGTCACTTGTTTTGTTCAGCTTAGAGGTAAGAAGGCTGAGGGGTGACCTCACTGCACACTACAATTTCCTCAAGAGGGAAATCAGGGCAGGAGGTGCTGATCTCTCCTCTCTGCTGACCAGCAATAGGACCCGAGGGAACGGCATGGAGCAGTGACAGGGGAGGTTCAGGCTGGATGTTAGGAAAAGGTTCTGCACCAAGAAGACAGCTGGGCACTGGGACAGGCTCCTCTTGGCAGTGGTCACAGCACTGAACTTGCTGGAGTTCAAGAAGCCTTTGGAGAATGCTCTCAGGCATAGAGTTTGATTTTGGGGTGGTTTGTAGTGGCAGTAAATATAAAATACTTCCTAGCTCCTTGCTTATTAGTTGTGAAATAGAAAAAACATTTTCCTAAAAGATCAGGTGAGCACCTAGGTGTACACATTATATCAGAAAGGATATATCACTTATGTATGTTTGCAGGGTGCAATGAAGAACCATGTACATACAGCCGTAATCTGTCCTTTTCTCAGTTAACTGATCATGATTATAGAACCATAGAATATGAATGTGGTGACATAAAGAAAAACCTAGTCAAATATCAGATTAAAAAAAACAAACAAACAAAAACCTGCTAAGTGTTTTGCAAATGCAAAGGCTTCTGCTCAATTTGACCATGTTCTGCAAGCTAGATCCTGACACTGGACTCTCACTGTCCTTTGTCCATCCATCCACTAAGGGGTTCTTCTAGGGTTTATCCAAGTAAAACAGCCTATAAAAAACAACCCCCAAACAAACAAAAAATTCTTGACAACTTCCCTGCTAAATATATTCAAATAAATCACCCTTTAAAATGAATGTGTCCTGTGTAATGTTCTTTTCAGTCAACAGATTTCTCCTATAATTAGACTGTATTACTTTATAAATGTACTTTTCCTTTATAACAAGAGAAGGGAAAATTACTTGAGAAAAACAAACACAAATTAAATAAGGTTCATGCCAATTCATTACTGTAATGCTGAGAACAATTTGTGAATATCCACTTCCAGTGTACCAAATCCACCTAATATCAAAAGACACCAATTGGATTTTACGCTCTGTTATATACACTAAGTTGTATTTCTTTTGTATTAATTTCACAAAATATGTTAACTGTGTGAAAAGTTCAACAATAGCACTAGCAGCTGGTAAATTAGACCTTTTATATTTAATCTAACTCAAAACAGCATTTTGTAATTCAGATTCAAATTCAAATTGCTTTTCAAGAATTTTGAGATACTAAAAAGCCATCGAAGACTAATTAGACGACTTTGGCAGTCTCCAGCAGTTTTTCATTAGCAGACAGTATTAGCCCACCTTGCCTATTTCTGGCAAAGATTGAGATATCTGCTTGGAACAGGGAAAGAAAAGTCAGCACCCCAAGATGAATGCAGTCTCTGAGAGTATAATGTCTGCATCTTCATACCCATATTTGCCACATAGCATATTATTTTTGGTCTAGCTTCAAAACCACTGAGAAAGGAGATTTTGCATTTCTATTCTGGAGATTGTTTTTTAAGATAGGACATCTCCTGTCAGCTGGTGGTTTGAACAGAAATGACAGTCAATGGCTTGAGATAATACATTATGTTTACACCTCATTATTATGTTTGTAAAAAAGAAGGGATTAAAAGGTGATTTCTGGTCATTAGGGACATGGCTGAAATATATGGACAGAAGCACACTTTCATGTGCAAGAAAACACAAGACAAAGAGAGATACTCATATTTTATATTTGAAACAAAACAAATATTAAACAATAAAAAATCACAAAGTTAAACAACAGGAAGGGAACTAGGGGTTATATTACACAACATATTATGTCAGTTATATTATTGCTGTCAATTGTTTCACAAACATTTATATTTGCAAAGTGTTTGTTAAAAAACAAAAGCATAATTTATTTTGTTTGCATCAGCAAACACTTCTATGGGAATCCAATCTCCTGAACAGAGCCGTTAGTTGCCATCTAAATGATGACAGGAGTCTCCATTCCAAGATTCCTTATAGTGATCCTCAGCTGGATCAGCTGAGACTCCCCAGACTGTTGTTCTGATGAACTCCTGTATCTCACTAGGCCATGATGATGGAGTGTGACCACTCCAGCACATGCATGACCCATCTTGATTGTGTCTTAAAACATATACAAAGTATTTTATTAATACCTCAACTATTTATGAAAGTCCATCCTATTTGACTATCTCTGCCTCTGCAGGAATAGCGCCTATTGACAACCCACAATACCTTACCTTTGGTCAATTTTGTATCAGGAACCTCCCAGCAGAGGCTCTGGGACAGCCAGACTGCCCAGAGGATATTTGTTAGCATACCAAAGCACACAAGTAGTGCCAGTCAACAGGTCTGAGACCTGCCCAGGGGAATCTCTGGGACAGCCTCAAATTCCCACCTAGGTTGCTTCTCCACCAATGAGACAAATGCTGCTTCTAAGTGGTGCCACTTTCTGTCACATTGATCCATTGTCTCATTCATGCAGATAACAAGATAAAGAGTTCCTGGACCTCCAGTGTATTAAAGCCTAAGTGCTTCGGGCATCCACACAATCATAGCTCTAACACCATACTACCCCACACTATATTTAGAGGATGAGCTTGATCTTCATCCTTGTATCACACTTATCACTTAAATTCATATCTCTTGCCACCAATGTAAAGAAAAAAAGCTTTATTTTACAGAAGCTTAGAAATGCTTTCAGAAGTGTAATTTCCAAAAACATATATAATAATAATAATAAATATTACTTATCTTGCAGTTAAGACAGACGTCCCAAATGAAAAAGAATTAAGGTCTGCTATATCTAGCCCCCCCAAAGAGACAGTAAGCAAACACAGATTTACTAAATGACTAAAATTATTTTAGTTTTTCATTTCTGCTGACCTTCCTTTCTCCCCCTCATTCAATATTCTTCTTTTTTATTTCTGAGAAACCAGTATTACACTCACTGAGAAAGAACTTCATTTTCACTTGAGCTGACATACATGACTATGCATGCTGAGGGAGAAGTGATATCCCTGTTAAATAAATCAGTGTTGGGAATGAAAAATGTAAAATTCCCAGAGCTTCAGCAGAGTGCCTCATCAATGAACCAGTGGTGGGAGGAGGGCAAGTTCTTATCCCATTTACCAAAACTGGTTGCTTATCAAAACTACTTTTGTCTTGAGAGTTGTGTAAATATGCTAAACTGAACTCTGAAAAAAGACCAAAGATGCAGGGGAATGCCTTCTCCTGAGCCTCAAAGAGTTTTTTTTCTGGCAGGAATGAAATTCAAAAGGGAAAAAAAAGAAGAACTTCAGTCACTAAAAATGAAGTAGATTTAATGAGAATGTTTCAAGGGAGAAAACAAACAAACAAACAAACAAACAACTAAAATAAGTACACATATATACAAATTTATGCATACAAGTATATTTACACTTCCATTCAGCTATGGAAAACAAAACAAAACAAAACAAACAAAAAAAAAAAAAAAGAAAGAAAAAACTCTTCCCCATTAATTCACTCATCAATAGAAAATAGCATAGATTCCTGTGCAAGACAGTGAAAAATTACTGGCAAATTCCAGACCATATCGTAGTAAAAAGACATGAACGTCCACAGTGACCAGCCTGCGGATGCTCTAGTGAGATAATGTTTCTTCTTTGCCTGTTTTCCTCAGCAAACAGTATATTCTATCAGGCTGTCTGTATATGTCATTATGACAGTGCTTCCAGAAATTTTTCTACATGGTGGCTGAATTTAGCCTTCTTTGAGAGATAGGAAGACATTTCCAATATGTTAAGTGCCTAAAGCGTAGGGAAAATGGGAGGCCAGAATAGAAAATGGACTTAAAATACTGGTCTAACAGAAAGACTTTAGGCTATAAATAGAGGGCATGATACACAAAACTTGATCCTATCTGGGGCAGAAATCTGTTATGAAAGAAAATGTTGGTTGGTATTTCATAATACAAGGTATAATTTGACATTTGTATTAACTTCTAAAAGTTAGGGTTACTTTCTAAAATGACTGGGGTGACAATAGGGTAGAAAAAACATTTAAGATTGGAGTCAGACTTAATGATAATTACACTTTGTACTAAAGCTAGCATGAAGAAAATATTTAACTTGAGAACCTTGAAAAATAGGAACCATCAGGCTTGATAAAGAGCCATCATCTGAACAGTTACAAGAGAATCGTCCTGGTCAGCTCTAACAGTTGTGTCTCAGGGTTTCAATACTACAAGACACTTAAAAAACACAAACTGTAGCTTCTCAGTTAAGAATGGCTAATAAATGGCTGAGAAAATTGAAGTGTCCAAGAAAGTGTTTGATAGGGAAAAATTTCCACCTAAAAATATCATTCTAGTAAAACAAAAATGCAACAAAGATCACATTGATTTCCAATAAAGTTTTTCTAGGAAAAAATAAAAAAATAAAAGGTAAAACCCTGACAAAGTTCCAAATGCCTCATTTTGACACTCGAAAAGCAAAACGTTCTGATTTTTTCATAACAAATAAAGCCTCTGGCTACTATCTTTCTTTCTCTTTCTCTTTCTTTCTTTTTCTTTCTTTCTTTCTTTCTTTCTTTCTTTCTTTCTTTCTTTCTTTCTTTCTTTCTTTCTTTCTTTTTTTCTTTCTCAAAATCATGTTAAAATTGTAGGATATTGTGCAGTTCAAAGGTGCAAAGCAAAACAAAAATTCTTCTATGCACAGGTCTCTTCCTTGTGTGTTTTTTTTTTTTTTTTTTTTTTTTTCCAGATTTTCCTTTTACAGTACATTTTATAATTTTTGATTTTCATTTCAATAGAAATGAAACCAAAGTCTAAAGTCTCCTCAGCTTGTCTCAAATCTATTTCCTGTATCACCTTGAAAACTAAACCTAGGCAGACTGCCTAAGTCGTTACATCCTAACATATCTTTAGCAGAGTCACAATGGCTTTTCATGTAAAAACATACAAAGAAGTCTTAAAAAATTATGCCGATGATGAATAAGGAAAAAAAAAATGTTTTCTCCACCTGAACTCTAGGGTTATACATCACTTTGGATAAAATGAAAGCCATAAAATATTTTTTCTAGCAGTAAATTAAGCACTGGAGAAGACGTCTTATGAAAGCTAGAGCAGGTGTCTGACAAGAGGCGTACTTCTTCCAAGAAGAGCACTGAATCATCTGGCACAAGAGAAGTCATATGCCTTCCTTTCCCTCCATTAGACATATGTATGAAAATGACACATATTAATCCATATCTTCATCTTGTAGGTATTAAGAGTCTGGTTTAGGGAACACTCACAAAGCTTTCTGAAGTATCCTTTGGCTAAGAGATGGTACAGAAGTAGTGAATAATGATTTAATAGGAAAAAGCACTGGTTGATTTTTCAAACAATGTGAACATAAACACTTAAGTCAAGAGAGAGAGACAGAGAGTTTAGATAGACGGTGATGTATGTGTGTGTGTATATATATATATATAAAAAACTGACTTCTATATGTAATTCTAAATTTAATATTTATAAATATTCACACACACTTATATATGTTGTGAATGCAAACCTCCTAAGCAAAATAACACAGTGCAGACATCAGAAAGAACCTTAGTACCTTGTCCTTTCTGATCAAATAGAGACCATGCTGCTTACCAACAGATAAGGAAACAAATCCACTCCTGTTGCTGTGATCAAACAAGGACCCCTGAGCTGAAGAACTGCCTTGTTTTAACACATCACTGCAGGCAGCAAACAGAATCAGTAAGGTTTTAAAAGGAAACTTGTTAGCATATTTTCTGTCTCTCCCACACATTATGTACACATTCACACGTATAAGAGAGACCATTCAATGGCATAATGAAATTGCACCATTAGAAATCGCATTAAGGACAACAGAAAGTACCAAAAATGTTTTGACTCAACTTTTACAGATAGCAATAGGGAAGGACACGTCCAGCTGCTGCTCTGGCTACAGTGGAGATGGTCTTATGCTATGTACTTATGCGGATTAGCATCTGGTGAAGGAGTTTTACCCTTTTCACCACTACCATGTACCGCTTGATACTAAATGAATGAGTAACTACCCAAATATTGTATAGTATCTGAGTGCTTTTGTTTCGAAAAGATTGCAATTAGTTACCTAGGTGGCAATTATCAAAGCTCTAACACATCTCCCAGTTTGCTTGTGTAAGAAGGATGAGATTAATATCTCAATTTTAGATGTGGACTGCAAGCATCTCCAGGTCAGAAAATCATCCTAGTTTCCTTTCATAGCACCTGGAGGGAAACAAGCACTTTTACCTCCCCTACTGTAAATGTACATGGTATAATGCATTATAAACCCATACAGATTAATCTGCTGAATAAGAAAATGTGCTAGCACTTTCTCAAGCACTCTTCAGTTTCTAAACTACACTCTTAAGATCACAGAATCACAGAATCACAGAATTTCTAGGTTGGAAGAGACCTCAAGATCATCGAGTCCAACCTCTGACCTAACACTAACAGTCCCCACTAAACCATATCCCTAAGCTCTACATCTAAACGTCTTTTAAAGACCTCCAGGGATGGTGACTCCACCACTTCCCTGGGCAGCGCGTTCCAATGTCTAACAACCCTTTCGGTAAAGAAGTTCTTCCTAAGATCCAACCTAAAATTCCCCTGGCGCAACTTAAGCCCATTCCCCCTCGTCCTGTCACCAGGCACGTGGGAGAACAGACCAACCCCCACCTCGCTACAGCCTCCTTTCAGGTACCTGTAGAGAGCGATAAGGTCACCCCTGAGCCTCCTTTTCTCCAGGCTGAACAATCCCAGCTCCCTCAGCCGCTCCTCGTAGGGCTTGTATATATATATTGATTGTATAGATATATATATAGCTTGTATAGATATATATATTAGAGTGGGTCAACGATGCTCAAAATACAGTCAGATCTATTGGAGGCTTGGAATATTACAGGTACCTTAAAGGAGGCTGTAGCGATGTGGAGGATGGTCTATTCTCCCACGTGCCTGGTGACAGGACGAGGGGGAATGGGCTAAAGTTGCGCCAGGGGAGGTTTAGATTGGATATTAGGAAAAACTTCTTTACTGAAAGGGTTGTTAGGCACTGGAATAGGCTGCCCAGGGAAGTGGTTGAGTCACCATCCCTGGAGGTCTTTAAAAGACGTTTAAATGTAGAGCTTAGGGATATGGTTTAGGGTATGATTTGTTAGTGTTAGGTCAGAGGTTGGACTCGTCGATCTTGTAGGTCTCTTCCAACCTAGACATTCTGTGATTCTGTGATTCTGTGATCTAGTGGCATGGAACAGACCCATGAGCTGTGGGTGACTGGTTGTCTCAGGGGCATCCCAGTTGGGACTGATCTATTTTTCTTCCCATGTGGAGGCTCAAGGAGTTGTTTTGGATGTTACATGTTCTGTTTCAGAACATCACACAGACTCATGCTTTCACGTGATCTCAGCAGCCATATGAACTGGACACTGAAAAATGTCGACAGATCCTACACCTACAGAAGAATAAAAGTAAAACATTCATTGCAGAATTGGCACTCACACCTCTGGGGTTTTATACCTTCCTCTCTACTATACACCTCTTCCATATCCATTGCTGTCAGGCTGTTTCAATGACATTGTAAAATTTTGTATTCCATACTTGGGGTGTTATCATCAAGTTGAGTCAACAACATACTGAAGGTTACTAAGGGAAGTGAAGGGAAAGGAAGGGAATTATCTAAAGGTAAGAGAGAAGTTTCCGTGTTTTCTTTTACAGAAGAAAACTGCCATAAAGAAAACATGATTTGAGCAACTTTTAAAGGATGTGAGCTGGCATCATTCTACTTTAGCTTAGTGTCAGCTTTCTCAGGGGTAAGAGATTTTGAATGAGCACAGGGTTGTAGTAGCCCTCATGTGCACGCCTGAGAATGGCAAAGTGGAATTGGACAGATTTCCTGCCCTTCTGTCTACACCTAGATGATCATTCCCCATATGTGGCCAAGGCCAAAGTAGCAGAATTACTTGAGTCTGCTTGAGAACTGGCATGTAGACCAGCTGGGAGCTGAGAAACATATTACTGAAAAACAGTTCTCTTGCACATGACATTTCTCTCATAGTGTCTGGCGCAATATGCTGTTAAACATACAGAACTTGTATCATACTGCATGCACCAAAGAACTCGGCTCAGTGTTGCCTTCTGATGCACAGAGACAGAGCAAATGGTCACTGAAATGCTCTTTATTGAATAAAAGCAATAGCAGGGACCACAGCTTCCTATCTAAAAATGTCAGGCTCTATTAAATAGTGCCAGTCATTGCCAGAGAAAGAGTGACTTCAGGCCTGAATCTCTGTTCACATGTGACTAGAGCTATGGGAATAATTGATTTTACAGTTTGATGCCAGAACTGGGAAAAAAGAACATGTTAGGGCAACTCAGAATGAATTTCCTTGTTCATAGTGAAATGAAAGACTTTTTTTTTTTTTTTTTTTTTTTCCTAAGGCAGTTTTAAGAATGACTGCGAGTTAACAGATTATTTTGGTTTAACAAATCAAGATCTATCAGTTAAGCACCACAACAGACCTTGTATACCCTCTTAACAAACTACATATAAGAATTAAAACATCCTTTAAACTTCTTTGTGTTGTGAAGCTAGATAAAGAACCATGTGCTAAATCAGTTAACATAAAACAGCATGACATAATGATGTTTAACATGGGAATCAATAAAGAATAGGATGCAGAAAAGGTGTAGCTAGGGGAAATATTTTCCAACCTACTGTAATAAATGCCTGTTTCACTGTTTCCCACAAAGGTAGTAGACTGAACTCAGTGATCCTGTCATCTGTGTGGATGTGTAGATGTGGTGTTTTGAGACACAGTTTAATGGTAGGCCCCTGCAGCCCATGGGTCCCACATGGAGCAGATCTCCACACTGCAGCCTGTGGAGGAGCCCCCGGTGGAGCAGGTGGATGTGGCCTGGAGGAGGCTGCGGCCCACGGAGAGCCCCCGCAGGAGCAGGCCCCGGGCCGGAGCTGCAGCCCCTGGAGAGGAGCCCATGCAGGAGCAGGGGGTCGGGGGGAGCTGCCGCCCGTGGGGGACCTGTGCTGGAGCAGTTTGCTCCTGGGGGATGGACCCCGTGGGACGGAGCCGTGTGGGAGCAGTTCCTGAAGAGCTGCTGCCTGTGGGCAGCCCCTGCAGGCTCAGTTCGGGAAGGACGGCATCCCATAGAGAGGACTCCACATGGAACGGGGGCACAAGTCCTGTGAGGAGCAGCTGAGGGAACTGGGTTGATTAGTCTGGACACGAGGAGGCTATAAAATCAAAGAGGAGGTATAAAATCAACTTAGTGGTTCCATTAGAGAAGGCCACCTCTAGCAACCGATTTGATTTTGTTTATTCAGCAGAGCATAACGATGAAAACTTAGCTTGGGCCTTGTGAAATTTCCCAATAAACTGTGCTAGAGTTGCATTAAGACCTTGAGCAGCACACAAGGCTGGCATTTTAAACCTAAAAAGGACAGACAGCTACTACATTAACGTAAAACTTTACTCAGCTACAAGTATGTTCATATATGGGGGAAAAGTTAATTACTTCCAGTGCTAGAGCACTAATTTTCCTTAAGATAAAGAATGGATTTTTAGTGTTACTGCAGCCTTAGAAATTGTTTATTTTGAAAATTATATTCCAATTCCGGAGGGTGATGAAAGCTGTCAGCCAAGAAGTTCTGGTAGTTATGACCCTGATGGTACATAAGTCATGCCCAAGTGATACACAGCAGTAAATTTCTAGATAAATGTATTTGAGTTGAAAGAGGAAGCCTATGGACTCCTATCAGCATTACCTACAAGCTGAGCAGAGGAAAAAAGAGCCCACAGATATTGAGTAGGGATGTTGGTGATAAAGTGGACCAGGATCCGGACCTATTGGGAAGGATAAATTAGGAGAATAAGACTGGAATCTCACATTGGAAGATGTGTAAGAAGAAGTGGGAGGAAATGGATTGCTGGTTGCTTTAAGCAGTAGTATGCTGTTTCTATGTCTCCTTTTTCATGAATGGTATGATTTAAGAGAAGAAATGGCCTTTGTCTTTCAGATACCTCTGAAATGACTGTGTTTGAAATCTGTGCAAAATAAAACCAGGTAGAACAAAGGTTCATAAAGGATACCAAAAAGATTATCAATAAGCTGTTCCTGCTTATATGAGATGATGAATTTCTTCATTGCAGTTCAACATTTTGCAGAAAAGACCTTTACCGATTCAATGCTGCAAGAAGCAAAAGCTGAGGACTACTATTCAAATATCACACACTATAAAATGAGAGATTTCCCTTTCTTTCGAAACCTAGAATTCAGAGAGATGGGACAGGGGAAAAAAATATAAAAAATATATATAAATATATATTATCTATATAAATATAAATATATATAAAAATAAACCTATTAATCCATTGAACCCTTTGGTAGGAGCTGTGGGGTAGATGCATCTACTGTTTTACAATATCTCATGATGACAATAAGCAACCAACAAAGCCTGTGAACTATTTTAATAGAAAGGGACCAGGGACATGATCCTCTTGGGATCTGTCATATGTTGTCATTCCTGCCTATGAACAGGACTTCTATGAATTGTACCATGTGCTTTTCAGTCCACTTCTATGGCTGGAGATCACATTGGATCCTCTCTTCCTAATTCCACTTGCTTGGCCTCTGAAATGACTTTCTAATGGATATTTGAAAATAGCTTCTCAGTAGGTTGTTTTAGTATTTAATTACGCAGAGTCTTATAGGAGAAAAAGGAGATAGAGACAATCATGCCCACCCAAAGCTATTACTTGAGAGCTTTGCCCAGAGTTCAGTGTGGAAATCTCCATAATCAGGGCTATTGCTGCATGCAGGCTAATTAGCTTCTTCACAAATGCAGATGCAAATGAGAACAATCACAACACTACAGACCTCTTCTTAAACTTGGCAGCTTTTAACATTAGAAACACTGTCAAACAATGGCTAAGGAGGAAATATCTACTTGCCATTTGGCAGTGACAAATTACTTCAACCTTTATGGGTTCCCCTTTTATGTTTTGTTATTTTTTTTAGCAGTCTAACATTTTGTTACTGAGGCAAAATTTTTGTTTTATTTTTTCTTCCAGTCTGTTACAGAGTCACACCATTACCAAGTAGGTTCCTATGAGTCATGAGCAGGTGGGAAGCAATCAAGTCTCTATTGATAGCATTATTATTTTTTATTATTATTTGCAAATGTTCTTGCGTATCCCCTTCCTTCTACTTGGTTCACAGTCAACTTCTCATTTTCCCTCAGAAGTGTGGGCAAAATATGCTGTTCTGTATATGGTCTGTCAAACTGGATCAGAACTGAAGCCCAACAAGTCTTGTGTTTTAGAACCAACTGTAGTAACTGCCAAATACTCACAGGAAAAACAGATGTAGCCAAAATAAAACCCAAATTTAAGTTCTGACAATTTCGGAAATTGCATTCCTATAGGCAAAATCTCAAAATGTCCAAATATTGGTTGATGCAGCACTCCACGCAGTGCCCATGGTTTTTGAAGAACATGCAGTCATTTTTCACAATTGCAGCAAACCCTCCTAAGCTCACACAAGCACCTTCCAGCTATGTGTTATACTGGCTATCCTAGGGTCTATACAACTGGAGGTAAAAATCCTGTTATTAGTTCTAAATATGCTACTTTTCAACTTCATGGAATTTTGTCTGTTTTTGTATTGTGAAAAACAATTAACATAAGTTCTTTTGCAAGATCTTACTCCAAGGTTTGCTGTAAATCAATTTCCATTCTTTTCCCAGCTATTTTGCTGAAGATAATTCTGTGGCTCCGAGAGTTCTATTACTCACATAATTCAAATTTTCAAAGTGACCAAATGAGATCTATTGGATTTTTCTCATAGCAATGATTCAAAACCTGTTCTTTCTGGAGTATTACTTTATGTCAGCCAACTATACCCCAAAAGAATTATTTACAGCCCTGGCTACAGACCCCTTCCTTCTTACAAATAATTAGCCTTCACAAGAATTTCTCTGCTCGAGCCTATGTGCTATATGCCTGGTCTCTGTTTTATTTGACATAGCGGGATGTGGTTTCTATGCCTTTTGCTGCCAAAAAAAACAACTCAATGCCTAATGCTGTCATTATGCTGCATTTCTGAAGTCTTCACTTATGACATACTCAGGCAATGAATCATTTATACCTCTTTGACATGCATGCAAACATATCTCAAATTGCAAAGCCAATTATAAAACAATATACAGGCCTTTTTATCACTTCAGAAATCCACAATTTCTATTTTAACACTGAAACAGAAGTAATGGCTAATCAGAAACTTTCCTGGGTATGTTACTTTAAGGCAATTATATTAATTTGCTGTAATTTACTGCAACAAAACAGGGAACTTTTGAATAGCTGGAGCTGTATAAATTTGCATAGGTATTATATTTTCACAGGTTCATTTTCCTAGCTGAGTAGATACCTCCTGTATTATGCATAATACACATTGCAGCCCTCAAGTCATTTACACTTAAAGACAATCAAATTTCATGAGCCATGAGTAGTTTACCGTTTATTCTGCAGGCCATCATTTTATGGTTTTAAATAAAATATTTCTAGGCAGTTTAGTAAATGAGAAAGGTGAGGTTGACTGGTAGCTCTGGAGACTCAACCTGTATTTGTTTACAAGAAAGCATAATATGTAGAGCAGAAACATTGCTTTATCATCCCCAGGAACAAGACTCAACACTGCTTTGGAGGAACCCCTCTGTCCTGTTTATGAAGTCCTTACCCTTGCTTCAATCAACACTTTCCTCCAATGACAGGTAGAGCTGGTTCCAACAGGAGTTACAGATTGCTCCAAGAACTAACAAAAAAACTGTGAGATGATAATGATTTTCTTGGGGGGGGGGGGTTTCATCAGTGAGCAGACATATAATGCCTCTGCTCACCTTATGGACTTTTCATTCATGTTGAATCATAGAATCACAGAATGGTTTGGGTTGGAAGGGACCTTAAAGATCATCTGATTCGAATCTCCCTGTCCTACTGGAAGTCAGGGGCTGCAGAGTGAAAGATATTGCAGCTCTTCAACATGCTCCATGACAGACCCAGCTACCTGGATTTGGTAGTGTCTCAGTGAACAGACACCATCAATGCCCCCAGCCCCATTCAAGTATCATGCTGTGCTGTCGGGATCAGCAGAGGCAAATACTATTGTAAAACAAGACTGTCTGGAAGATTGATTTCTGCAGGTTTATACCAGTGATGGAAGCAGTGTAAGTTTACAGGCATATTGAATGTGTCTAGCTTACCCTATATAAATGTCTAGACATAGATTCTCAGATATCCATATGACTCACTGCTTGAATACTCACAAACATTTCTCATCTATGTAAAGACACGGAGATACGGATTTTTTTTATTTATTTATTTTGGTTTAGCTTTTGTTTGTTTGTTTGTTTTTAAAGTGTCCCCAGTCTTCTACAGTCTTCTTAAACAGTCCCCAGTACTTCTACAACCATCACTTTCTCCTGTTGTCTGTGTTCTACTTATCCCAGCCCAGCCCAGCCCAGCCAGGTTTCCCAGATCTACAGAGTCCATTGTGACAAAAGGGCCTTCATTTTCAACTCATTTCAGGCCAATTCTTACTCAGAAGTTGAAAATCTTTTTGTTGCAGGCCCACTACTGGAAGTTAAGTAATCTTTGATGCTGGTTCTGCTCCCTCTCACAAACCCTCCTTCTAAATTAAGGAATTAACATTCACAAAATATATAAGCAGTCTTGAGCTTAGCACACCAAGGTGTCATTATGGCCAAAAGCATACACTTGGAATGGAAACATTGAATTCAAAGTGGTGATTATTACTAAGGTAGTAACAGATTTACTGGCTGAAGAATTTCTTTAGAGTTATCAGGAACATTAAGTAGGGAAGAACATAAAAGCCCAAGTCACATTTTCCAAGGTACCTAATAGCTGAATTCAACTCTCTTAGTTATTGCCACCTGATCATTTAGTGTAAATAAGTGATAAAGGCTCTCTCTAAAGCCAGCTTGATTCAGACAGGCTATTAAACTGTGCAGGGAAACACTCCTGTGCTCAAGACTTCTTAGATTTAGAAAAACAAATTAAACTGAACACTAAGCTAAGTGTGACATATTGCAAATACAGTAATCCTGATTTCAGGGTTTTACTCTTTTTGCCCTTCCTTCCTTCAAGAATTACCCAGTTCTACCCAACAATTGTTTATTTTTTGCCAACCATCAAAACGCTTCAGTACAGACTCTAAACATATGTTTAAGTCCAGACAACTACAGGGGGTTTGTTCTTGTATTAAGGGACTTCTAAATTATTTTTTTCTTATCCGTGAAGCTCCAAAAATGTTTTGTCTACATTGGCTAAAGCTTTGACAATTGGTATTCATTGGAAAGGCTTTTGAGAATCATACGCTGACCCATCTCTGTTCAGTCAGCCCACTGTTTTGTTTGTCACACTGTTGGAGCTTGTCAGATCCTCAGAGAACTTGTAAGACCATCTGAGCAGAGACAGTTGCTTGTACACAGGCTGATGTCAAAAGGACTGCACTTCTAAGTCTTCCTCTCAAGCACTGCACAAGAACTTATAATTCATATTAGCTGTGAAACTGATTCTTGGGTCATTACAACTGGCTTGGTGGCTTTGAACAGAGGTACAAGCTTTTGCTGTCACCGAGGATTTGTTTCCACAAAACATGACAAAGTGGTTGGAAAAAGGGGGAATCTCTTTTCTTATTCCCCAGTCCCTGAGCTGCTGTCTGGGACACTTGCCAATAGCAAAGAGTTTCCAGATGATGGATCTCGACTGTGCTGTTGTTGGCATTTGTGCTCCTGTTGGAAAGGCCATCAGCTCAGAAGCTATGAGACTTGATTAGGTCTCCTTTCAAGAACTCTCTCACCATCAGTCAGTGGGAATTATTGTAGTGTTCTTTCGGGCATATGAAGATAATTTTTCAACAAATTACCACTGGGAAAAATACTGAGAAGAAGGGAAAACTGAATTATAGAGTGCTCTACCACAGGAAGAGAGCAGCCAAGTCCACTTCCCAAACTGAAGAGTAGAAAGACTCTTCCTGCTGCTTCTGCACTCTGTTTCAGGGCAGAAAGAAAGAAACATCTGTCTTAATTCCCCTCCTATAAACTAACTTGAAAACTCAGTGCTAAAATCTGTAGAAAGAGAATGTTTTAATTGGAAGGACGTTGGTCAAATGAGTGACAGTACAAGCCACTTCAGTGGATTTCAGCCCCAAAGTAAGACATTATAGTTGATAATAAACAATAAGCCTAACAAATTCTTCAGTATATAACTTTAATGGTAGCTATGAAATAAAAATAAATTCTCCATACTGAGTATGTCTTTTATCACTTTACTTACAGCTACTCTAAATTAGCCACATAAAACTTTATTTCAGTTGCACAAGTCTAGGTGTGATTAACTCTTTCACAGCAATAAGCAGAGAAACAGGTAAATTTCTAAATAGGATGCAGCAGTTTAATTCTGTCTAATACATACGTGTCATAGAAAACAGCAAAATACAGGCATGAAAAATGGAACTTCCACTGCGAATTCCATCAATTTTCAAAAAGGATTTTCTCCAGAAGAAAACTCCATTGCCACCCTGGCTGAAGCCTCACAGGAATCTTTGGATGACTTCATGACAGTGAAAGCCAAAGTGAAAAGACTGATAATTTTTTCAACATCAGATTTTATGCCTAATCCCAATTTAATCCCAGTTTTGAACTCTACCATAATACAGATCATTGCTTTGTTGTACTCTGCACATACCAAGTCAAACACTAAGAGCCACAGAAAAGAAACATGCCAGTGATTAAAGAAACCAGTTAGTGTCACATTATTAGTTAGCGTGTTTTCTGCTAGAGCTAGGAAATCATTTACAGTTCTTTCTAAAGATCAGCCATTTATCTTCAGGCAACTAAAGATTAAAGACTTCATCAGTAATCATCACAAATGGTGCCCTCAGCACACTGATTAAAGATACTTGTCATTATACCTTATAAGGAACAGTATATCAACTCTCTTACCATTTCAGAATAATTATGGGGTGGACGTCTGCTGGCGTTCCAGTCACAACTAGTCACCATTTGCATAAGCAAGACACTGAAAGACTCCCGTTCCTTTAAAACTACACATTACAAATGCACACAAAGGCATGAGAGATGCTTTTCATATCTGGCCCACTCCAGAGAACAGAAGCCTGAGACCAGAAGTAAAGCGGTTTAAATTTAAAATTAGAAATTAAGGCAGAAATTTTGATCTGAGCTGAGAAATATTGATCTGATATTTTTCAGTGTCCAGTTCATATGGCTGCTGAGATCACATGAAAGCACGAGTCTGTGTGATGTTCTGAAACAGAACATGTAACATCCAAAACAACTCCTTGAGCCTTCACATGGGAAGAAAAATAGATCAGTCCCCCCTGGGAACTGAGGTGTCCCTGAGAGAAACCAGTCACCCACAGCTCGTGGGTCTGTTTCATGCCACTAGATCTCCCAAGCCTCCAGCAGATATGATCGCATTTTGAACATTGTTAATCATTGATATATATCTCTTAATATCTATGTTAATCATTGAAATATATATCCATATCATTGTTAAACATTTATATATATCTTATGAGTGTAGGTTAGAAGATGAAGAGAGATTGAAAAACTGCTAGCACATTTTCTCATTCTGCAGATTACTCTCTATTGGTTTCTTGACCAGAAAAGCATCTTCCTTCATGTTTAGCTAACAAGAAAAGGCACTAATAAATAAGAAATATCTTTGATATTTTAACTTTGCTTGAAAGGAAAAGAAAGAGAAGAAAAACAAATACACTCCGTCCTGTTTTCTACCATAGTTCAAGAAACTCCTTCTGTATAGACAGAGAAAAGGGAGGGAGGAGGAAAATAGAAAGGGAGGGATAGAGGAAAGGAAATCCCTCTTTGCTGGGAAGGTGTCTTGGACATGTGTGGAAGGCTTTAAAAAATACAAAAAAAATGAAATAAAAACAAACAAATAAAGAAAACACAAAGGCTTAAATAGCTTTAATTATTATAACTTCTCTGTTGAGATGGGAGGAGGAAACTGTCATTGGTGTTCAAAAGTCAGTTGTGGGGAGCTAGGGAAACTGCACATATACAGACCAGAGCTGCTCGCATTTAATTAGTCTCTTCCCTGAGAAGCTGGAAGTGCAGAATGAGGAGCCTTCATGATCTATCACAAAGCAGTGGCACCTCAGCAGCCTGAACGCAGAAGATTAACACAGTAAGTGGCAAGAGAAGGTGATGATTGATATGAACTTTCTTTAGAAATGAAGGCAGTAACTTGCACTTTCAATAAAGAAAAAGCAAATTGAGTACATAAACTAGCTGAGAACTTGTACAGTCGGTCTATGGACCTATAAAGAAAATTAGCTCTCTGATGGATGCGCATGTTTTATGAGGAACAAAGAGATAAAACAGGTTGTATGACCTAGAGATGGTATGTCAAGGTAAGAGTCCTCTACTTCATACTCAAGAGATACTTGGAAGACATGACTTAATACTATTAACATCAGATTTTAGCACGATTCTATCTTTTCTGGGGGCTTGACACTAATGTAAATCTAGCTGCTACTCTACTGAAGTTAAATTTTCATATCCTGTCTGAACCATACCCCTAGTCATCTGCTGAGTATGGTAACAGAAATAAAGAGAAAGCTTACTTTTCTGAGCAAGTCTGCTTCATGATATTGGAGAGTTTATGGAACCTTTGAAATTGGATAAATTGCTGAGTTAGTGAGTGCTCCAGAGATGCTGAAACACTCACTTGCTGGGGTTTTAAACTATGGAGCTCCTAGACCTGGGAATAGGGTGCAATAGGAATGATTTAGAGTTCCTATCCATTACAAGCTTCCACTCAAATGGAAGCATTCTGGAATAATAATCAGGATGCAACTGAGGGGGGAAAAAAAGGCAAAACAAACAAACAAAAACAAACAAACAAAAAACCTCTTTTCAGTTTACTCACAATATGTAAACCTAAAATAATGGAATGTTGCTATTGTTCCCAGTGTTTCAGGGAACTGAACCAGGCATCATATAGAAGACAGTTAGCCAGGAGGTGCATCTTAAGAAATGTATATAACCAACAGAAGGTTTGCAGAGATGAAGTACAAAACAAACAAACAAAAAACCACAAACAACCAAACAAAACAAACAAAAAAACACCACCAAAAACAACATCAAAACAGGTTAGACCAGAATAAACTTCTTTACAGCATTATAGGATATATATGACTACATAGTCATATGACTACAGAATTATATGAAGTGTATTAATATTCATTTTTCCCATGCCCTGCTGCCCAGTGAAGCCTTAGACGAGAAGATATGTTGATGGTTCTAGACCAGACTGGTTGCATCAAACCAAAGTTGCTTACAAAGTGTAGTAGTATAACTTGAGTTAAGGTATCTAACAATTACTGACTTGGACATGCAATAGGCAAGGTCTGACCAAAAATATACAAAGAGGAATAGAGAGGTCTGGGGGTTTTGTGTAATGAAAAGGGTGGAATCTATTCTAATCTCCACTGAAGGTGATTGCATAATTCCTGAAAGCTGGACAAGTCTATAGTCCAATTAAAATTACCTTTAACAAACACATTCAAACAACCTGAAAAGATACCTAAGCACTTGTTAAGAGAGGTAAACTGGACCCAGTATAAAGTGTTGCAACATGGAACAAAACAAAATTACTCCTCTTCCTGTAATTAGCTATGGTTAATGTAACTTCAACATAAAATAGCAGTTAGTCAAAAGGCCCTCAGCTGATGTTAGGCTTACCTCCACAGTAGCTCCATTCCTAGATCCTAATTTGTATTTTTCACATGAACGAAGAGAAGTAGTCTTCATTCATTATCATACATCAAATACAGCATGTGTAAAAAGGCCATCACGGTCTATTACATGAAAATGCTCAGATCAAGAACAGATATCTCTCTCTCCATATATATATGTTTCTCAGGCTAAGCAAACACACATCTGACCATGTGTATAGTGTGCAACACTATATTTCTGATTGTTCAGGGTGATGTTCAGATGACCTGCAGTGAAGCAGAGTGCTAAAGCTGGTTCATGATACAGTACTTTCACTTTAGCATTTAATAGGTCACGTGCTAGGATGTGCTGCCATTTAAAAAGAAATAAATAAAGGTCTCTAGTCAAAGATTAGTCAATGGAGATGGACAGAAAATAGGGTTTGCAGCCAAGGAAAATATTTGGGAAGGAAATAAAGTTTCCTAATCAACAATAGACTAGGATTTTTCCATGGAGACTGGAATAAAAAATGGTAGTGGGGTGTTAGTTTTTCCATTTGTCTTCTTAAAAAGGAGATTTGACCAGAGGATAATGAAAAGTAGGAACCATTCTCCAAAGCAGTCTCTCTCTTGTATGATGTACTGAGACATACAGAGATTAGTCTCCAAGATAAACACTTGAATCAGTTATTTAAAGCCATATGACGGGAACGTTTACCAGAGAGACAGAGGTTGAGGTCAATTTGTTTGCCAACAGCATACAGTGACCCAACAGCTCAGACAGCAGCCTCAGGGCAAACATTCTCTCAGTCTGGGTTAATTCCCTGACAGTTCTGTACCAACTGCCTTAGGCTAGCACGTTTTTAATATTTATATAGAAGATAACAGCTCTGACAGGAAAGTTTGAGGGAAGCTGAGGTCAGCATGTTAATCAGAATCTTTGAATCAGGGTTTCCCAACAATATGATGACTCCAGTATTCTAGGTTGAATTTCTAGATCTGAGATTTCTGCATTTGAGGAAATATTTCTGACCAAAATAAATAAATAAATAAATATGCACTACAAAGATAGCACTTTCCTCCAAGCAGAATCCAATTATTCACTATTTTCCAAACAAGCAACTCTAAAAATTGCACCACAAGCTCTGCTCATCCCCTGCAGTAAGCAGTAAGGTCAAAGGCAAATAGTAACTAAGGGATCTACCTTGAGTAAGGCAATGCACATAACATCACTTCAGCAACACAGTACTCATTCTTCGATATTTCAGACACACGGCCTTCCAGTTTTCCTTCCTGATGCCAGCTTTGGCCTGCTGCTAGTCACAGCATATTTAATAATAACTCAACTCCTCTGCCTGGTAAACACAAGTCCTGAAATCAAGGATCTTTTACAGAGTAATTAATTTCACTCTAAAGCAGACATCTGGTCGAGTGAATTCAACCTTAGAAGTCCATTGGTAATCAGGGAAATGTCTGTACATCCTAAATTTTTCTGAGATGGTTGGAATAGGTGGGATCTGAACACTCACAAATGGTATATCCAAGTCCCAGGTAGTTCATACAGAAATGTTTGAAGGGTTCTTCCTCCAAGAAACTCTCTGTACTAGAGACATAAACCAGTGCACATTCTTCCAAGACTACATAAACATTCTGTGACTAAATGGATGTGAGATGTATTATGATCCCACCCTCCTTACCTCTGATGAAGCGGGTTTGCAGTAGCCAGCTCCAAACACCAGATTTTCTAATGACATACTGGACTGGTCTGGTCCCGTATCTAGGTTGCCTTTACCAAGCCATGATCCTTTCCCTGGACGAGCAAAACTAAAAGAAGAAAATATGAGAAAAATAATCAGAGCAGTAGTGTTACAGAAGAATCTTTTCCTTCCTAATGCAGGTATTTATTTGTGGTTTGTGGTATTTATTTGTTTATTTATTTCAAGCTGACACTGTAAGTCCAGAATCCATGTTTTCCTCATTAAATGAACATCGTCCAGTATGTACTGGCTAAAATTATGTGAACGGAGCTTTCTTTCTTGGCATTCAGTTCACTTGTTTAGGTGTTATCCTCAGTCCTTCCTTTGTTGTCATACAGAACTTTTTCCAGACTAACATATCAACAACACAACCTTTCCATCTATCCACATAGATAATACTCTCATCCAACTTCTCATCAGCTTGCATCTTGATTGCTGAGGCAACTTGCTCTTTGGCTTTAACCATTCCTTCAAAGTTCCTGTTTGAATTGCCCAATATCTATCTTAATTATCAATATCCTTTATAGCTCATCTGAATCTTTTATTACCAATTGGAAGTTCAGGTCCCAGTTCTCACTGTCCCAGGGCATCAGCCTCTAGCATTACAATGAAAAGACCCAAACCTGCATTTCTTTTTGCTGGGAGCAGTTTGTTTTCTTGGACATGTTCTCCCATACCCATATGAAATGTAAGTTCATTCTTATTCAAAACTTTCCTCAAAAACCTGATAGAATTTAAATTGTTTTACTGTTGAGGTCATTACATCTCAATGCTGACTCATGGCTACAGTGTTCCCTTCTGAGCACATCTGTATGTTTCCTATCTTATAGGATGAACCCCTTAATAGTGGAACACCTTCGTTGGAGTCTACTCAGCCTTGGACCCACCAGAATCCTGATTCATAGCTAGGGATCTTATTTGGGATTAATCTGACCCAATATCCACATCCCCATTAATGATGTAGGCCACCTTTATAGTTGCTGAAGAGGAGTAAACATATCCAGGGGGTGAGTCATCTCTTTATAAAGTAGTTGTAGCAAATAGGTCAGATGAATCTCACCCTCAAAGTGCTTCTTCTAATTGTGGACTATAAAGGGAGGCAAGGATGACTGTCTCATAAACAACTAAGGTTACGTGAGATAAACCCCACTATTAGTCCCTGTGATAACATGCTGCACATAAACTATATCAAGATTTGGAGAGAGAAACCAGGCTATCTGTGGAGAACACAGTGAGTCTATTACTGAGTCTACAATTACTGAGTCTAAATACTAATGCAGTCAATTGTAATAGTTCTTAAAAAGCATGCAGGCAAAGGTGGAATTGAAATAATGAACTGCACAGAACAATTAAAAAAAAATCCACCAAATTTGCTGTTTTTAATCAGTGCAGAGCGAATGCCACTGAGTTTGTGCTATAGCTTTCAGGCTGAGATCACCATCCACTGTCAGATGTTGTACCCCACCCCCCCCCCAGCTATCCCAAATACCTCCTGTTCAGGAAATCTGCTGCCCTTGGAAGAACAAAAGCTTCCAAGATAGGGAGTACACACACACACACAAAATTAAAACCATAAATTGCCAGTAACAAAGGCCAGTGTTACTCATCCTGCCAGAACTTTCCAACCTTATTCCCCTATGTCGATGTGTGTCGTGTGGCCACGTCAGTTCAGATCAGCCTATGCAGCACTATGTTTTTTCCAGTTTTAATAATAGATGTGAGTGTTGACTATTGTACAGAAACACAACAAATTAAAGGGTGTTTACGGTAAGGATACAAAACAAGAGAGAGGTGCAGGAATACTGGTTTTCACCCAGTAACAAATGAGGTTCTGACGAGCAGGGAAACCCAGTAACTTTTGGTAGAATAGAAAATTAATCTCAAACAAAATCAGGAACTGAATTTTTTTATCACAAATTCCTGCTTCCTAAGTCAAAACTGCTATTTTTTATATATCCTGAGGCATTCATATACTGACAAAAAGAACATCTCATAAGGGAGAGGATGGTGTAGAAAGCTTTTGCATATATTTGAGCTTGTTTATGTATATTAATTGATGTGATCCAAGAAATTTCCAGTTGGCTGCTTTTAAGCAGCAGGAAGTCTTCCCATGTTATTTCCTACATGCTAAATTTAAGAGACAAATAAATAAATAAACTAAAGCAATTACGAAAAGCCAAGAGATAAATGCTGCTCGGAATAATTTCAGCTGTTACTGGGTGATGTTGTCTGCCCTGGTCTATTGGAAAGGCTCAGGAAGCAGAAATAAAAAATGATTGCTGTGGTATCAGAGAGAAGCTTAAACAAATGTCGCCTGCCCATGAAAAACTCCTCATTTGAATATTAGCAAAGCTTTCAAAGGTTTTAAGGGAGAGAAAAGCACTTTTTAATGCCTTTTTTATTTATTTATCTTTTGCTTTTACAGCAGAGAAGGGATTTTAATCTTCTGGTTTTATGGAAATTGATCCCACATAGCACTGTAAAACAAAAACCGTTTTTGGGAAACATGCCAAAATGTCATCTGTCTGTTGATGGAAAGTTTAACTGGAAGGCTTACAGATTGTTGAGGTTCCCCTAATGCCTTCCAAAGCACATAATCATAGAATCATTGAAAATACTGAGTTGGAAGGGACCCAACAAGGACCATAATGTCCAACTCATCACTCCACACAGGATCACCCAAAAATCAGACCATGTGTCTGAGAGCACTGTGCAAACACTTCCTGAACTCCAGCAGGATCAGTGCTATCTTCACTACCCTGGGCAGCCTGTCCCAGTGCCTGACCACCTCTGGGTGCAGAACCTTTCTCTAACACCCAGCCTGACCCTCCTCTGTCCCAGCTCCATACCTTTCCCTCGGGTCCTGTCGCTGTCCCCAGAGAGCAGAGCTCAGTGCCTGCCCCTCTGCTCCCCTCGTGAGGGAGCTGTAGACCAAGACCTTGGGGCCCCCAAACAGCGGGTTTTAGTGTGGAAAAAAAAAAAAAAAAAAAAAAAAAAAAAAGGGCTTGGCATCCTAAAATGACATTTTGGATTCTGAAATGAGAATTTGGACTCTGAAAAGAGGCTCTGTGTCCTTAAAAGAGGCTCTGAGCCCTCAAAATGAGGGTTAGTGTTGAACTTTTATATTGATGATTTTAATCATGAGATGTCTTTATCCAACAGAAGAGTCTCACAGCTCCTTCAGCAGCTATCTATGGACACATATAATAATGAACTCTCCTTGAAAAACCCTGCTTTTCTGGTAATATAACCTGCCAGCTATTAGCAATCAAAATTTAAGAACTTTCTGACTCGGAGGTTATATTTAGGCAATTATTTCCAGCAGTCATGGTTATCTTCCATGAATTTGTGTCTGTGCCTTTTTGATTTATATTTTTGGCATCTGTAATAACTTTTTGGAATTAATTGCACATTGTAATATGTGCTGCACATTATGTTTGTTATGAACCTGCTGTTGCATAATTGAATATGGCATCTTTTAGTTCTTGCACAGCACAAAATATTAAATTCCCTAGTTTTTATCTTCTGTGGACAATCCTTTAACATATATATGAAATGGCAGTTCCCTAACACAAGAAATGGATTGTCATTGATAAATATTAATTAGATGTGTTATTGAAGAAATTCAGAATAAATGCTTTAGGACATTTTAATAAAATGAAATATACTCTTTGACATTAAAAAGACCCCAGAATGAAATAACTTTAATATTTTTATTATTATTATTCACATTTAATTTTTCATTCAGTATTTTAAAGATGAAAACTTTTTTTTTCTCTCGGTAAGAAAAATATAAATGCTTCACAACTTGTAGTTTTCAGCAGAATGGGAAAAAAATATATCTGTTATTAGATTTGATTCTGAATGTTGTTCACAAAAAAAAATTATCATGCACATCAATTAGTAAAACTGTAAAAAACAAGCACCCTCGCATTTACAATTAGAAGAAATTAAAGTTTTATGTCTGAACGAGAGTGGAAGTTCAGGAAGGGAAATTGTATCCCATTTAGGCCAGATTCTATAGAAAAATCACACTTTTTTCCCTCAGTCTCTTATGCACAAAATATTACTGATTTCAAAAATGAAAACTATAAGCAAATTCCATAGGAGTAAAGATATATCAAACTATAACATATTTCAGAATCAAACTCCTACATCTTCCACTGGCAGCACCACTTTGCATTTCATCACATACTTCTACTTCCCACAGACAGGAAAACATACATTGCACAACACTGATTTCCCTTACTGTTTTAACTCAAAACATTAATATAGCAAATTATTCTTGGCAAATTACTTCTGGCATACAGCCAGGATACACGGGTGATCTGTTATTTGTTTTGTGAGAACAACAATTGGATATTTGCAGGCTGTGCTCACCTAGATTCCCTCTTACACAAGAAGTTTCACTAAGGTTCTAAAGAGTGACTGTAGAATATTCTGACATTCTTGGGTAAGACCGTTAAGAATTATTAAAATAGCATTAGTAATGGAAACAGACATTTGTCCCTTGATCCCAACTAGAGTCAGGGTGAAATCTGGTTTGAAATGTGTAGTGATTTTGATTGCTGGAAAATGATGGTTCAGTTGCCCTGAACTTAACTTTAGCTGCTACAAAACTTGAAATCAGGCCAAGTCAGGTGGTGATATTTACTTATGTAGTTTATTTAGTTTTGTTTTAATGAAAGCTTGACTCAGAAATAGTCAGGTGTTTTCCTTACATGACTTCTTGGCTGGTAGCTCAAGAGAACGGCATGCCAAAGCAGACGTTTATCTTTTCATGTACATAATAAATGGTAACAAATAAAAGAAAATTCAGAGGAAGAATCATCCAACTATTGCTGCCTATTCTATGCAAGAATTTTTAGAGAACAAAAATATGAAAATGTTATTTTAATAAACATGTTATGGAAGAAATATCTCCTGGATAAATGTTCAATTTTCTTTCTACAGATTACTGCAAAAGTAAGTCACGACATTTGCTACCCAGGATTACATCTGTTTCATACATAAGCTGCCCATAAATAGGTGCCAGCTACACTCATGATTGTAGAAAAATTGACCCGCATAGTCTGCACCTAGAATTGAGGTGCACAGGGTAGAACAGCATGTATATCACACAGATATATCAGTTGTGGTGCTTCTGAGGAACAGGGGGATGCCTGAGAATAAAAGGTTGTAGTCAAGATAAAATTACTCAGGGATGGCCAGGGTTGGCCTGATTCCTCAGTGCAGTGGAACACAGCTGAATTAGGTCAGGGCTGAAACCTTTAAATACTCAATGTCCCTTTGATTCTGCTTCCTCTTGCCATAGCAGAGCAAGCTCAAGGCACTACAAAATTCAGTATCTGCATCATGGTTTCATTGCCTGCAAAATGGGTACTATATTGTTTCCCCATCTCAGATGCCACCATGGAGATTTCTTGTTTCATATTCAGTGATTTGGATATGGGCAAATAAGATTTTAATGTTAAAAGATTTTAATGTTAAAAGGTTTTAATGTTAAAAAAACTCTGGAGCAAAGTTCTTGTTCTAAGTACTGATGCTGCGCTACACTGTTCATTTCATTTATAAACTGGGCCAGTTGTAAAGCCAACAACAGGGAGCTAAAGGAAAAGTCAATGTCTCAGGCCAGAAATCAAACTGATATATACAAAAGACAAAACAGAAAACTGGTGTCCAAACTGGGAGATCCTCCTCACTTTTCTTCTCCAACTGCCTTGTCACATTTAGGTCCTCTGGATTCGCTCCATGTCCCTCTTGTACTGGGGAGCCCAGAACTGGACACAATACTCCAGGTGTGGCTTCACCAGGGCTGAGTAGAGGGGGAGGATCACCTCCCTTGACCTGCTAGCAACAATCTTCCGAAGGCACCCCAGGATACTGTTGGCCTTCTTGGCCACAAGGACAGGTTGTTGGCTCATGGTCAGCCTGCTGGCCACCAGGACTCCAAGGTCCCTCTCTTCAGAGCTGCTTTCCAGCAGGTCAGCTCCTGACCTGTATGAGTCCTTGGGGTTACTCCTTGGGGTGAAGGATCCTGCACTTGCCTTTGTTGAACTTAATGGGTTTCCTTACTTGCCAACTCTCCAGCCTGTCCCTTATTATTGTGCCCCTTCCTGGAAATACATAATTTTTGACTCAGCCTCCAGTGGTCCAGCTTCTCCAGCCACTTGAAGCCAGACAGTTGAAGACCAAGACAATCCCATTTTGTTCCTCATCATCCCATACCTGGAACCAATATGATTGCTGTGGGGATAACAGAGCTGAACTGACTCTAGTTCTGCCTCATCACCTTTTTATCCAGCCTCCCACCTCCTTAGGAAATGCATAAAGCCATTAGCATCTGCCATGAATACAGACCCCATTACAAAGCTGAAGGTTATGATCATTGGAAAAGGTGATTCTCAAAATTTCCATCCAGGGTCCTAAAAAGAATCCCATAATCCAGAATTTCACTTTTTCTCACTTCTATAAGAGGTGAAGGGTTCAAAGTACCAAATCTAATATAATATTTACAGTATAAGAATTATTAACCACAACAAACACTGATAGTAAAATGTTCATTTTCAAAAACAACAACAACAACAACAAAACATAGGAGGAAATGGAGGCATCCTGGCAAGGTTTTCCCTGTGGAAGCTTTTTGAAGGTGAACATTACCCAGCAGGGAAGGGCCTAGATCAATCCTGCTGTTTTCCCTACGGGTTTCTCTGAATACAGGAAACAGGGAAGGCCTTTGGAGAAGAATGTATAATTTGCCAACAGATCTAATAAAATATGAAAAGCTGAGTCCACAGGGGATATGTGAGTAGATATCTGTGTTTCAGGCAAAGTTGTTTTCCAGGACAACTTCAAGACAGAAGTAAATTTCAACTTTACATCATATGTGAACTTTATTTATAGAGCATGTCTAGAATTGTTTTTATCTTAGATATAATTATACAAATACGTGTAGAAATCATAGAATCATAGAATGGCTCAGGTTGGAAGGGACCTTACATATATTACTCCAACCCCCTGCCATAGACAGGGATACCACCCACTAGATCATGTTGGCCAAGGCCCCAACCACCCTGGCCTTGAACACCTTCAGGGATGGGGCAGCCACAGATTCTCTGGGAAACCTGTGCCAGTGCCTCACCACCCTTACAGTGAAGAATTTTCTTCTAATGTCTAATCTAAATCTCCTCTCTTTTAGTTTAAAACCATTCCCCCTTGTCCTATCATTATCTATCTGAGCAAAGAGTCCTTCTCCATCTTTTTTATAAGTCCCTTTTAACTACTGAAAGGTTGAAATGAGGCCTCCCTGGAGCCTTCTCTTCTCCTGGCTGGACAGCCCCAGCTCTCTCAGTCTGTCTTCATATGAGAGGTGCTCCAGCCCTCTGAGCATCTTTGTAGCCCTCCTCTGGACCCGCTCTAACAGATCGACATTCATCGAGCCAATTCCTTATCCACCATGACAGTCCACCCTTCATATCCATATATTTCCAATTTAGAGATAAGGATGCTGTGTGGGACCATGTCAAAGGTCTTACAGAAGTCCAAGTAGATGACGTTAGTTGGTCTTCTCTTGTTGACTGAAGGACACCAGATTGGTCAGGCATGATTTCCCTTGCTGAAGCCATGCTGTTTGCCTCAAATCAGCTCCTTGTCCTGCCAGTGCCTTGATATTGCTTCCAAGAGGATCCATTCCATGATAATACCAGGCACAGAGGAGACATTCACTGGTCTGTACTTCCCCAAGTCTTCCTTTCTTCCACTTTTAAAAATGGGAGTGATGTTTCCCTTTTTCCAGTCACTGGGGACTTCACCTGACTGCTATGCTTTTCCAGTTATGATGGAGATTGGCTTGGCAACTACATCAGCCAATTCCCTCACCACCCTGGGGTGCATGTCATCAGGGCCCATAGACTTCTAGTAGTTAAGTTGTGTCAGGATGTCCTGAACCTGCTCTTCACTTACAGTGGGAGGAACTCTGCTCCCCCAGCCCCCATCTAGAGGTTTGGAGACTCAAGAGATGTGGGAAGCCTGATCAACAGTAAAGACCAAAGCAAGTTGTTAAGTACCTCTTAATCCTCCTCGTCTGTTGTTACCAGTTCTCCTTCTTCATTTGTCAGAGGCAGTACGCTCACCTTAGTCTTTTTTTTTTTTTTTTTTTTTTGTGGCCAGTGTACCCATAGAACCCCTTCTTGTTATTCTTTGCATCCCTCACCAAGTTTAGTTCTGTCAGTGCCTTGGCTTTCCTGATACCATCTCTGCACATCTGGACAATGTTTCTGTACTCTTCTGTACTCTTCCAGGGCACATGGCCCTTGAATGTACATATATATAAAATACATACCACAACAGGATGGTTTAAGTTGGCAAAATAAATCATAGTAAAACACCGTGTGTATATATATATATATATATATATATATATATATATATCACACAGTGTAACAATCACGCATTTATTTTTTTTGTAACGTGTCAAAAAAGGCTTTCTGATTATTTGGGCTCTGTCGTACTACAAAATAAAGATGTGCTTTTACATTTTTTTCCATGTTCCCCATAAATCCCAATGACCAATGCTAAATAAGTAATCTCTGAGATGAGAGAAAAGCAAGTAGGTTTTCATGGGTTGGTTTTGTTTCAGGATGCTTGGCACTGGCATTTCATTTATACTATTCACCTTTATTTATATTTAGAGAACACGATACTCTTTGGGTTTTGAAAATTTAACAAGAACATAAAACCTCAGTATCACACTTCAGAATGATTTTATGGGCTTAAGAAAATGAAACTCTGCATTGTGCTGTCAAAAATATTCATTTTGTTGCACTAAGTAAAAATATTGTATATTTCATATATGTCCACAAAATCATATTTTGAAAGCTATAATAATCTGGAACAGTTGCTCATTATGCAATTTATGTGTAATAGCAGTAACAACTCTCTGAAGCCCCATTCATTAGAGGATAACAAAGCACTGAAAACAGTCATTAAGCCTTATAACTATTGCTCTTCCACCCTTTTGTATAGTAGAACAATGGATAAATTATCTGAGCAGAACTATCTGGTTAGGAGTAGTCTGTTACAATTTAATTCACTATTTTAAAAATCTGCATAGCAGGAAAGTCATAACAGCAGTTACCTGCATCTCAGTGCAGGAAGAAAAGACAGTCTGAGGTACTAATACAACTCACATCACTGTCACTACTCAACCTCGTACAATCTTAATTCATTGAATAGCACCAAGTAAACACTATACATTTATACAAATGAAGAACTGAAGAAAAGATATATTAAGTCAAAATAGGAAATCTAAGAAAACAAGAGAGCCTAGAGAACCATCTTTTCTTTCTGACACAGTGGTCGTCACTCAGTATTTGTCAAACTCAATATATGCTTGGTAAACAGCAAGGCCTTGCCAGAGTAAAAGGATCTGAATGACACTGAACACTGCATTTTGTTCCAGGACCCAAGGAGTTCCTGCCCTTTCAGCACTCTTTATCTCATGTGATGACAAGATTGGACAGGAAGTAAATTACGAGAAAGACCTTTGCTTCCCTTCGCCTGCTCTAAATATTAGAGGATGTTGACCTCCAGTCCTGTTTTATTTGAAGGAGATCTGAATTATTTTTGTGTCTTTACAAATCAGATAACATAAATCACACCTAGGCCCCATGGCAGTTAGTATTACACTGCTCCATGGTTAAATCAGATTATGCTACAAGGGAAAAAATCAACAGAGGCTTATCCAGTATTGACTCATGCAAGCTTCCTTCCAGCCGTGTTATGAATTATGCTAATGCCCAGAGGCCAGAAATGAGATTAGAGACCTACTGTCCAAAATATTTTACAGAACAACAATATATATATATTAATGTTCTTAGATGCTTTTGGACTAAAGAGGAAGAGGACAGACAAGGAGGAGAAAAGAAATTTAACTATTCTCTTGTTACAGGTGGTGACTAGAGAGATCAAGTCTCCCTGAAATTCTGCAGATTTTGCTGGTTTTTGATCAGGCCCTTAGTGTCTTATTGAGGGAAGGACCCCATGTCAGAGTCTGGATCCAGTCTCCAGAATCCTAGCCCATAATGAAAAAATTGAAATTAAATTATGATCTCTGCTAATCCTATACAATAAGCAAATGCATTCAGAAGAGGAATCTCCTGTGTCTTTCATGAGACATTTCTGTGTCCTTTACCTGATCAGAGGCTGGTGTAATGCTACCAGTGACGCATGCACTGTGACGGATATCACTGACAGGTGAAAATAGTCAAACATGACAGGAACATGGTGGTGCAGACCTCTCCGGGGGTGGAAGTGAAGACACAGTGTACGGCTGCTGATCATGGGAATGGCTGGAACATCTCTCAGCCTGGAAGAGAAAGAGGTTTACAAGGATTAGTGAAAGCTTGAGTTGTCACAGCCTATAACATGCTACAAGCAGCAGTCTGGGAGTTGGCTTGAGCTGAATTTTTATCACTGCCTGGTAACATTCACAGCTTCAAGAGAGCTTACGTAACTGATGAGTATCTTGCATAGTACTTATGCCTAGTGTAAAAAATAATATAATAAATAAAAATAATAAGTATAAATATATTGTACAAAAGAGAAATACATACAATGCCGATCCAATTTCCCTTTGTGATCACCCTTGTTGTCCACCTATATACTAGCTCTGGATTCATCAAGAACTAATAAATAACTGAGTAATATGCAATTAGCAAAGTGCTCAGCTTATTTGAATGTTCATAGCCAGAAAAGATCACTAATTGTGATTTTTAGTGTAAAATCAATCTATTTTTCCTCAGGCAATCTGTGAGAGGTAGAAGCAGTCCTGTGTCAGAGAACAGAACATATTCAGAGTACCTTTCTAGATAGCTGATCTGAAAAACTTTTTGCAAGAGGTCAGGCAAAGCAGGAGTTTAAGTAACTGCAGATAAATTAAACAATTAGGACTAGCTTTTTCTATTTTCGGTAAATAAAACCCAAGACTTTCATGTCAATGTTGATTATAACTATCCTACAACAACTTTCCTAGTGTGCAGTCAGCCACATGACATCCAAGGCATCTGTACAGCAGAAGATTGAGATGTAGATGTGAGGCCATGCCTAACCACATCCTCCCAAAGTGCAAGTCACTTATGTTGTGACTTGCAAACATATAAATTGTTTTACAGCATTAAAGACACTTCCGATATAAGTCAGTTGCTTTCCAGAGCTAGGAAAATCTATGATGTCTTGGCTGAGTATGGTGAAGTCCCAAGAAATGTTTCAGTGAGGTTTGCAGAATGCCTTTCTATAAATACCACTGCTTTTGTTTAAAGTAAACCAGATTAATCATTCTGATGATAACAGAAATGAAACATGTTTTATGCCACAATTTCACAATAATGTGAAAGTTGCATTTCTTTTTATTTTTGGCTTTCATTTATGTTTGCTTCTTCTCTTAGCTGATGACTGATGGTCCAGTCCCACCTGCTTTTGTGAACAAGGTTTCACTTGTTGTATCTTGAAGAAAAAGGAAACGCATGCCCTGAAATTTGTTAAGATGCTTATGGATACGAATAAAAACACATTAAATATAGCTGATGCCTTTTCTGTGATCCAGCAAGGTTAAATAAGGTCTAGGATTACACTTACTGCTATGTCTCAGGAACAGATGCTATTTCCACTTCACCTAAGATTTTGGAATGAAATGCAGTGGGAAGAGATCAAAGTCAATGGGAAGACTCTTTCCTCCTAAAATATCAAGACCGCTTTGGTTTTCTCTCACAAGAAAAGCACTCAACATGTTCATACACATACATGCAGCCTTTAGTTGTCTCCTGAGATAAATGCATTCCTGAACAAGAGCCCCTCTCACATGGAAGTCAGTGATGATATTTCCTTTGACTTCAATAGCAGTAGAGATAGAGCAACACTTAAAACTCACACTTAAAAGAGAAAAAAATGTTGTTCGTTAATAGAGGAGTCTGAGATACACTTTTCAAATACAGAGATGAGAAAGAGAAGGCTTCAACACTAAGGAAAAGGAAAGATATATCAAAGACATCCTTTTTTCAAAAGGACTCTCATTTCATCAAAGTCATTTCCCAATTGAAGAAACCCCTGCATTACCAACTGAGCTTTAAAACAGCACTTACTGTTGTTCACTATCAGTAAAGTGCAGGTCCAACTTCAGCTGAAAGTCTGCCTCACTCAACGCTTCTTCCACCTACAAAAGAGAAAGGCAAAATTATCTTTATAAATTGTCACCTACAATACTGAAGACAAAGGGGGATGATATTTCCTAATAAATTGACTCACTGGTACCATCATCTAACAGATCCCACCAACAGGATTATCCTTCTCTGATTGTCAATGAAATACCGGATTGGATTTTGTGAGACAGCACATGAGGATTGCTGTCAGTTCATTACATTCACCTGGAGAAGTCAACATTAGAAAACGCTTCCAGCTTGGCACAGTTGAAGTAATTATAACCTAAGGAAGTAACTAAATTAGACTGGAAGAGGGATTAAGCTGTGTTTTATTCCTTTGGGATGTCTTTTCTTCTGCAGCAATGTATATTTAGTAGAATAAAAATTGTTTTTTATCAAAATAAATGGAAATGTGAACAGAAAATCACTCACTTTTTTATCAAAATACTCCTTTTCTGTGAGTATAAATGTCCTTTGTTGTGTACCAGAGTACACTGGAAAAACATGGGAACGTAGGTGGAAAAGCAGAATTGCACACTGGGGATCAAGTAGTACAGAGACAACATCTTTTTACCCTATTTTAGGCACAAAAAAAAAGTAAGGTGAGACTTCAAGGTTCTGTTTTTTGTCAGTGGAAAGCAACAAGTACACACATGCAGTGAGATGACCCATTTTGAAGCACACATCTAAAAAGGATAATTGATTTGTTTGTGCCTGTCTGTTTCCATTGACAATAGATGAAGCATGGACAAACATCTTGGTCTTGATACACTCAAATTTTAAATGGCTTAAATTAGGCAAGATGAAGTCTACTTTCTCCAGCAGATTAGCACCTTCTTAATATAATATACCAAAAATGTACTGAAGACAATGTCAGAGGCATCTAACCCACTCTGACAGGTAGGATCCATAAAATACATAGCTTAGAACATGTTTAGATATGTTTCCCAAAGCTGAAACTCCATCTGCAGTGTGCCTTTTTCTGTGGAAGCAAGAAAAATTAGAGCCAAGGACTGGTTGTACTTGAAAAAATCAAACGTAAAATGTAGACCCTTCCAAAGTAATATGGTGTTTCTTCTAGCATGATCACAGGCACTGAGATGTGAGAAGAAAATTCCAGCCTCTGTTTACTGAAAATGTGCCTTCTCTTTTGTGTTTGTCTCAAAACATCTGGAAGTATGTCTTTCAGCAAAAAAAAAAAAGACTTTTTCCTTTCTAATGAGCTGTTGTCACTAAAAATCACAGTTGCTGGCAGTTGCAAAAGAAATAATCATTATTGAAGCTACAGACTGAATTTAAACTAGGAATTAATCTCAAGTATAGAGCATCAGACAAAGCAAACCTCATCTGCCAAAAGAGGGTTGAAATTTTGGGTCTGTGCCTAAGTACTGCTGAGCACCTGCAACTGTCACTGAAATTAGCTTGGGTTTAAACACGTTCAATAGCTTCAGAGACAGAAAGCTAGTGACACTAGCCCAAAACAGGCTGAGGCAATGAGCAGGTATCTGAGAGGTATTCACTGCTGCACAGGATCAAGCATTACAGTGCAACTGTACAATAGTGTATATTTAGTCCCACAAGTGGATTGAAATTAGACTGCTCAGCACAGTGTAAGAACCCATAAAAAATCATGTCACAGTTGTCACTAGAGAGATTGCATGTTTTTCGTTGTATACCGGAGGTGTAAATAATAAAGCAAGTGAAAATTGGACTGTGGCTCTATACTAGAATCTTCATGAGAAAATAACATTGAAAGGCTTATGCATGAGTTGAGTATCTAAAGCTCTCCACAAACACAGCCTAGCTAGAAGTCAATCCAACCCTCAGACATAACAGCCACATACAGAAATTACATGACACAAATTAATATACAGCTTTGAGTCTTGCTGGACTTCACTGTGTTTTACTTTTCTTCACGTATTAGAACCGAAGTATATAAGATCCTTTACAGGAGAGAAAATGAAATGGCCTTTCCATAACTCATACTGAAGAGGCATTCAGATTTCTATCATTTATTTGTCAATCTTCTGTATGTAATAATATTGTCCTTAAATGAAAAATTGGTTGCTTCTTTAAGCACTACTGGGACTATTACGTTGTTTTTCACAGTTATTTACAGATGGTAATTGCCCAACAATTTTGATAGACAAACAGATTTTTTCTCCCTGAAGAAAAGATGTAAAGTTTTAAATGAACCTGCTCAAGAAATTAGTTTGAAAACAAATCTCTGAAATATAGTTCATGTTTGACTCTCTACAGCAGGAAGTGGTCCTTCCAGAGAAGCTATGAAGTGTCTTCTGATGTTTTTTAAAAAGTTCTTCAACTTCTCAGCTATATTAATGATTGAAATCACAACTGATGAAAGAGGAGATAAAGATCTTTATTTGTAGAAATACATTCATGTGAAAGAAGGAATATTATTCTTTTCCCTAATATTCCATATAACAAAATAAAAGTAAGGGAAATTCAGAACATCTGACCTCTGGGAAATATTTCACATACTGATCTCGTGTCCAGTCAAAAATGAAATAACACAGTTCTGAAGAGAGATTTTGAAAGCTTTCTTTGCAATAAACATATGCATTTCCCCAGCCTCCCCTGCCCCGCTAAATCAAGTAAGGCTGAAATAAATTAATTTTGTTCTTTCAGATTTGATTAATTCTTTCTTGTTTGCATCAGTTTAATATTACTCTGTACTTTCTTGTAACATCATCTTGTGTCTTGTGGAAAGCTCCTCATTGTTGGATTGGGCTTACATTTCCCCTGTTGTTCCTACCTTGGCCCTAAGATAATGCCAAAAGACACCATATTAGGCTGCGAGCACACAAAATTCTCCAGAAAGCACTGTCCAGAAGTCAGGCTGGTTTCTACCCTCTGCCTGTCTCACCAAAGGAAATAACTGATAGGGAGATGCATTTTATTAAACACTGTTTGAATCTGTTCAATAAAAAGTATTTGGATATAAAAGTAGATGTAGTTTATGCAAGAAAGAACATATAGAAACCAAAATACTCCTATTTCTGCTGAACCAGTCTGGAATCAAATGCATCATTTCAGTTTTTATTTCTAAGTTTTCAGGTTTACATTTACTTTCTTTTTCTGGTTTAGTTTCTAAGAGCTGCATTAAAAGTTGTAACTGAAGTTTCCAGCATCCTTGTGATGTACTACCATAATATTTAACAGTTTAGCCAGGATGTCAGACTGAATCATCTGGCTGTCCCATCTCACTTATATTTCTCTGGAAAGTACAAAATCTAATATACCATTATATCCCAGCATGCCTCACCCTGTCCTCTCCCAGCTGCTAAATTGTCCCCAAATGGAGCCAGCAAGCAAGGAGACAAGTTACCTGTTTTACTGCTTGATGAAAAAGGCAGTGCTCCTTCTTTAATAGGAATGAAAGCAAAAGCTTATGAAAATAAATTAGACTTCTTTGTAACACTAAAGGCTGCCTCAGCCCCACAATACTGTCTCCTATGAATTCCAAGAATGCTGAATTCTGGGATAAAACAAAAAAAGGCATCTAATAAATGACAGAGTTTTAAAGAACCATTTACATGGTGAAAGGTATGCTCAGTGCGACTTCTAGATGGATAATTGAGGCTTCTTACATATAACGCCAGACAAAAAAGAGATATTTCCATATTTAAGCTTATCTAGGGTTATACAGAAAAAAAAAAAAAAAAGAAAAGAAAAAAAATGTAGCAAATAATTTAATCTGAACATGCACGCTGCCATTTTTTTTAAATTATTTTTTTATTTTATTTTTTTATTGAGCCTATCTCATCTACAGAACCACCCTAGCACCATGAGGAGAGAGCATACTACTCCCTTGATGTAATATTTGATAATGCCAGCTCTGGCAGCAGAAACTAAAAGGAGCTTATAAACCCAACACTTCCATTACCCAGCCTAACTGCCTTGCCCATTTATCCTATCTTCCATTTACAGAGAAAGCAGCAAACAGACTCGTGCCTCTCAACCAGAAACACCACCATAGTACGCAACAGGCACACATAAGACTGACATACGTTGTGTGTTAAGTAAGTTAAGAAGTGATGAACAGAGTCAATATTCAAAATGCTTTGCTGACCTCAAGGTATTTCTCCAAAGCCTTTTGCAGGAAATGCATCAGAGATTATATGATAGATACGCAATACCATCTCTGAACAGTAGCTGAAAATATAATAGCTTCTCTTCTGAGCAGGGTGCTTTGTTAAGTGACACATTTTGCTTTTCCCCATATTTATACTGAATTTTTACAGTCACAGAGGACAAGATATATCAGCTGAAAACAGAGAACTGGGAGCATTTATCATAATTGAATAGTGCGAACCTGCTAAATGCAAGAAGTTTTACAAACCTTTACTTTTTGCATTTGACTCTTTTTAATACCTTCAGAAATTCATTTTTGGTGAACAAACCTGTTTATCCTCTTGTTCTACACCCTTGAAAAACCAAAGCAACTTCATCATACAGAGATAATGGAGTTTTCTCTTTGTAAAACCACTCTGTAAGTACAGAATTGGGCAGCTGTTCTTTACCCAAGGGACCTCCTATATAAAGGTAAGCATGATGGGCACAGTGCACAAGAGTCAGGACAAGTTTTAGCTGCAAGGAATATTGTGGGATTATTTCTTTCATTTTGTGAGGTGCATAGCTTTCTGAATATTAATGCAAAAATCATCAGAAATCATCCCTGCTCAACACAGCGGAAACCGCTGTAATTTGAGGGGAGGGATGTTTAATCAGAGATGTTCCACTGTGGAAGGATAAAATTAATATTCAATTAAGCATGTTGGAACATTTTTCTAACGAATATTAATAACCTTGCACTTAGTATTTTTTCCTATAAGTGCAAAAGAACAGTTCTAGGGAGGAATAAATTGATCACATTGCATGTAAAAAAAAAAAAAAAAAAAAAAAAAAAAAGGGAGGGGAAGGGAAGCATGTGAAAGGAGCTTAAATTAGGTTTTCCAGCTGTTTCAATTTAGATCTATATATAACCCAGGTATGTATGGGTTGAAATTAGTCAAAACAGAAATTTTAAATCTCTTCATGCTCAAATACGAGGTTACACAGTGAAGGATAGCCAAGCATCCCTGGCCCCAAGTTCCCAAGTTCAATGCATAGCATTTGATTCACATAGGCTGCACAACTAATAGGGTCTATTTATGATGGCATACTGATTTTGAAAATCAAAACAAAACAAAAAACAAAACAGGTGATGTCATATGTCTCTCATTATCACTGATAACACATCCTAATGCTATATACTCTGCACCAATCCTTGTGCAGGTAAAGCACAGCAACAACACATTGGGCCAGACTTGATTGCCATGGAACAATGAATTTTTCTCCCTTTTCTGTGTAAAATTCCATAAAAAAATGTCACGCCCTCTACTCTAACATTGTTCCTGTCTTGTAGCTTCAAGGCACAGGAAAAGTCAGTGGGGGACATTGGTTTTTGTTCAGTAAGAGGCAGCCAAAGGTGCCTTGCAGGATGGGTGGTTCAGATCCTGTATTTCACTTGTGTGGGTGCTTGCCTGGAGTAACAGATGCCAAATGGGATCACAGCATGAGCCCATTCTAGCTGAGACATGACAGAGAACAAATAAGCCACAGGGGTCCCGCATGGACAATAGGAATGGTAAGCTCCAGCTACTCTTCCAGGCACTCCTGCAATCAGGAGAACTAAGGAGAAGGATGAGAACTTCGGTGGAAAGGGATTGGGTAACTTGGTCACAACATTGTCGTCGATGGACAAAAAATAGTCACAAGGAGAAACGAGAAGATAACAGTAATGGATGGGAGAGGAAAAAGCTGCTTCTAGCAATATGCAGAAGGCTGCTGATTTTGTTAGGAGAGATCCATCTACACAGATATGCAGAATGGGTGATCTAGTGCACAAATGACAACTTATGGTTGACACATCTGAGTTGTAGTGATATACTGATGTACTAGAGTATGGCAGCATATTATTCCACTGGGAAAGCAGGGTGTGGACTACTTGTCATGATAGGTGCAGTGCATAAGGTCTCTTACCTAACACAGATGTTTTCAGTGTTGGCATTCACATCTAAACAAATGACCCCATGCACCCTCATCAACATAGATAAGGACAAGTACAGGATCTCCTTCTAAGGCAGATAGGTCAGATAAGCCGTGCTCTCACCTCCATCAGTTATGTTGGCCCGTGACAACACAGGAACCCCATAGTAACATCTCCTATGGAGGTACGTGTGTGATGGACACCTAAAAGTTAGGTAAGAGGAATCCCAACCCTCCTGTTTTTTAATGGGTATCCCAAGACAACTCACCCTTTCGCCATCCAGAAGCAGATGTACTCTGAAGTTCATTGATTCATTAAGGATGATCTCTTCATTCCTGTACAAAATCTGAAATATTCTGCTGTAAACGTTGTTTTCATGCACGCAGGCCGAGCAAAGGCTGGAATCACCTGCACAAAACACAGACAGACTACCGGTGTGATTTCTGCAGGGAGACTATTTTCTCTCCTACACTTCATGATTATCTAGGCCAGTTGTATTAGCACTTCTAATTAAACACTTGCATTATCAATAATTAATGTTAATGGAGCAGGTTGTTGTTGCGGATTGCAGGTTCCGAAGCATGGCACTTAAAGGAAACAGATGTTAAACACAAGTAGGCAGATTGGTTTTCAAAGTGAGAGTAGCTAACCCAGTGGCAGCACTTGCCCTGACTTTATTTCTAATGAAAGCTAAAGTGTCAAATGTTTTCTAGGGTGTCTGTAGAAGCATGGACTGTAGGTGCTCACCTGATAAAAATTAAACTTCTATCTGCAATGGGTATCTTTCAGAAAAATTAGCTATCTTGTCACCTCTGGTGCTACCAGAAGTTGCTACCTAGCAGTGGGGACAATAGCCAACAGCACATTTGCTGGGGTAAAGACGGAGGAAGGGAGACACATTTGGATTGATGGTATTTGTCTTCCCAATAAACCATTACATATGATGAGCCCTGCTTTCCTGGACATGGCTGACACCTGCCTGCTGTTGGGGAATAGTGAATGAATTCATTGCTTTGCTTTGCTTGCACACACAGTTTTAGCTCTACCTAGCAAACCGTCCTTAACTCAACCCATGAGTTCTCACACTTTGAGAGTTCTGATTTTCTAACCCACACCACCTGGGGAATGGCTGTGTGGTGCTGAGCTGCCAGGATGAAACCACACCTCATCTTCTGCCATTGAATTCAGACAGTCAATGGTTTCATCTGTGTGCTGATAAATCACATAATCACAAAAGAGCTTCACGTATGCTGAGCTGATATTTGTCCATCCTAACTTTTAGAAGCCTCCGGTGTATGCATCTTGTTTTGGCTACAATGGAGCCTCTAGGATTTAAGACGTTGTTCATCCAACAAAAAAAAGATGCACAGATCAGATTTTCACCTGACGTCCACTGCTTATTAAATCTTCTGTCACTGACAGGAAAAGAGTATGGCTTGCCTAGCTGTACAAAACTACATTGTGGGCAACATTTACTACAATGAGTTTCTTCCAGAGGAGTCTGCGGTGCCTGTGTGACCATTTAATGAGCAATTGGGCACTGGAGTGAGGTACTTTCAAACTGAGTCTTGGCTTTTAATCTGAATCACTTGCTAATTCTACTTCCATTGCCCCTGAGCAAAAACAACTTCCAAACTGTATTCAGAGCCAGTTTTGCCTTTTTTCCAGCATTCATTTCTGTAACAACCTGAGCTTTTGAAATGTAATCCTTTAGCAAATGGTATTTTGGAACTCTCCCGATGAGGTGTGCTTAAAAAAAGGTGTACCGGTATCAGTCCTTCAAAGAGAGAGAGATCTGTGATCTTCATCAGGAAGCCAGCAGGTACACGATTTTTAAAAAGAATAACAGTTTTTCAGGAGATACTTCTGGGAATTTGGGTCTTTGCAGAATTGTTTTGAGCTCATGAGCTGGGCTAGGATAAAAGACCAGGTCAAGAAGTCTTGGGGACTGCTGGTTTGTCAAGAGTTTCAAATCAGGACAGGTCTGTTCTGCTGTGCTAAAGCTACCTCTGAATTATTTGTAGAGCTGCTGAATACATAACTTGCAACCAGAAGTTGATTGGTGAGTGGATACTGACAAAAGACTAAATATTTTCAGGGGTAACATTTGTTTAGGATGCAAAAAAAAAAAAAGAAGAAATGGAAAGGGTTTTTTAATGGGGGGGGGGAGGAGGAAAAGAGTTAATTAAAAAACAATAGGACTCGTGCTAATTAATTAGCAGGACCAGGACCATAGGGCTATCAATGCAAACTACATTCAAATCATTTTCCTGTTACTGGCTTTTAGCAAGCACACCCAGGATCAGCCTGTGTTTCACTCTGCTGTTGTCTTCCCAGCACATATCCTTCACAATAGCTCTGCATAAGTCCAGACAGCCTAGATAAATGCACATTTATTTCCTTGTGCTACACCCGTTAGGCTAGAACGTTTCAGCCTGATTAGCTCTTCAAAGCATGCAGTCATATTTATTTTAATTTAAATCTCATCATATTAGAGACACTGCAAAAATCATATTAGGGGTATAATGCATTCTTATTCCTATCTGGCAGACAAAGGGAGCTTTATATGATTTGATTTGGATATTGATATACTGGTACTCTTCTAAGATGGAAAGTTTAATGTCATTTACTTTTCAAATGCACTCCTGCACAGACCACTGCTAGTGTGTAATTGCTTTAGGAGCTGGAGTTGCAAGGTGGCATGAAGAGTCATTTCTCTTGTTGGGAAGGTTGAAATCAAAGACAAGCTACTACACTTAGGGATGTCTCAAATCCGTGCATGTGGGTATACTACAGGGCCAAAAATTGCTTAGTTTTAAGAATACAGATATAGCTTTGCAGAGATCTGGCAGAGAACTGCAGCAGATGAGTGCCTGATCATCCCCTAAGTAAAACCCATCCCTGCCTGCTTCAACGGCCACCGCTTGCTTCTCCCTCTCCTGAAGGATGACATAAGGCTGTGGCAGGAGATCCCTCAGCAGAGTGCTCAGCAGCACGAAGACATCTCAGCAATGCTGACGGCAATGCAGGCATCCTGCCCCTCAGAGCAGAGGGATGACAACATCCCCGCAGACACCGCGCGTCAGGCAGTAGCACTCGCTCACGCACCCTGTGCTTTGTTGTGCAGGCAGGGAGCAGGCTGCGCCGCTCTGCTTCAGTTTCTTCCACTCACAAGTGGTACCCCTGCCAGACACACGCTTCCTTAGCCTGCTCCACGAAAACCTCATCATCATTCCGGGAACTTTTACAGATTTCTCTGTGTTCCTGGGATGCTTTCTGACAGCCGTGTCTTTTTAAACCCACAAACTTGTCTGCTAGCAGACACCATGGCAGGAAGGCTGGCTTTTGCCATGGCTAACGTTCTTTAGAGTTGGTTGCTGGCAGAAGAAGTAGCAGATGTACACCTATGCACACACACTCCTCTGGCACAAAGTGTAGGGTTGTGGGAGAGCAAAGCTTCAAAGACTTCCCCAAACCTCTTTCTAGCAAAACCTCAGTTACCCCAACAGCTCTAGGACATCCCTGAACTGCTCACCACTCGTGTGCAGTCCAAGGAAAATGGATCTAGTGTGTGGAAACTGACAGGGCTAAGGCTGTATTGACCCATGCTTAGCTGTTTATTCCACAGTTTCAAGTGCTTGAGCTTTTGGTGAACAAGAAATGTTTGATTTTGCAATAAAACAATTTTGCTTTTGCTAAATTTCCTCTTTAAGAGATGTGTTTGTGACGCTTCCAGTGTCCCTTAAGCTATACGTAATCCTATTGTATTTACTGGTTATCTTCTTTGGGTGGAAAAAGCCTTCAAAATACCTGGAAAGTGAAAGAGCTCTCAGGGCTCTTTCACAAGCATGAACAGGACAGCTGTCCTGCACCACTGTTCATTTAAGGGAATGAGAAAAATCTGTATCTCCTTCTCTTTCTACTCCTTCCACAGGAAATATATTGAAATCCTAATACCACCCCTAGCAATCCCTTTGCAGACTACGAAGTGATGGCATTTTAAAAAAGAAAGGAACTTGAAATAGGGGCTATCTATGGTAGGCATGAAAAAGCCCCCCCCCAAATAAATTAGTTTTTCCTAACATCTCAGAGTGTGTAAAGATGGATGTTACAGGAAAGCAGAAGTAAGCAAGCAATGGGTAAGAAAATCTGGTTTAACATCTTCCACAAAGAGCACCAGGACCTGAAGAAGACAATCAGAACCATAGTTCCCTACTGAGACGTGAGATCTGATCAAATCTCACTTAAATATGCCTTTGCCTCCTGGGAGTAGGTGTAATTTGATGTACTCTGTGGTTGTTGATAATGAAATCAACTTTTGGTGCCTAACAAGCCCCTCTGTTCGTGCCTCACGAGGGCAGAGCAGAGGGGGACAATCACCTCCCTCCCCTACTGCCCGCTCCTCTGTTGATGCAGCCCAGGATGCAGTTGGCCTTCTGGGTTTCACGTGCACAGTGCTGGCTCATGTCAATTTTTTCATCTACCAGAACCCCCAAGTCCTTCTCCACAGAGCCGCTCTGAATGAGTTCTTCTCCCAGTGACATCAATTGGTCTTCCCTTGTCAACTGATGCAGTCGCCCCATTACAGGAGGCCACCAGATTGGTCAGGCACAATTTACCCTTGCTGAAGCCATGCAGGCTGTCTCAGATCACCTCCTTGTCCTGCAAGTGCCTTGACATTGCCTACTGGAGGATCTGTTCCATGATATTGCCAGGTCACAGGTGATGCTCACCGGTCTGTAGTTCCCTAGGTCCTCCATTCCCTTCTTTCTACCCTTTTTAAAAATGGGAATGATGTTTCCCTTTTCCGAGTCACTGGGGACTTCACCTGATTGCCATAAATTTTCAGATATGCTGGGGAGTAGCTTGGCAAATACATCAGCCAGTTTCCTCAGGACCCTGGTGCATGGTGCTTTACATCCCTTGCCAAGTTCAACTCCATCTGTGCCTTGGCTATCATGATCTCATCCCTACACCTTTGGACAGCAGATGTTCATACGGGGAGAAGAAAATGTTATCAGTGAAAAATAGTTAAAGATCATGATAGTATTCTGCAAGTCAGAACTGCTCCTTCAACCTTTCCAAGATCCTAGTACACACACCAGGTAGATTAACGTTTCTTCTCCCAAACTCCACTGGCCAGTTATTCCCACTGTCCTCTCCAGCTTTAAAAAACCCAGCCTTTCTAACCGCTTCCTCTACTCCCATCATCTCTCTGTTACCTCCCTTCCTTTAAATCTCCTTTATTATAACCATCATGTACTTGCTATTTTTTTTATATATATATATATATTTTTTTTACCTCACTAAAAATGGTTTGAGAGGCTTCAGAGCTGTTCTACAGCAACATTTCCTCAAGCAAACAAACAAAAAATTCACCTTGGCAAAATCAACAATGACAATGACACGTGCATATGTAACCTCTGATTTCTGTCAAGGGCAGACTTTTAACTGGTAATATCTTGATACAGCAAAGACTTGATGATGAATGGTTCCCCCAGAGCCACTTAACTCATGTGGATCCTTGCTGTTTGCTAGCAATATGGGTGACCAGTTTTTAAGTCCTCTACAGTCTGTTTGGCATGTAAGTCATTAGCATGCTCCTATCTCAACAGCTAAATTATTTCCATAATTATATTTTCAATTGTTCTTACTCCTGATGTCTATAACTGCCAACGAAAACTGGAATAAATATTAAGCTACAAACCTTTACAGGGTAGTAGGCATTCCTGCCTGAGACCCAGATTTGTTCAGGAACTTTAGAATAATGTGCCCTTTGAGAAATCATAGAATCATAGAATGGGCTGGGTTGGAAGGGACCTTAAAGATCATCTAAATCCATCCCACCGCCATTCCTGCATATAGGCAGGGATGTCAAAATGTTGGAATTCTGTTTGTATTTAGTTCATCAAGGCTTAAAAACACATAGATGCCTAACCACACAGCTCCTAACTCAAATTCTTGCACTATGTGATGATATAAGGGTACCTTCAAAGCCATGAGAGCTGAGGGTAAAAGACTGTATATTTTAGAAAGCTTTTGAATAAAAATCAACAATTAGAAAGGAAAAGGTTCTTACTCATAATGCTACAGAGACCATGTACAGCTCAGATGATCATCACTAAATCACTCTGCATTACGTTTAAACTCTGTTTCCATTGGATATGAGAAGCACAGAGAAAGCCTTAAAATTAGATCCTTGGCTTTTTTTTTATCCCCTTTTTATTTTTTGAATACTTTGCTAAGAATAACCTTAAATAATGTCAGATTACCCTACATAACAAGGACCATGAGACATAAATAAAACGTGAAAAAGCTGTGTTCTCCAGGCAAAATACATTAAAACCTCCTTCAAAGCACATTTTCTCCCATACAACTTTTCTATTAATCTTGTAGGACTTGACTGCTAGAGCTTTGCTGAGAATTACAGGAGGAAATCGCCATACTCATAATCCTCCATTACCTCTGCCTCTGGTACACTTCACCTTCAGGGCTTGACAAAGATCAGAGATAGGATTCACCCTGACTTTGTCCTCTGCTCTTTAGCTCAGAGAAGTAAGATAAATTATTACTTTTTTCAAAGTAAGGAAGCAGGAAGCATGGCGATTCAGTTCTGGCACTCTGCTGCTGGAGATGTTACATCACTTCCTAGCCCCTACACAGGGAAGAGAACAAAATCATATTTCTTTTCTAAACACAAAATTACTACTCCAGGGAACAGCAGTGTGGATGGCCTTTTTGAAAGATGACTTCAGGTTTACATCCTGCCTTCTCCAGAATTCTCTCTGCTGTTTGTTGAGCTTTGAGTGAGAGGTCTAAAATGAACACAAAGTGATTATACAGCCAGGGAAAAAATCCTTATAGAAAACAAATCTAACTTCAAATCTATTCTCTTTACAGCTATAGCACTGGAAACAAGATAATCATTCAGTAGCTGGAAACTTCTTGAATCTCTCTTTCTATCTCAGGAATGAAATATTATTACAGTGCCGCTCAAATAAATGGAAATTCAGGGTTCTACTAAGCTTTGATTTAATGAAAGATAGTCTTTAATAACATGGGCAAACCAAGGTGTTGTAGTTGTAAACAGATCTTTACAGTAAGCACTTTATTATGAATAACGGTGCACGCCAAAGCATTTGTATTTCAGGTTAATTCAGAGCTACAAGAAACATACCACTGCCTCTATATTTGGTTTCCTACACAAGTAAATCTCATATACATTCAGATGTAGATAGGTTCATTCTCCCAGGTCACTCGTGCGCAGACAGATGAAAGGCATTCTCACTCGAGAAAGAGCTGCGAGCATCAACACCTTCCTACCCACAAACCTTATGTTACTACCTACGCAGCTAAGCTGTGTCACTGGTTCATGTGATCTTTCCTCATCTTCTCGAGTGGAAAGTCATCTCCTGGTACGTCGCAGTAGAAGGCAATTTAAGCTGAGCTCATTGCCCTTGCCCTGAAGCAGATTAGCAGCACTTGCACATTCTTCTCACACAGCTGAACGGGGAGGGTGGCTATAGATGGGTGTACATAGTAAAGTCTTTAAGATCTCAGTTTGGACTAGCTGTAGCCCACTTCCCTGCAATCTGAGAGATTTTTATTGCACATATCTTCCTGGATGGTACTGTCTGAAACATAACCAAAAACTGCCTAGTTGCTGATTACCCTCTCCTGTCCAGACACACACTTTCTCTTGTTTTTCAGCATATGAAATTCCCAGTAACATCAGGAGAGATATACTTCTTATTTAGAGTCCCTACCAAATATGCATGGATTTACTAACTTCTAAGTTTCTGTGTCATCTGATTTCTTCTACTGTTGCCAAACTTCTTAAATGCTTGTAGGCCATGCTAGTTTTGCTATTTTTAGTGAAAATTAAGGCATGTGGACATTCCTTGAATGAACAGTATGCTATCTTGATAGAACCTAAGAACCGTACTGCAAAATATAACTAAAGGAGACCACGAAATCTTGTGCAAATAGCCATGTTTATCTAACTTGCTTTTTTCCCTTTACCATCTGTTGGAGCCATATGCCTTCTTAAATAAGAGCTAATTATAGGTCTACCACTGCAACTAATCAAATAGTGGCAACTGTGGCAAACTTCAGCTGGAAATTTCATTTCTTCTTTATGAAAATTCCTCCCCAAGTAGACATAGTGGCCTTTCTCTGGTTTTCTGGACTTGGGTACACAGTAGTTGTAGTTGAAACACGTCTGTGTTAACATACAGGATAAATTCATAACAAGCTGCAGAACAATAAGTGCCAAAGTACAGTTCTCACCAAATACATTAGGAAGAGTGACCTTGGGACAGAAAGTGACTGCCCAATGAATATACTCACTGATATGTACTGTTGCAGAGCTCTTAATGTTTTGAGTTTTCCTTCACTGTCACTGTGTTGTTGTACACAGTGAAAGAGAGAAAGGAAATACACCTGTCATAACCCATGCAAAGAAGGATCCAAGACTAAAACTAACTTTTGGAAGAAAGATTGCAAACTTTTTAGAGAAAGTTGTATCTTATATATTGTCTTAAAAAAGACAAGACTTCATTTTCATGTCCAACAGACATTTGCATAAATGTCTCTTTGTATAAATGTCCATTAACACCATTCAGGCAAATGTTTTATAATTGCCTTCAGTGTCAATATCACTTTGCATTGCTGTGTAATGTGAAAGGACTGAAGGATAAAAATGAATTCAGTCCTAAATATGGTAAATGAATAGTTGAGGTGCCTTTAAAAACCTCCAAACACTAGGTATGTCTTTCAGCATCACAGGATGACAGCAATTTCAGAATGTCATGCTGACCTTCCAGGCAGTTTAGAACCATTCTGGCAGAAATTAGGGTTTTCTGGAAAAAAAAAAAAAAAAAAAAAAAAAAAAGGCAAATGGAAGTAGTAAGTTTTAAGCTAATTCATTCCAACCATCACCATCAGTCAGGTAGCTGTTTCCCATTATAACTGCCACAAATTCTTTGTGTGAATGAGTGGTGTGCAAAGAAGAAAGCCCTGACAAGGAGGTTAAAGGGGGTGGGATGGAGGGGCTTTTTCAGGTTCTCATTTCAGCTAGTCTTTTCCTCTGTCTACCAATAGGAAAATTCCTTTGCACTTTTCTCATCGCTGCTCACATGTTGTTTTGAAGAGTGGAACACCACAAGTGTTTACAGATCCAGATATATCAGAGCTGAAACACATTTAAAAAAACCCTGAACATAGGTTACAGACACCTCAAGGTGTAACACTAAGACCACCCATTATTCCCCTAGTGCTTGCATTGCATAGCTGGCATCAGCTCATCAACACACCAGCAACAGAATCAGAGAAGTCCTGAACTAAAATCACAGACTTTAAGTCAAACTGGAGACTGAAAAGTTCCCTGGTAGGGATGTATCAGTGTCAAGTCCCCTGACCAATGGTATGGAGTGGGAACAAAATACTCTCCTGATGTCCTCTTGCACTAGTACCTTCTTATGCAGACTGTGTTCAAGGTGATGGACAGAAGCTGTATATTGACCAAACTTTTATGCCCAATGCTAGAGTCAGTTGCACTGGACTTAGAGGGAAAATTGCTGTGAATTAAATACGCAAAGCATTTTTCTGACAGTCTAATAAAAAAATACACCAATAAAACTAATTTATCAGATGTAAGAGGTAGTCCCTAAGATACCACTTTAAAACAAAAAAGGCTGAGGATCCACCACGAAGTACCTCAAACTCTCACATGAAGGAGCATCCACAGGTCGTTAGTGTTTCTGAAAAGCCAGGCAAACTATCCAGGTATTTAAATACAGGTTTCTGAGCCCCACCTTGTATCACAAAACTAAGCACAAAAAAAAAAAAAAAAAAAAAAAAAAAAAAAAAAAAAAGAGACTTGAAGATCTTACTATTTTGTTCCTCATTGTGTACCATACGAGGACGTCTTCCATATACCTTCCATTCCATGACAATTCTTCAGAGTTAAGGTAAATACATGAGACCAGATTTTTTTAGCTGCAGCTGCAGCAGCTGAGGTTCTTTCATTCTACAGGCTATGTTCTAGTGTTCTAGTGTGATGTTCAATGTGGGTTTTTCATATTCCCATTCACAAGGTATTCATGATCCTCCATGAACAGTAATAAACATTATGATTTTCTTTCTCCGTGTTGAAGTAGACCTGATCCCTTGATCACTCAGTAGAGAGAGACCCGATCCCAGTGCCTGGTGATCTGTTACTCTGAGCACTAGATTTGGTATTTGTTGGGAGAAAGGGTAGAAACATATTTCTCCTTACCTGCCCATAGAAAGGAAGAACTCACTGAGTTCCTAGGGCAAGATAATAAGAATAAATCAACCCCTATAGTTTCCACAAATTACTGTATGATCTTTACTCTGAAGATATTTCACATACATTGCATGGGTTCCTCGAGGCAACACAATACAAATCAGTCTCCAGAAAGACAGTCAGTGTGATGGAGACTGGCAGAATCAGACCACAGGTAAGTCATGTCAAGGCTTCATGTTTTCACCTCAAATAGCATCACAACCTTAGAAGCAGACAGGTAGCTCTTAGATATTCAAGCAAAATTGAACAAAGACAATTCTGTCTGCTTATTAAAGAGGCTAGAAGAATTTAAAAAAATCACATAATTACTAGCACACATACAAAACTGTAATTCCATTTGCTGAAAAATAGCTTCTGTTCAAAATAAAAACAGCATCATTATAAAGTAGCTTTCCAAGAAGTCAACTAGATCACTTATCTGTAAGAGGAACCATTTTAATATAAACCATAAACCGAACAGAAACCCAAAATGTTCTTCTGTATTTTTATATCTTTTAACATTGATTTGAGCAGATATTTTAAATCTTCCTATCCAGCTGAGGAATGAGATTACTTCTCTCCGAGGTCAGCCAGTTCTTGTCTGATTAGTGATTTAATTGCTGAGCTGTCTATGCAGCTTAGCACAAAAATGCAATAAAATTATTTTTTTTTCTTATTCATTTGCTTCTCCAATTAGATTCCATCAACCTTTGCCACTGCATCAGTAAATTTTTTGCTTTTTAATTATGCACATTATCTCGACTGAAATCCTGCAGCCTCATCTGTATCACACATGCACATAAATCAGCAAGAGACCGATGATACTTTCTCAATACATGTCAGGCACAAGCCATTTGGCTTTCTGTCTGTGATTTCATTAAACCGTTCTCTCTCTCTCTCTGATGTGCCAAGAGTATCATTAGCTGTTCTTCTTTGGATTGGTGTCTGGTAAGGCTATTCATCGCCTTCAGTCTGAATTAAGGGTCATTCAGGAAAAGGATCCCTTATCACTTTCTGAACAGTCTGTCTTCCTGTTTGGCTTAGACTTTGCATCCGCATCATGGTTCTGCAGTAAGCTCTTAAACCAACTAAACACTGCAAGACTAGAGGGTCATGAGTGTAATTCCATCTGCCTTCCTCAACACAACCCATTTAAAACTTTGCAACTGAAATGGGCCACATCCTGTCTGACCAAATATTCTCACTTAAACTCCCCGAGACAAAATGTTATAAATGCAATTCGCTACTCCAAGACCAATAAAGGTTACAAAAGTTTTATTACCACCATCTTATAGACAGAGAACTTACACAAAAGTATGGTAAATCATTCAAGATGATCCTGAAAATCATCATCAGAGCTGGGAATTAACTCTAATCTAGTGTAAAGAAAGGTGTCTAACAGATGCAGGCACTGCTACTGTATCAGACATCGCAGTGCAGAGGCATGTGGCCACACCAACACTATTTAGCACTTTAGAGATCTGAATGCCCAGTGCTATCATTGCCTTGTTGAGAGACATTAGGCAAAAAACGAAGCTTCAGTGTGGCTTAGTTTCCCACATATTAACTTCTCCCTCACTTTTTATCTCATTTAACCAGTCTGCAGCTGCTATTTTGAGCCCTAAGTTTTATTACAATGCTTATCTCAGTGCTACCAGCTGTTATGTATAACTTGGCTAAGAAACACATGCTGAACCTGGGATGCAAGTCTTTGATTGCCTTCACAATAAATAAATTGTGAAGATATTTCCCTGGATACAATTTGCCTAGTGACAATCATATTCATAAGTTTTCCTAATGACTTAATAAAATCTCAAATCTTTTCCTTCATACTGTAAACTTATTCATCAACCATCCTAATGATTTTGGAATCAACAATCCCAACTGTTGTCTGTGGAGATAATTGTGCATTCCTGACATAAGCTGACATATTCAGTATACATAATTTGCAATACTTGAATTTTAGGCTCTTGGACTTTCAAGCATACAGGGTCTTCTCCTGGAGAAATTATCACTTTGTACAAAGTTCACAGAAGACGACATATCAGAACCATGGTGCAACTACCTACAGTTCCCTTCCTAGCTTCTAAATGCTTTCCCAAAGAATAAGACAGTGAGCATTCAAATGACATAACTTTGGAAACAGCCCATCATTTTTGCTGCTACATTTGTATTATATTCATGCTTATATTATATTTGTGCTGCTACAATGTACTTATGAACACATAAGTACATTGTTCCTTTGGATTTCAGTGGCAGGAAAGACTGAGAGAAGATCAAATATTGGAGATCCCAACTAACAAATATTACACTATTGTAATCAGAAAAGTACTCCAACCTATAAAGTAGCAAAAGAAGAAACAAAATTCATAGAAATAAATTCCTTTCTCTGTTCAATATTTGTATAAATTCTGGAAACCAACAGGATGCTAGTTTCCATTACCCCCAAAACAGTGATTTAGGTTAAGATTGCTCAACTGAGGAGAAAAAAAAATCTGTTTATTTTTTGTAAGGCTTTTCCACATGTCCATGTCCTTGTAAGGATGGCTGTCCTTGAAAATGAGCACTATGGGAAATCATGTAAGAGCCTATGGATATGAATCACAGGGAAAAAAAAAAAAAAAAAAAAAAAAAAAAAAGAGTTAGCTTGTTCTTATTTAATAGAGGGATTTTAAAGACTTGATAGGAACTTTTCACACAGGCAAAAAGAATGAAAAACTTAGGGGAAACTGGAAAACATCCAAAATAGGCTTGGCAAGAACCTTTGGCAGAAATGGTAGAAAGCTTTCATGAACTATAATTAAAAAAAAAAAAGAGAGAGAGAGAGAGAGAGAAGAAAATAAAAAGAGGAAAGGAAGGAAGGAACACTACAGGCTTCACTACTGTACAAAACCATCTTTATTTTATAAACCTTACTGCATAAGTTGTTCAAACTTCCCTGTTTTCTTGGAAAACGTGGAATACTGTACTACATATCTATTTGCTTCCTTACTGTTTCACAAGCACCTGAACTTCTTAAGGCATTCAAACACACCAGTTCACTTTACTTGTTACGCCCCTATTGAGATATCTGGATATTCTTAACCACCTTCGTCCACTCTTACTGAATTCAATGCTATTTGTGTTAGAGAATTTCAGAGGCTTATTGTCTTGAAAAAAAATATATTTGATGTTGCTTAAGCTTGTGGTATTTCAGCATTCCTATATACTTTTTATTCTCTTTCTATCTGAAATTCAGAAGTCAGGCTTAGAATTTGTTTATGTGGTTCACAAGAGAGGTGCCATTAAGGAGCTGGAAGAGCTCAGAACAGTGAAGTTTATCCATAAAGCATGACAACCATTTCCATGCATTAGTTAATATTTAGCTGTTATAGACTGACTCACCAAAACTTTCTAGAACTACAACTGATATTCAGTGGTTTCCTATCATACTGCTCTTCCTGTGATGCTTCTCTTACATTCTTCTGTGCACTGGAGCTACATTCTTTCCTTTTGCATTGCCTACCATGTCTACTTTATATTTCAAATCACACATCTATCTGGACAGGTAGCTTTGAGTAAGTAAACAACAGCAAAGAGGCTTAAAATGTCAGTCAAAAACTGTGGATGCAGCTTTTCGCAGATAGCTCTTTAAAGATTTCCATCCCATTGCCAATCCATCAGTTTGTGACACAATCTTCATACAATGGTCAAGGCCAGAATAATATTTGGAAGGCTATGGTGGGAGGTATTATGAAAACTCTTAATAAAACAGTCTTGAAGGAGAAGATATACACAGTCAATATCTATTCAATCAGTGTTATGTGGAGAGGTTGTGCTCCTCCCTTATTTATTACAAGAAATACAGAAGTGAGAAGGAAAAAATAAAACCGTAGCACGAATGTTAATTCAGTTCAAGTGACCTCAGCATTGAACTTGAAACCAGAAACTCTGTTCCAGCTTAATCAGAGACTTTATCTGTAATACTGAGTAAATTACATGTGACTGGATTAAAATCCTGTCCCCATATACCAAAAGCTGCATCATTAATAGAAACCCTGCCATCACAAGCTCTTCTATGCCCAACAGTGGGAAAATATAAAGGAACCTAGTTCTCTGAAGCACTGTGCAGCCAACAGACCTTTCTGCAGACAGATTATGTTTCTTGGAAATTCAGGATTTTGGAAAAGTGGTCAACTAGCACCAAAATAAAATGTTTAGGATTTTTTTTTTTCCTATAAAAGGAAAGAAAGAAAAAAAAATGTTTTTTCTTAGTTGCAACTGAAGTTCTGCAGAGGATAAAGGCAAGAAGATGCTTTGCAGGAATGCCTCCTGCAGAAACGGTCTATATCTTCTAGAATTAGGGCTGAGCAGCTGACTGAACCTTAATTTCTATAACCAAATGAATAATTTAAAGGACAAGCAAATGCTTCTTTTGTATCTTGTTGCCATTTTCTTAATTTCTACATTTTCCTTGCTGAAATTACTTAAACTCAAACAGCTCAAGTATGGTATTGGATGTTTTTTTCAGTGTACCAGTTTCAAGAAAAATCTCCTCTAAAGCTGGGTCAGCACCTCTGAAGAGAACTCATGTTGGAACAGTGTCTCTTCCTTCAGCACTACTGTGCTATTCCTGCTTCAAGAACATTGTCGTATCATTTACTATTGGGTCATTTCTGGGAACTGTCAAAATACATGAAAAAGAGATCGCTTTCAAGTTGAGCCTGCAGGCTTTAAAGAGTAATCACTACTGGAGTATATTTCTTCTGTGCTACTACTGAGATGTTTCATATGACTCCCTGTACTACTGAGCTCTCTCAAGCTTTTCCCTTCATGCATTTCCTTTCAACAATGGCTGTATATACACTACCTTGTGTGCAGATTGTCACAAAACTTGTAGCAACAAGTTGACCCTTGTAACCTGGGGAAAAAGAGAAGTCACTTTGCTTAACTCATCCAGTCACATCTATTGCTCATCCTTTAACTTTTCAGTTCTTTATCTCCACCTTTACATCTTTTAAATTAAAGATATTGCTGTGGTCCCCTTGGCCTTTATTTGCAGAGATGAGAGGGATATCAATAACAGATGCCTTCAGTATGAGGTTTGGGGCAGAGGAGAATGTCAGAGGACTTATTATACAAGTCCTATGACTGATCCTCATGGAGGCATTATTCCTATTTGAATTACTTTAGAGATGTGAAATTTGATAGTTTCTTGTTTGTACAAGATCAGCAGTAAAACACTGCTAACCCTTTCCTTTGTGATGGGCAAGTCACTTGAATCAAAAAACTATTGTAATGGGCTTACATGGCACGATTTTGGTAGCAGGGGTGCTACAGAGGTGGTCTCTGTGAGGAGAGCCCAGTGGCTGCCCCATGTCAAATCAGAGACAGCTCCAAAGGGATCTGCTGTGGGCCAGTGATGAGCCATGAGCCATACTGGCTCAGCCTCAGTGAGAGTAGAGTGTTTTTGTTTGTTTGTTTGTTTGTTTATCCCTTAAGAAGGGGGGGGGGGGGGGAAGGGAAAAAAACAACAACAACAAAAAAACAACTGCTGCACAACAGTAGCTGAGAGAGCAAGGAGTGAGAAGCAGCCCTGCAGCCCCCAAGGTGCAGCAGGAGGGCAGGAGGTGCTCCAGGCAGGCAGCAGCAGTTCCCCTGAGGCCTGTGGAGAGGTCCCTGGTGGAGCAGGCTGTCCCCCTGCAGCCCATGGGTCCCACATGGAGCAGATCTCCACGCTGCAGCCCGTGGAGGAGCCCCCGGTGCAGCAGGTGGATGTGGCCTGGAGGAGGCTGCGGCCCATGGAGAGCCCCCGCAGGAGCAGGCCCCGGGCCGGAGCTGCAGCCCCTGGAGAGGAGCCCACGCAGGAGCAGGGGGTCGGGGGGAGCTGTCGCCCGTGGGGGATCCGTGCTGGAGCAGTTTGCTCCTGGGGGATGAACCCCGTGGGACGGAGCTGTGTGGGAGCAGTTATTGAAGAGCTGCTGCCTGTGGGAAGCCCCCGCAGGTTCAGTTCGGGAAGGACGGCATCCCGTGGGAGGGACCCCACGTGGAGCAGGGGCAGAGAGGGACAATGAAGGAGCAGGGGGAACAAAGCATTAGGGACTGACCATAACCATTATTCCCTATTCCCCTGAGCCCCTCAGGTACAGGAAGGAGGAGGTAGAGTAGTATGGAAAGGGTATGTTTGATTTGGTTTTGATTTCTCGCTGCTCTGGTGTGCTTGAAAGTGGTAATAAATTATATTAATCTCCCTATATTGAGTCTGTTTTGCCCATGAAGATAATTGGTGAGTGATCTCCCTGTCAGTATTTCAACCCTTGACCCCTTTTCCACCATATTTTTCCCGCTGTTCCTTTGAGAAGTGGGAGTGAGGGAGCTGAGTGGTGGAGTTGACCTAGCCATCAGTGTAAAAACACCACAAGTGTAAGTGAATGCAATAACATTCTGTGCAGGAAACAGGCTGGCTACCTCAGTATTTGCATTTAGACCTAAAGGCTTAAAGAACAGGGAGAGATTTTTATCCTATTTATAAACAATTATATTCCACACCGCAAATCAGTCTATGAAGCACGTATTCAGCCTATAATGAGCACACTATGAAACAGCAGTACCTCTTCCCACAGTTACCTGAGTTTGTATTCTCCATCTTACTTTGTTTTATGAATATAGTCATTAGGCTTTTGTAGGCAATCACCAAACAAGCAACCTCACAGACACAGGCAAGCACTAAATCCAATTCAATTCACCTGTGTTTTTTGTTAATCGACTGGCTAACACAAAATGTATCCCCTAAGACCAGCCATCCTGCAAATGAACACCATGTCAGGGAGTACTCTCTCTTCTGAAGATGCTCATCACTAATAAGTCCCAGATTTCTTCCTTCCATAAGCCAATTTCCCCTTCCACATTGCAATTATGTAGATGAAGGTGAAGTTCCCAATCACTCCCATTGGCTCCTCTCAGCTCATAGTTAAAAAGATGAACAACGTTAAATAACTTTCATTTCAGGCTAGGGAAAGAAGAAAAAAAAAAAAAAAAAAAAGAAAAGAAAGAAAGAAAAAAACACCCTAACTTTTAAAGGATTTTTGTCTTTATCCCCCAAGGGGAAAATTGGATGAAAACCCACCTCCAGATTTTATCATTTAAAGAGTTTATTTCATTGTCCTCGGTCACTGAATTTCTCTTTACAGCTAACTGCTACCAAAACCAGGCACAGTGTAATGTAAAAATGAGCAATATTCTGAATTAAATCTATCTGATGTGACATGAAAGCCTCCAACATTGTTGAAATTGCTTGGAGGCAATCTATCACATGAACATTTTTATGCCTGTCACCACATCTTCACAGTGTGAGTTCTTCACTTTCTTTGTTATCATGCATGATCTTGCTTGTGGAGGTTGCTTATACCCATTTTACAGGTCTGAAGCTGAGGCAGAGGTTGAACTTGGGCCCGTCTCCTCAATATTCAATATAAGCCAATAAAATCAGGCCCTTGAGGGACTTTGAAGATAAGTGTCTTGCCTAACATTGGAGAGGAAGCCTGTTGCAGAGTGGAAGACTGAAGCCAGATCTCACAGTCCAGCAACAGTCTAGACTCCCTGTCCTCTTCCTCTCTTCCTAATACTGTAGAAACGTCTATTACTGGAAATCAAAACACACAATAATTTGCAGTTTAATTTGGTTTCATTAAAACCTAAAACCCAATTCACAGTAAACAGCCTTCCTATTACAATCCACAAACCAGAGAAATTCATTATAGAAGTCTAAAACTCTGCTTCTGTTTCCTGCCTGCAACACCAACATGACAGCACATGGTAATTCCTTGGATCCTGCCAGAGGTCGTTTGCAGTCTCTTCTAATCTAAATCTTGAGACTCTGAGCTCTGCTGAGTGTATTTTCAATCAAATATTATTATGGCTAGTACCACAAAGATCCTTATTGTGTTATTTGTACAAGAAGAGATTTTTCATCCCCCACAAATGTAATACCTACTTTATTAGTGGTCGATTGGAGTTATTATGGTACTTCCCTCTACTTAAAAGGGGGGAAATTAAACCTTGGTATTTCGGAGCAGAAGAAAATACTTGCCATGGTGACAAATCCCAACTTCCACGTTTCTTAGAACAGAGATTACTGATAATGCTCCTCAGATCCACATCATGCGAATACCATCACTCAGTTGCACACATACTCACCTTGAATAAAATTTCTGTGTGAGATCTGTCATGTCCCATTTTAAATGTAAGTTGATTTTTTTTTTTTTTTGTAACACATGAAGAGAAAGAAACATTTCATAGAACATCACTGTAACTGAAAATCCTAAGCATGTGGAATGAAGACCTCCCAATGTTACCTATGCAGAAAGCTTGCACTATCATTTTATTGTACTCTATCTAGCTTCAAGACTACTGAAGTCTGTAAATATTGCTGAGATTTTGTGAGAAGCTCCCTTTCCTTCTCCTGAGGTTGCAAGTTCAAGTCCAAAGTCAAGACCTGCAGACACCGACGCAAGAGAGATTTGAACCCCACACCAACTGTAAACTAGACATATGTGCTAAACATAAATCCAGAGCAAAGTGATATTACCCTTACAAACTTGTTCTACTCGAAGTGTAAGATGAGAGACAACAGATGGACAAACATAAACAGATAAATCCAGGAAATAAATGAGACCATATTAGTCACCATGACTGGAAATACACTTAGCACGGCACTAGGCTGGCCTTTCATTAAGCCTGAACCTTGACCAGAGCACCATTACTGCTGGAAAATTTTATCATATTCAGAGGGAAGAGAAGACAATCAGAAGGAGTTACATAAAAAAATTAACACAGTATTTTTGATTATTTCCACATATATTTTACCTCCTCTTTTCAGGCTCCTTGCAGACAAAACATAACTTCTTTTTTTGCCTACATCTCTGTGGGGCTTTGGGGACCTTTTGGTGGAAACTGTAAGAAAACTTGGCATGATACCAACAACTGCACAACAGTTGGTGCAAATACCCTTAAGGCAACAGACAGCAAACTTCCACCAGCACATGAGGCAGGATGAATAACGTAGAGTATGCTGACAGAGAAATATTTAGCACAAGGACACTGCTCTCAGGAGGTAAGGTGGTTTAAAGAAGATGTACTAGAACACAGAAGTGTATCAGGTCAAAGCCGGGGTAGAGATCTTCAGCGGAGTTTGGGGCTTTATGGTACAGGCATAAGCTCTTGTTTATCTCATGAGGACTTGAGTTAATTCACAATAACAAGGCATGCTGATTAGCGCAGAAGGAAAGTGCTACAAAGAAGTGCCAAGACCTAGTAATTAATAAACAAATACTAAAAATCATTAAGCTGTGTATTTGAGTTGTTTACATTAAATTGGTTCTTTTCGCCCACATTTTCAGTTGGTTTGCTGTTTCTCCTGAACACATTAATACACATCTTCCTGGATCCGTATATACATGACAGCCATTTAGCTTATGTTTCCCAGAAAGTGAAAGAAAGCTGCCCTAAAAACAGTAAGATTTAATCTAAGAATAGCCCTGAAATGAAGAAGACATTAAAGAGAAAGTTCCCAGTGAGAAAGTATCTGGGTGGATATGTTATCCTACCCAGGAAGAAAGGACAGAACTAAGCTGGGGAGAAAAACACTTCTTGCTGTTTGCAGCTTAAATCTCCTTCCCTCTGAACAGCCCTTAACTGCACACTTGTCTCAGCTGGTCTCTGTTTCCTATTCCCAATGAGTAATGCATCTACAGTGCCCCTGCAGCCTCGAGCTTTGATAGCCACAGAGTGTCACGGAGCAAGGGAAACCATGCAGTCTCCTGGGACAGAGTGGCAGCCTGAGGTCTGAGGAAGCTCTGCATTCAGGTCTAAGTTCAGCCCATGATTCGCCTCCTGGGTCTGGATGTGAAGGCATCCATCAAGAACCCACAAGGTGCCAGCCACTGAGAGGAGTCTCCCATGTTGGAGTTCAGGTAAACTGACAGTAATTGTGACCTGCATATAAAGGAAGAAACTTTGTATTTTCCTTCAAGCGTAATAAAAGAACAGGTACGAGGCACCACGAACCCCCTTACTATGCCAGCTACCCTGGAGTGCTTAGCGCTAGCACCTTCCACCAAACTAACCCTTGTTTCTGGCCATGAGCCAGCAGCTGTACGCAGACTGTGAAAAGCAGAAGCTGGTAAAACCACTGCTGTAGTTTTCTAAATGCATATTTGTTATTTCTGGCAAGTTAATGTGTAGAGGTGGGGGAGAAATATTTTCATAAGCAGAATTATTCTCCTAATTTTGGACATGATACAGCAGCTATGATGATGTTGAAGCGCACTTCCATTTAGGACATGAGCCATATTCAAAAAACTCCCACCTAGAAAAGTGTCAGTGGTTTTAATTATATTAACAGACACCCAGATTACTGTTATTATTTCAACTCATTACACAGTGCGTGGTAGAAATAGTAGGTCAAACATTTCCCTCTTTGGATCCACTGTATTACTCTAAAATGTGAAACAACCATAACAAGTTTCAAGACCATACATAATTTTCTGCTCTCCTACATTGTCACATATCCAAGAATATGAAAGCTCTTTATATTAAGTAATTAAGTTTCACAATGGCCTTATGATACAATTAACCCTATTACACATATGGGGAAACTAAAACAGAGGCTGATTGCTCAAGATCATTACTAGGAAAAAGAGCTAACAATAATAGGAGTTAAGGACAAGTAAATCCTTCTGGGTCCTCCAACCTTCCAGTTATCATATGCCACACAGGCATATTTACAACTTCATCAAAGCCCCCTGTTAAAAAAACATGTAAGGGTTTCTGCTTCTGTTAAGCTCTGTCCTGAGGTTTTTGCTTCTGGTACTCACTGTCTGGAATTCTGATACATTGGTTTCCATCCCCTTGTGCTATAGTTTCATTTTCTTTATTTGTTTAATCACAAGAAACATCAGTAACACAAGGATATCCTCTACAGTGTACTTTCAAAGGAGCTTCTTTATAAAAGCAACAAATGCTAAAATAAATTTATTTGATCTAAATAACAACCTGAATGATGCAATTTCATGAGTGTTTCTACTAACATAATGAGAAAGCTTTATTCTTATTCTTAAGGGAGATTGTGTTATTGCCTAGATTCTTTTTTTTTTTCTATATCAGCTTTTGACACTAATATCTGATGCCTATTAGGTAATGTGAAATAATGTGCAATATCTTTCTTCTCTTTAAGAAGAAGAAGAAAAAAAATAGTTACAATGCCATCACTCAGTCATATGCTGTTTTTCACGTTTTCCTTTGCTACTTAAATGTCATTTGCAGCACTTATAAAATACTTCCGCGAAACAGATCTCTCAAAGTTATAGTCTGCAGTCCTAGACTTTAGAAGCACTGCCTACATTGGCTGCAGACCAACTTTATCACTTTCTCCCCTGACAAAGATGCAGCAAGTTGACTACTCTGCTGGTCTACCCTCTTTCCACACAGTCCTCGGAGGCACATTTAAATGTGCAATTTCAGGGTGTTTCTGATCTTGTGAGTGAAGGGTGTTGTGGTAGCACGTATAACTTATATGCACTATAATTTCACCCACACATATGCAAGGGGAAGACTAAGCTACACAGTATCTGCCGTAGAAGGTGACCTTTTACAGCCTGCCTGCGAAAGCCAAGTATGTAATTTTGAACCGTCTTGGTTTCTATAGAATGCATGTCATTGCACCATATATTTTTATGCCACCAGCCCTATAATTTAAAATCAAGGTGAAATCAGAATTTTTCTTAAGATTGATCCCCAGTCTAGCAAACCTCTAAGCAGGTGCTCATCTAACAAATAAGCAGGATCCATTTATAGCAACAGGACTGTTTTCAAGCTTCAAGTCACAAACCAGCATTTTGCTATGCAGAATTTTACAGCAGCCATCAGAGAAAGTGTCTGCTCTTAATTGATCAGGAGATCAGGTCATATTTGGAGGCTCCATATAATGTGGAGGAAGTTGTTTGTACTGTGATGCTGCCAAGGGACATGAATAAGGACCCAGATTTACCTGTACATTTACATGTAGAAAAGAAAATACAAAACAAAAAGGTGGTGTGTGTGTGGCATTTTTATTTATTTGTTTGTTTTCTCCCAAATAGCTTGCAGCTTCTTGAGCCATCAGGTTTAATATCCCACTTTAAGTACTTCCTAACCACTCAGGCAGGTGGAAAGACAACGCAAACTGTCCCACATTCGGGATGCACGATGCTTCTCATCTTCCTGAAAGGTGTGAAAGTTTTGCATGAAATCCAACACAAAAAGTGTATTTGAGCAAATGTATAAACAAACACACTTCTCCACAGGAAAGGAAATGTTGGGTTCCAGCATTGCCTGCAGGCTCTGACTGTGGTGTCACACCAGCAGGGAATGCAAGTCTTCAGTATGTTATACAGAACTCAGGTCACATTTTTCTTAGCCCTCTATTTTCTTCCACAGTGTGCTGTATTTCCCCTGGACTCCATCTCAAGTATTTTTCATGGAGAGAAAAAAGATCAGGCCTTGTAGGCAGCAATTAGAGGATTCAAGGCTGCTGCTCAAACCAGGCTTGCTCTCCATGCAAACAGATGCTGGCAAAATCTAAAGCAAAACTGGGGATTTCCCACTGGGATGTGTGGTTCAGTGCCAGGACTTGTCGGTGTATCATCAGCACTGCTGTAGAAGGTTGCTAGGCACTGCTGGACAGGCTGCCTACAGGATGTCTCAAAGGTCCTGCCACAGATGGGATATTGAGAGATATGAGAGCTCCTACACAGGGAGACCTTTCTTTAAGGGCAGCGCACACATCATGAGTGAGAAAGTGATTTGACACTAGGCAGGGTTTTATACCACTGCACACATCCCTTCTGTGCAATTTAAGCATCAAAATGAAATCTAGGGACTTAAAGGGTAATCTCAGTCCAGGAAAAGTGCCTATGCTTAAATGGACCAATTTATTTACTGACTTATTTCTTCTCACAGTTAATGGATAAATAAAGTAGCTGTACAAAGAAAATTGGAATAGCTCTATTCAAACCAATACTCTTTGTTCATGCTGGTCACAACAACTCCTACTTCCCTGTATCTGATCTTTTTGCCTACTTTCAGCAATAAGGAGGACATGGGGAAGGTGAAGACTAACTAAAACCATAAGAGAAGACATCAATTCTCTGATTAAAGCTGCTAAAAAGGCAATGGGTGCTCCACTTCTTTCTAGCATGAAGTTATTCAGAGAAAGCAGGCCAACCCTTTCTTTCCAGTGGGAAAAAAAAAAAAAAAAAAAAAAAAAAAATCAGCTCTCTTAAAAATTGGCCCTGGACATCTTGCTACAAAGACATGCCACAGTTCAAACGCCAGAGCTGTGCTTTGTGCACAAAGCACTTGCTGAGGTTCTGTGGCTTAGGTTCAGAGGGGATCAGACTAGCTATAAAAATGGTTCTTTCTGGATCAAAAGAAGCAATGAACAAATCTCCCAGAACATTTGCCTCTCATCATGACACCCTTGCCTGGGACATAAATTTTCTGCTGATGGAAGATTTAGCAGGCCATTTTCAATCACTTCCTAAAGGGTATAACTTTCTAGCTATTTGGATTCCTGTTTATCTTACACACTTAGAAAGTTATTGTCATATACGTAATTACGTCTTTGAAGTAATACCATCATTTTACAGATAAGATAGAGCCAAGGACACGCAGGTTGTTCTGCCTATGTCCTTGTTTCAGTCTGTAGGCCACAAGATTTTTCAGAGCACTCCCTGCCAGTGTTATCAATGCAAAATTAAACTAGCCAGAATTCCTTGGCCAGAATAGTAAATTAAGCATATATGTCTGAAAGGCTCATGAGTACAATTGAATGCACAGAAAATTCTTTAATTTTTCTAATTTATGATCACATCTAATACATAATGCTAAGCTTTGGGGCTACTGACCACAGAGCAATGTCCTAGAGAACTGTTAATAGCACAGAACGCTTTGCTGAACCTTGAATTCAATTCCTGGTTCATCTAAATTCAAGCCTGGCTACTATTTCCCAGTATATTTTTTGTCCATCTATGACATTTATGGTGAAAATACAATTATTATTTTAGTCTTGCAAAATATAAATAAACAAGCCACATTTAACACAATTTCATTTTGAATTAATAAATCACTGTGACACTGCAGAAGGAGAATGTGAATTCATTTTTTAGATCATTGCCTTTGTGCTTAATTGTTTTCACAGGGCAGCCATTTCAGTATTGCCAAGGGACAATTCTTGCTGAACAAACTGGAACCAGTTATACAGAAAAGTTAAGGTTTTTATTTAATTGGTGGTGCCACAATAAGGTCCAGTGAAAAGAAAAAGTAAGATAGAATAAAGATGATCTCACACTGGATTCTTATCCTTTTCCTTACCCTTTTTAGCCTGAGAAATTATGTTGAAGTGTTATGCAAAATCCTGACTCATTTGTGATTATTTGCTGGGATAGACATGGGCACCATTTGCTCCCTCTGTTGCCTGACTCACCTTTGCTGATTTTTATTATTACTTCTTAATTTGCATATATACATGAAGGCACATAGTGCAATCACAGCCCTTTTGTGCCAAGGCTTGTACAAACACAATGGAAACGTCTCTCTCTGCAGAAGTTCCTCCACTTCTTTTATAGTAAATGGAAAGACATAGGTGTGATTCAACTCATCTTAAAATAGATACGTTAAATCAGTCCCTCAAATCACTTATTTCTCTTCTCTGACTATAAAGGGAGCCTGGCTGATTAGCTTAGGTGGAGATGCTCCCAGCATAGATATCAGCAGTTAGATAAGATGATTCTTACCCTTAGTCACAGGTTCCCAGGGCCGCCTCCATCTCACAGCCATAACTCACGTTACAGATGATTTATTGCCTGCCCTTAAAATACAACCTAGCACATCATTATAAAATAAGTATTTCATGAAAGTACAGAAAACTTGGTAAAGTAAGGTTTCTTTCAGAGGCTTATTCATAAATCATGCAAGATAGCCTCACGGGAACAACCACTATTATCTGTAAATGCTTAATATATACATATGTTTCAACTAATGAATATCTACTTCTATAAAACCTATCATCTCTAGATCTAAAGATATTTTACAGAGGTCAACACTACTGCTTCTGTTCAGTAGGTGAGGCAGAGAGGTGAGACAAGGCTTGCCAACTGTAGTGCCACAAACAGGCTCCAGTTGCTCCAGAACACAAGTCTTTATCCCTCAAATGCTAACTTGGATGACCCACTGTCTCCTATAATCACTAGGACATCTTGATACTCCCAAGAAGCCATTGCTCCCTGCAGCACATCTATAATGATTTGCTGAGCAGAACAGTGAGATATATTCCACCATCCAAAAATGTTTTTAAAGAAAGGTTTACAAGAGCTTGTGGTCCCCCTACAAAAATACAATCGCATCTTCCTGAAATTGTTCCTACTAGTTCCATTTAATCCCTACTAATTTAGACCCTAAATCTTGAGGCTCAGATGCCTGGTGAAGTCTGAGATTTATCACCTCATTGGGTAGCAAAATCTTCAGTCTGGAATTACCTGCTAAATCTGAAGGTAAAGCATATGAAGAGACTGAGGTGACAGGCCCTGTAATCATGGTGGGCCAGCACATTCCTGCAGACACAGCTCCTTCATGTACCCCCTCGCTCTCTTCAGCCCTTTGGACATATGCAAGATGCTCCCCTAACTGGTGATTCATAGCCTTTAGTAAAGTTGTCTATGCTCTTTTACCTGTAAGTTGAACTAGTGAAAAACAACTCAGTCATGACATCTGCCCATTTCTTAACTAACATAAATCCAGCCCAGTAGCATCTTCTGCAGAAGTTTCTAGTATTTTTGTAGCCCTCTATTTGGTACGTTGTATTCCCTTTCATACATCTTATCTAGAGGGAATATGAGGTTATTACAGCTGTCAGTTTAACATGATAGTGTCCCAAATTCAAAATGAAATCAAGAGATGAAGGACAAACTTTCTGTTCTATCTATTATTTCTCCAGAAAGACAATATACCCTTTACTTAATACGAGCAATAACTCTGCTTTCAGGTACTTGAAGCTTACAGGAATTTATTGCTCCCAGGAACTGTGAAGCCAAACCCATTCGGTTTCTGGCTCTGATGACAGACTTGAAGGAGTTTTGCCAGTAAAATAAGTTTGTTTCCCACATAGGATTCCAGCTACATTTTATGATTTTATTTTTTTCCCCTGTGATTTATATAAAAATTTTATATGATAGTTTGTAAAAGAGGGTTGTTAATATTGTCATGATTTGTCACATTTTATCCATTTCTTTAATATTATTTCTCCTTCTTGGCAATTGGCGAACAGGAAATATTGGATCTTATTGCAGATTTTCAGCTGTGATGGGCTATTTAGTTGGCACATTTTGACATCCTAGTTTCAGAAGTTCTTTTCTACAGAAACTGTAGTGTTTCAGGTTAGGAAAAAAAAATAATAAAGAAAGAAGGACTGAAGCAATCTAAATAACCAGTAGCTTCTGAAAATTTAGGCTCTGAAGATGAACATCTATTTCATTTTACAAGGCCTAACCTAAAAACTTCCACCAAGCCAGCCACTTTCATCTGCATGTACTAAGTTGCGCATCCACTTTTAGAAGGCTTGAGAACTCTACTGCTGAAGCATGAAAATAAATCTTCTTAAGCAGAGGAATATATGCAGACCCTCCATTTTTACAATTAAGCTAAAATAAGCTAGATTTGAAAGTGCCGAGACAACATTTTTCAGGCAGAAACCTTTCAAATGCATCATCATTTTCCTATTTAAATGTTTGAAGAGACTTCTTATAGTTTTAAAATATTATATTTAGCATATTTATATTTAGAATAAATGCAGATGTTCTATTTAGATTAAATCATTTCTAAAGGAGACACCATTATTTTTAAATTGCTTGATCAAAAGTTCAGAGTATGTTCTCCCTCAATGTGACTTTTGATTAAAGCTGCATACTTCTAAGATGAATCTTTTATCTTAACCTTACCTTTTGACACTTCTAATTAGCCTTATGGAAAGAATTACATAGAACTGCCTCCCTGCCAATACATAGATTCAGTGAGGATAAAAAGAAGATACCCCATTAATTTCCTTGTATGAAAGATCCTAATATAAATGCAGTTTCTTATGACTGTATTGCTCTATAAACCAAGGTTCATTTCTCAGACATGTTGAAATGTGAGATGATAGGTAGTACTTAGCATCAATGCAATTTTTTGTTATTGTTTTCTCAATGTATTGTTAAAACAAACAAAATCTAAGCTTTTTTTTTTTTTTTTTTTTTTTTTTTGTATTGGTTCATTGCTTTCAAGCTCATTGCCAGTTCCCTAAGAGCCCTGTTCAGTTAGCTTCAGAAACTAACTTAGGTGAACAGATATTTCTTTGCTATGTCACCTGTGTAGCTGAAACTCCACATATTTATTTGAAATACTAATTCAGGTGAGAAAATTCTCCAAATAAAGTACATGACATCAAAATAAGACATCAAAAGGACATTTTTTTGCTTCAGGGTACAGCAGGAGGAAACAGTTTTCTGGATGCAACTATCTACTGAATTAGTGAAAATGACTATTCAGCGTTTAGGGCGTTTGTGGATGTTGAAGGACTTGCACAGTTGAACTGTACATTAGACTGAAAGCTGCAAGGATCTGTGTGTGGGGAAATCAGAGACAAGTAAGTAAACATGTAAGGCCCTCTGAAGGTCCTGCCTCCAGAGCAGAAGGTCTGAAAAGCCCTTATGGATCATTTAACAATAAAACTGAAGGCCTTAAGCAGCAGAAATGGTGTGGGGGCTCTCTCTGCATCTGAACAACTGATTTCTATTCCTACCAGACTTTCAACTTGCCACTGATGATGAAAATTTGTTGTCACGGACTCACTGCCCAAGGAGAGAGCCCCATGGCATGCATTGGTGCTTACAAGTCCTTCCCAGTTCTGGATTTTTCACTGACCATGGCCAGTTTGTGCTCGGTCTATCTTAACTTCAGGTTGGGCTGCTGTTCAGCATCTCCAAGTCTGTGGCCTATCCCCATTGCCTCACTACTACCCATTTTCAGTTTCCTTCCTTTGAGCCATTATGTAAGGCTGTGTCCAAAAGAGGAATGAGATATACACACAGTGCTAGCACGACAGTCAAGATATCTCTGGTTTCTTCCACTTCATCTATTTTCCGTGTTTGGCTTAATTTTATTCCTATCTTGTGGAGTACCACTGAATTCTGTTCGATCATTGGTATACCGATTCATAAATTTTCTGTCTTTTATGGTCTCACTGGTAATAAGGGTTTCTAAAATAAATCATCACAAAATCACTCCTCTCACAACAAGGTCTCCTCTAGGTAAAAATTTGTATCCGTCAGGTATGCTTTATTTTACATATAAAATACATTTTTATTTTCAGATTACTTTAACAAGCCTTGAAAACAAAACCATGTACTGGCTAAAATATGACTGTCTCCCCCCTTTTCTCATGCTTCAAAAGCAGTAAGCTTATCTTCATTTAATGGAGGCAAAAATTACCTTTCAAAAAGTTATTGAAACTAATGACTGCAATTTCATACTATTCCACAAGTCATGGTGCTGTTTCTTCTTGCTCTAATGAGCAACTAACTGCAAATGCTTGTTATGACTGCTTTAAGAAGCAGTTTACGAGAAAATATTTTTTCTTTAAAAATCAAGGTAAAATTCCTTCAGTAGAAACTTTTTTGAGATATCCAGATAGTAGTAAACAGATTAGGATCAGTAATTGTCTATTAAAAACAGACACAAACAGTTAGTCAAAGAGCATATTAGAATTGTAATTAACCCTTCAGATTAGGTTTCGGATCTGAGGTAGTCTCAGAATGAACATTTAATTTATAGGAAAAGGCAAAATTGTCTTGCAGGCATTCAATGTGGGTGATCAGGAACTAGTCTAGCAAAATGAATGCATTGGTTGTAGAAATTTTCTTCATTTTCTGATATACTCTTTTACTTCCCTTTTTGCACATCACAATTTAAATCAGGCTAATTTTTTCTTGACACCTAATGTCAGGTATTCCATTTTATGAGAAATCATCAAACTATGAGTACATGAAACATCTCTACGACAACAATTAAAAGAGCTAATGTGTAACGGCAAATACTGCATCTCGCCTCCCCTGCATTATATGAGATAGCTGAAAAAGAAACATATGTTCCTTGACTCTCTTTGTCTTTCTGCACTCCCAGCAAATAAACAAATTTAATTGAGTAATATTAGGCACAACACTGCTACAATCAAATCAAGATTAGAGTATCAGGTCCTATTTTTTCTTAAATACTTTGTATTACTTGTCATTAGATTTTCAGAACAAGTTGTCAAAAATATTTTTCTGTTTGGAAAGTTCTGAAGATTTGTAATGTGGTACTTCTGGAGGGGAGAAACAAAGGAAGTCTGGGCACAAATCAAAGTCTCAAGTAATTTCTTTAGTTATAAGCCATGCAAAATATTTTTTTTCTCAATATTCACTAAAATTTTTCCCATGGTCTGTAATGTAAACAGGCAAGCAGGTCTCTATGGTTGTGGCACATGAGAATGAGGCACAGTGAGTCTAAAAACAGCATACAGCAAATACAGACTGCAGAGGAAATTCAAAATTATACTTTTACTGAGATTATCTGCACTGACACCTTCAGCTATGTAATTCAACCTTGTATATCTTTCTAAGTGATGATACTCCTAAAATTTACCCCAAATATACCACTTTCTTTAAATAATCTTCACCTATACAGGTCTAGCCTCCACCGTTCTCCCCTCAGGTGGTCCAGGAAATCAAGATACAACAGCTAATCCTAACTGCTTCTGACCATTGTTATTTCTCTCAGTATTTTCACCTTGTATGCTTACTGGCAAACTTTTAAATAAAAATGCTTTAAAGATATGATTTAAAGATAAGCTCCTGCAACCTTTTGTCTTGTATCTATAGCCTGGAAACCACTGAATGACTGTGTATTCATAACTTTTATGAATCCTTGTCTCCAAATTTATATGATAGCCTAAAAACTTATGGAAGACACTTAGTGGATCATAAAACAATTCAGCCAAGGAGCTAATTACTCCAATGTGCTAGTATGAGATGGTACATTCACTTTCCTAGCTCCTTTGACTGTGCTTGAGTCATGCATATTCAGCCTAATGTATCTTGCCGGTGGATGTCACCATACCACACTTTAATCAGCCATGCTGCTGAAAAGAGGCACAATAAATAGATAGATAGATAGATAGATAGATAGATAGATAGATAGATAGATAAATCCAGTCAGAAAAGTGCTTCTATAGTTTGGCTTTAAGATACGTCTGCATTAGCTCAGCTCTGCAGAACTGATGCTGAGACTGGTAAGTATGTGACGTTATGAGCTGCACAAGAAAAAGGGGCAAGCATAGTTTGCTCTTCATAAGCCAAAAGCAGGCTGCATCAGTCATGATGTCTATTCAGAGACAGGAAACTAAATCTCATGGGATCTCAAAATCTGCAGAGAGAAACTAAAGACTGTGCACAAACAGCATCATTCCTTCTCTCCTTTTACAGCAGAGGAAGTCACTAGCCACCTGTCTCCTGTTTTTAAGGAAACCCACCACACCCCCTAATGGTTAGGGGTATTATATAATTGTATATATTTTTATGTGTATATATTTTTTATGCACATACATATGCATGCTACATGGCATATTTAAGTTCAAACAGCCTGAGTCAAGTCAAGCCTGAGTGTCTTCTCCTCCAATGAATTCTTTGAAACTATTCCTCTTCTGCTTTTGCTGATGAAAAAAAATAGCAGAAAGCAAACTAAACATTGCTAATGCTGTCAGTTCCCACAGTTTTCATGCAAATCCCACAGAAGTTAATAAAATAATGATTATTTTATATATGATTCTGTATATGCCAAGGGTGATTTACATTGGAACAGGATGAAAAATATTTTTCTTCCCTCCTTGGGCATTTTTCACTCTACCGTGTATGCCAAACCAGAACTGGACTTTTTTCTTTCTGTAGAATCAATTTCTTTACTCTGACTTTGAGTTTGGGAATTTTTATTCACACTAGAATTATTTTGTATTTTAATGTATAATTTAATCTTAGTTAACTGAACCAGACTTTTCAAACTGAAAAAAGCAAATATTTAATCTATGAAAGAATGTTAAATTTGAACATTTCAAATGTAAAAATGAAAAAATCAAAATGTAATATTCAAGTTCAAGAACTCATTAATCTTGCACTCATTTTTTCTTCCTCTCTGCACAGTATTGAGTGAAAAGGACTCCATTGCTTTTTCTCTACAAGCTGTCATTAACATTAAAAAAAAAAATCCAGAAATCATTTAGAATAGTAAACCAACTCCTTCCACTGTCAGCAAGGAAAGCCACGCATAAAGGAGTGTTTGAAGATAAGGTGGTATGAATTTCCATTGCTTTTCTCACATAAAAATCCAACAGGAAAAGGGCAGTTTAGGATCTATGGATCCTATCTTAAAGGATCTATGCTGATAATAATAATGGTGCAATTAATTAATTGGTGTGCCTAACTGTGATGTGTATCCAGAAATGGGTTGAGATAATTTGTCACCTGCTGACCAATGTCCATCCCAGCCCTGAGCAGCAGTCCCCCCACCCCAGCCAGCCACCTCACAGTAATTGTTCAATATGACACCACATGGTATGGGACATCCCTTTGGTCCATCTGGTCCAGCTGTCCTGGTTCTGTTCCCTCCCAGCTCCTGCTGCACCCCCTGCCCCTGGATGGCAGGGCAGCATGAGGAGCTGGAAAGTCCTTGACTCTGGGTGAGCACTGCTCTGAAACAACTGAAACGTGTGTGTTATCAGCATTATTCTCATCCTACATCCAGAACACAGCATCGTATCAGTTACTAGTAGGAAAATTAACTGTATACTAGCCAAAACAAGAACACAAGTCTGTACCAGTTTCCTACAATGTGAACCTGGCTGTGGATTTGGTATGGTTTCTGCCAACATTCAGAAGCTTCCACCTCTGTAAGGCCCCAAGACAGCACCCAATGTTATGTACATTTTTATAGCAGGAAGTGAAGAATTGTCTTTATATGCATGGCTTTTCCTCAATATGTAATTTTGTTTTGTCCTTCTTTCTGTCCCAGCCCAAGGCATAAGGTTCCCCCAGCTCCTGTCCACGTTATCACTTTACTTTTCTGCTCTTTTCACATAGCTGCAAGAACTGCTCCATTCCACTCTCATGAGACCCCACCAGGAGCACTGAGTTCAGCTCTGGGGCCCCCAGCACAAGAAGGACGTGGAAGTATTAGCATGAGTCCAGAGGAGGGCCACAATGATAGTCAAGGGGATGGAGCACCTCTCCTAGGAGGACAGGCTGAGGGAGCGGGGTTTGTTCAGCCTGGAGAAGAGAAGGCTCTGGGGAGACCTTACAGCAGCCTTCCAGTGCCTAAAGGGGCCTACAGGAAAGGTGGGGAGGGACTCTTTGTCAGGGGGTGTAGTGATAGGGAAAGGGGGAATGGCTTTAAACTGAAAGAGGGGAGATTTAGATTAGAAATCATAAGGAATTATAAGAAATTATAAGGAATAAGTTATTTCCTCACCAGGTGGTGAGGCACTGGCACAGGCTGCCCAGAGAAGCTGTGGATGTCCCATCCCTCGAGGTGCTCAAGATCAGGCTGGATGGGGCTTTGGGCATCCTGGTCTGGTGGGAGGTGTCCCTGCCCATGGCAGAGGGGGTGAAACTGGATGATCTTTAAAGGTCCCTTCCAAAACAAACCATTCTGTGAGTGCTCTTCAGCTGCCTCTTCACTCACCCAAGCATGGCCCAGTCTGAAATGAGCCCCCTTGCACACCCGAGAGCTGAACATGAAATCACACGTGCAGTAAAACTCAAGCCCAACTCGTAACATCCCACACAAGAACAGAAACCTGAACAGTCAGAGATCAGAAAGGAAATCCAGGATTGGATCCAAATCCAAGATCAGACTTGGAAACACATGGCCATATTTCACCTGTTCCCCCCACGCGCCCTGCCCCACCACCAGCCATGTGCCTGGAACCTCCTTACCTGTCTGTCCTGCAATTGTAGCGAACAGCCTGTGAGGAATCCTGGATGGGATTTTCAGCCCAGCTCTTATCTGGTAATACCTGGGGAGACAGAATTAAAAACGTCATTATGTTACACAGGTGACTGCTTCATCCATCTAAAAAGTCTTTGAGAACATATCCTGGGCATCTACACACAAACAGAAGGGCCCAGAACAGACTTGCTCAGAAATACTGAGCCCTTTTCTCTGCTTTGTAGTTTTTAACTGAAGTCATAATTTATACTGACGTTATCATCCCCATCCTACTTTACATCAGTCTGAATGAAGAGAGATCAAATGTGTGACTGATAAGGAAAGGCTGTGAAGTGAGCTTGGCTTCTCACAGGGAAATAAAAAAAAGGGTGGAGAAATACCTATGGAAAAACGCAGGGAGATCAGACAAGGAGTGACAAAAATTTAATGCAAAATAAAGGAATTGGAAACTTCTGTGGAAAGAAAACAAATGTGCTAATCTCATATCCAAGAAAACTCATTTTATACATAGGGATTATCATTCTTGTATTCCATATTGAGCATATCATATCTTTAAAATGTTGTCATTGGCTTCAATCATACCTAAAGCAGTTGTTTTCTAGTTATTTGCTATCCTATAGGTGGTGCATATGTTAAGTGAAGGATAACCAAAAAAAATAAAAGAAAAGAAAACTTCAGCAGTTTCACTAGTTTATTACACACAGTGCAAGGTATTTTACAAAGTTTGCAAATACGAGCTCAGTCCAAATAGAGAAATAAACTTATCCTAGTCTTCCCTCGTTGACACTTTCATAAGCAGGGAATAACAAGCAATGCACACCAGTAAGTATTACAGCTCCTAAGCCACTTTGCTGTAGCACAAGACACCTCTGACAGTTCACAGCTCTCCCACTGAGCTGCTGAAAAACTATGCTGGTGTCAATTCCCTTTTCTTTGCATTTTCCCTCCTACCCTATGTTTGGTTTATTCATTTATAAATGCCTCACATCAGGGTTGTCTTACAAGTGTGTGGCTGAAAAATCATTTTCAGCCTGATTTGTGTTCATCCTCTAAATACAAAAATAAATGCTAAATTAGAATTGTAAAGGTCTACCCAGCACCTGAAGACTTTATGACAGTTGGCAGAATTGTTTCTCCAGAAGAGTATAACAGTACGTGGAAATGAACTGTTAGAAAATCCAGTGTTCTGAGAACTGCTGAATAAACAGCTCATACAGGTCACGCTTCGCAATCCTTCCTAGGGATGTAATAGTGAATAACCTAGATCTCTCTCTGCTAGGTTAAAAACTGATGGAAGGGATCTGATGGGGAGAAAAAAATAAATAAATAAATGTCTTGGTGACAATTCTCTCATGGTTCCTCACAGCCAAAAGCTCACCTTACCCTACCTATTTCAGTCCTGCCACCTGGATGTACCAGCACAACCCCTAAAACTTTTTGGTATCCTTTTTGGCGTCTGTTTCAGGCAAGAACTTGTAAATAAAACCTCTCCATTTATATTTTAGTTTTCAGAAAAGAAAATAAAAGAAGCTCAGATTCTAAGCATGCAATATCTAGTTAAAATATCAGCAACCAAACATTAACTGCTTGATCCTTCTCTCCCTTACACTGTTCTTGTACAATGATTAAGAGTTTTGACTTAATGTTATTGGTGCTGGTTTCTTCAAGAGCGAGTACCAGAATTATGCCTTAAGACCCTATTTTCATTACAATTATATGCAATACAAATATTTTAACTGACAAAAATACCCTCCTTGGGCTATACACACAGTCTAAACATTTTGAAATTACAGCAGTGTGGTATTAGTGCATTGCCAAGGCAGGGTAATGGGACACTACTCAGTATGCACATATTAATGATGTTTTGCTCCATGTACCTTCCACTAGATTTATTCCTAACAATAATGTCCAAAACTGCCTCTTTTAGATTTTTGCCTCTTAAGATTGTGATAGGTTAGCCTTAGCTAAGAGCCAAATTTCCACTTAGCTGTTCTTTCACCTCAACAGAACAGCAGGAGAAAATATGATGAAAAATCTTGTGGGTTAAGATAAAGACAGGTAGGTCATTTACCAGTTCCCGTCACTGGCAAAACAGACTAACCTTGGGGAAAATTAGTATAATTTCTTGCCCATTTAGGTAGTAAAAAACAAAACCAAACACTAAAACAACACCTCCAAGCACTCCATGCCCCTTTTCCCAGGTTCATCTTCACTCCATCACTCCTGACTCCTCTCCATCCCCTTGAGCAGTGCAGGGGGTGGGATGGGGGTTGTACTCAGCCCCTCTCAGCTGCTCCTTCGTCCTCACACGCTTCCCATTTCTTATGAGCATCTCAAACAGCCCTAAACATTTTCATTAGGAAAATGGCTACACTTAGCCCAGGCTATAATTGCTAGAACTGCTGACTATAACACAGCCTTGGACATTAAAAATACATGAAGATACCTAAATATTAAGTTTACTGTTGTCTTTTCAAAGTAGGCTAGGTGCAGTGACGTAAAATAGCTAGCTCTTTATCTTATTTTAACCTTTCCCTATTCATCCCCTTTATTCTGGCAAAATCATTTGAATGAAGTCATAAATATACCTACTTCCCTATACCCAACGTGTTTAACTGTTCAAAACAAAAACTGCACCGAAAAATGATATAAACTTAAGGCAATCTATGATAAAGGTTACCGTTAGTTTACAGGTCCAGATGTGAAGAGAATCTAGAGACTGGTGAGGTCTGCAATACTGAGGAATATGACTATCATTTCCCCTTAGAAACTGGGTTGTGTATTGGGTTTATATGGCAAAGATTTGGTAGCAGGGCACTGCAGGAGTGGCCTCTGTGAGAAGAGTCCCGAAGCTGTCTCATGTTAGATAAATGCCATTTTTCATACTGGAAAAGAAGGAATTCCATCATGGAATTTGATAAACTCATCCTAAAGAAAGGCTTTAGAGAATGGTCCTATACCCAGAATACAAAGGAGACTTGTGAATATCTCGTGTCCCAAGCTCTGTGTAACCATGCATTATGTATGCGTTGCAATGTCTTGCACCATGAGGTAGTGTCACTGTTGGTCCATTAGATTAATGCCAGAGAAAGATGGTGAATTAAATCCCCAACATCCCATGGATTTTCACGGAATTCAACAGATAGGGCAGTGAAAGCATCAAGGGCTCAAAACAAAATAATAAATTAAAAATGAAACAGAAATGCTCAGATTTTATCAATTCAATGCTTTAAAATAGAATAGTTTCCCTGAAAAACTTTGAGAACAAGTAATTTTCCAATGAAAGTTTCCAGGCAAAATGTTAACAATAGCTCTGAAGGAGATTATAAATACCACAAACATAATAAGAGCAAAGAGTAGCTTCAACTTAGGTGACCAGAAAAGGGCAAAGACATCCTCATTTGAGTTTCACCAGACCTCATGTTGTGCGGTTAAAGTAAACATCCTACAGGAAACTAAATTAAACCCATTATCTGCATTTCTAATTTTAATCCCCAAATCAATTTTTAAATCATAAAACAGGTGAATATTGCCCATTCTTCCCCAGATCTTCCTCTATTTGCAAGTAGGGAGGAAATATCAAATACTGACTTTACAACTAAGCAAAAACATAAAAATTAAGGTTCCTGTTCCCATACTGTGAAGTTGGATGATTACTTCAAAATAGTTTGTGCATTACTGAAGAGGGTTTTCCTGATCAAAATACAGTCCATTGTAAGTATGGCATCACATATATATATATTTTTTTTTCACCAGCAAACACAGATAAATAGCTCCGTTTTCCCATGCCACTGCCCTACTCCCCTCTTGATTGTGCTGTAAAAGTATTAGTGGGAACAAGACATAAAACGGACCCCCACTGATGAGAGCAAATAATAAAATACTCTGTCAGTACCTCTACAAACATCCACACTGCTACGTGAGTGAATACTGTGCTCAGTCCCTGCTAACAGGATGGTAGATGGAAAACAGCTTTGACACTAGCTAATACCACTCCTTCTGTTACACTGGGGTACTGCATGAACTAGAAATGGGATAGATAAATCATGCTGAAGCAACAGGTACAGCCGAGCATGAAGTGTTCCTGTTTTTCCTCAGAATGAACCTAAACATCTACAGCTGACTCTAACTACCTTTATCAGGAAGTGGCTTCAAAGGCTGGTCATCCTCACCAGTCTCCTCCAATCTACCCAAGCAAGGGAGGGATCAATTTAGAGATGTGAGCTCTCTTCAGAGTCTTCATGACCTCTTCTCATCTGAGTGGACCTTTCATTATCTGGACACTAGAGCAGTAGAGCCTTGAGGGTGGTCTGAGCTGAGGATGGAGGCAATTGAACAGACTCTATTTATGTAAAAGTAGCTGCTATCTGCATTGCAGGCTCGGGAAGAATTCCTGCAGAGAAGTACTTCAGTTCAGCACAGCTGAGTAAACATCTCCAGAATGGAGTGAACACAAAAACTACAAAGAATGGGAACTGGATCTAAAGTCAAATTTATGCCTAATACTGGAAAATCAGGCTGAGGTAAGCATTGCAAAAGACACTAATACAGTTTCAGGATCTTCTCCAAGCAAAGGAAAGGGCTGCCCAACAGTGATACAATGCTGACACTAACAATAAATAAGATTTTATCCCCAAAAATAACAAAATATTTTGCTCTCCTGCTTACTTTTCATGAAGAACACAGATAGGAAGGCTGAAGAGTACAAAGCTTTGGAAAAGATCACAATGCAGATGGCAAAATCAAAGAGATCAGCATGCTTAGTGAGAAGGAAGCATGAAAACCCTGGCAGAAGTGTCACATGATCTGGAAAATTGATCATAAAGATTTACAACAAACCCAAGAAATCAATAAATATACTATAGGACTGGAGATGTACAGAAGAAAGTCATTTTTTAAAGATGCTTAAACGGACATCACTATGGGTTTTTGAGTGGCGTCCTACAAATACACAAGGCTTTACTGTAGACTTTGAAAGAAAGAATAATTAAGAAATAAATAAGAAATTGCAATAAAATTATTGTTTTACTACAAATGCAATCATAAAATTACGGAATAGCCTGAGTTGGAAGGGACCCACAAGGATTATTTATTTCAACTCATGGCTCCAGCAGGCTCGGTGCTGTGACCGTTTCCCTTGGGGAGCCTTTCCCAGTGCCCAACCACTCTCAGTGAAGAACCTTTTACTAACATCCAGTCTAATAATCTAATCCTATATCCAATCCACAGGCTGTGTCTGGCTCATTAGAGTTAGGTTAGGTGGTACCTCTCTTTGAGTAAACAGCTGCTGTTGCTGTTTGTGTGTGTGCATTTTTTGTTGTTGTTACAGTGTTGTGGTTTTTTTTTTGGTTGGTTGTTTGTTTTATGTTTTTAAACAAGAACAGTGCAGAAAAGCTTATTTAGACTTTAGTAAAGTAGGGAGACCATGGAAAATTGTTGGATAATGTGGAACAGGTGCTGTGAAGGGAAGATGAGGAAACAGCAAGCTGATTAAAAAAAAAAAGCAAAAAAAAAACTAAAGAAACTTGGCACACAACTCAGCAAAACACAGAGCAATCAGATCCCCTATCTATCTATAAATAAACTGAAAGGAAAAACATCAGGAAGGAGGAAGGAGAGCGAGGTACAAGAAAGTACAACATTGGCACAAGAACAGCCACGTATAACTGCCCATGAATAAATGCAATTTAGAAATATGAAGTTGTAGCTGGCAAAGGAGTAGGACTATGAAACAGCCTCCTAGCAGAGGCAGAGATGAAAAAAAGCCAATTTATTTTTAGGGGAAGCTCAGTTAATTTCTGAATAATTTATAGGACATGGATCCTTCTCATTTGCAGGACCGATGTTATTTACGTAGGCAGCCTGTACCACCAAGTCCCATCTCTCCTATGAGACAGTCTGCACGGGTCACCCTAGTAGCAATTAATTTGCCATCGGCACCTTCACTGGTCATTTGTGAACTGCTCGTCTTTAAAATCATTGCTAATGTGAATGTTAACTTTGTTTTTCTATGCCTGGACACTCATTAATCCTTGACAACCTGTACTGACTCACCTAGGGCACTGACGTTAAAACTTCGCTCAGGAGCCTGACTCCACTAATGGTTGTATTGAGTTACGCAGCCACCCCTTGCCTTCCCCTTTCGAAAGGCAAAGCTACCAGCACCTTTCAGCTTCCCAGCTCTGTGATGGTCAGACCTCCTCTAAGGAGCACCATCATCACACTTGGATGTTAAGTGCTTACTTAACACTCAGGCAAGGTGCAGGTTTTTGTGTGTGTTTTTTGTTGTTGTTTGTTTTTTAACTGTCTGTTAATTATTACTATTGTACTCAAATTTACAGTGGAAATATTTAGTTTTATGAGAATCGAATATTTTTGCTTCAGATAGGTCATCATGCCATCTCCAGTAATCTAACCAGAACACAGGGCAGTGCCTAATTCCAAGGGATTTACAATAAAACAGAAGAGGAACACATCGGTGGAGAAGGCTGATACCAGCCTTGTTACTGATGCTTGGACTCACCCCTTAATTGCCTCCTCTCTGATCACTGTTAGAACATCTCAGCTCCCATCTAGTCCTACAAGCTGCTGTGTAATTGCCTTCCCAAGCTATTGCCCAGCAGTAGCATTACAGAGACTAGACTAAGAAAATGGGATTGGGGATGACTAGTCTGAGAGAAGCAATTTGTTGGATAATATTGATGCATCACCCCACCAAGCCAGATCACTCCCACCAGCAGCCCTGATAGACTAGGCTGCTCCTCCCTAATCATTCCTGCAGCATGGAAAGCGAAAAGATTGGCTCAGTACCACTGCCACAGGAACCAGAATACTAGAAAACTACATAGCTTCTGCTTGCTATGAATTATAGCTGACACACTCCAAGGCTTAACATTTCATTCCGGTTTAGGCTGTGTTTTAATAAACAACCCTTAAGCTAGTACATATTGTAAACAAAACAACTGTAGGCTGAGCCCTGTCACTCAGCCTTGAGATTTTTTTGCTCCTCAGACCAGTGTGTCGGAGCTGCCCTCCAGCAGTCCCTGTCAGCAAAACCTTATCAAATTGCTGCTGCAGGGGAGCCAAAACAGTACGCTGTTTTGGAAAACAATGAGGAAAAAACTTCCTATGAACAGCTTGAGAAGAGACCTCAAATCTCTATCCAATAAGTTACTTCATTGGCTATAAAGGGAGTTAATTTATTTATTTTTCTTTCTGATGGAAAGAATATACATTCCTTCTCTGACAGTATTAGCAGACCTTTTTGTCTTGCTATGATGATTCCCAGAAGAGGAATACAAAATTTTACCCTCTGAGAGCTACCTGCTACATATTCCAACCAAACTACAAACCATTATTTCCTAGACAAATACTGGGAGATGAAATTTGGGGGGAGGCAGGGAGATCATATTGCTACGTAAGACAGTGTGCAAACAAAACAAACAAAACAAACAAAAAAAAAAACCACAGACACGAGGAAGCCCTACAATACAACCACAAAATTGAACAAACACTTAGATCTCTTTATGCTAAACAGCAGCCAGTGTCTGTGGTTCACAAACATCTCCACAGAAGCAGTTCATCAGCAAGTTCTTCCACGATCAGCATCCAAAGTGCACCAGTACAAGCTCAAAGCGGCTCTGGATGTTGCTGACTGGAACACACGTCAGTACAGAATAATGCAATATAAAACATACATTAATCATCAAAGGTAAACAGGAACCCACTCACAACTGAATGACACTGAACTGAATGTCCAGGCACAGGTGCTGGCTCCAGGCTCACAGGCAGCAGGGATTCCCCGGCAGCCCTGCAGAGCCCCCGCTGGAGCAGATCTCCACCCTGCAGCCCGGGGTGGGCCCATGCCGCAGCTGGGGGACATTTCCTGAGGGAGCTGCGGCCCTGGGGAGTCCCCGTGGAGCAGGGTGTTCCTGAAGGGCTGCAGCCCAGGGCAGGGCCTCCACTGCAGCAGGGCAATGGGTGAGGAGGAAGGGGCAGCTGATAGGGTTCTGTGTGTGGGGGGGGGTTCTAAGTGCAACAAAACCAAAAGGCTTCCGATCGCAAAAATATTTTTCTCTGCATATGAGGGAGAAATGTTTCATGTTCCAGTCAAGATGTTTGTTACTATGCCACAAAGAATCACATGCAAACAGTGACATTTGGATGTCACACTCCATTGTAACAGGAACTAGAAGTACATCGACTCAGAAAAGAATAAAAGATGGATGACCTTAAAGCTTTTCTTAATTATATTAAATGCACTACTGTAAAGAAGGGAAAATAATACCTACTCTGTTGTATTCTTAAGTGATTAAAAATGCATAAAACTCAGATGTAAGCTTTGAAGTGAAACTGCAAGCTTATTTCCAAGCATTTCATTTGTTGGATATTTCATGTGAATCTACACACATCTACAAACATCAGTTAGGCTGCTTTCTCAATGAAATGATATTTCAAGAAACCTGTGTGACCACAGGCTCCTAGAACATGTTGAAGAACCCCAAAATATAGGAGTGAGAATGTGTCACACAGGAGCTACCGGTAGGCAGTAGGTCGTTCTTCTCAACTGCCATCACCCTTCCCACGATCAGCATTTCCTTCCCACTTTTTTTGTCAGCAGAAGGAACCACATGGACATCTCAGGGCTGCACTGCCTAAAAAAAACCTTCTCATTTTGGAAGCATAAAAATTGCTGTTGGAAGCGTCAAGAGGAAGGCTTTCCTCAGTCTTACACAAACACTGAACAAGGTGACAGGTCTGTCGGGGAGTGTCCTCCATAAAGCCCACAACAGCAGGTTAGTCGAAAGCCACTACGGCACTCCAACTTCATTTATCACATCAAGTTTCCACAATTCTCACTGCAGATTTATCCCCAGGCTCTTTAACTTTTTATGAAGGTAGATCTAAAATTAATAGAGAAAGAGGAGAAGTGCCATCTGTATCCTCCTTGCAGGACAGTAACTAATATGGCCATTTTCTCTGGCTAGAAGGCACAGTTGGTCTGCTGAAAGCAAACTGCCCACCTACAAGGAGACTGTAGCATGCAGATACAAGGAGACATGCAATAAGAGGAAATTCTCCAATTGTAAATGTTTAGCAGGCCTCTTTTCTGATTTTTGATTTTAATAGAAAATCCTGTTCTAACAATAAATGGTGTCAAGCTCTACAAACCTAAGTATTTGTGTGATTATCCTCCAAGCAAACAGTATGTGTGAGGGGTCTGAGCACCTTGATGAAGATGCTTATCATGTCCCAGGATCAAACACGGGTGTATGTGTTCAGAGCCCAAAATTTAGGGCTGGAAGCTCTCCAAAGCTGAATGCTCTGGATACAATATGGAAAAATATACACCTTTTGGCAAACAGGCACTAAACTTAACAGAACAGCTTCCATACTTCAGTGTGTTACTCAATCAGAGCCTACATTTAGCACTCAATGCCTTTGAGGTGAGGCTTTCATTTGGATCCAGGTAAGTCACAACCTTGACAATTTTTATACTTCTAGCTTCATCAGATATCTCTTCACTGCAGAAATTTGCAACCCTACAGGCCATAAAAGCTCCAGTCCTTGCATCCCTGCAGCTCTCTGACAATTACACCAACCAGCACTCTTTATATCTCCTTTTATGCTCACCTCAGGGGCTCTTGCCCTTTTATGCTCACCAAGGTAGCAATACTGCCTTTTATTTGGTCCCATATCCATACTCTTAAAGCAATCTGCCCTTTCCTTTCAGGCAGCATAGCAAAGTACAGGTGAAGAGGAGTAGGTAGTAGAATAGTGAACAGCAGAGTAAAATGAAAGAGACAGGCAAAGAGAGGTGAGCAAAGGAAAGGGCAGAAAATTAGGACCCCAGTAAGGATATGACACTTACATCCTTTTCTCAAAGGCAATGAGAAACCTGGGAAACATGGCTTAATTTGGTTTCACAGTCAAGTAGTAACATTTTTCAATCCATTTTTAAATTATATGAGCAGCTAGAGAGGAAGAGATTTTGTGCTCTTGTAACTGAAGCATCTGAAAAAAATCTTACACTTCAATAATCTTACAGATATATGCAATTCTTAACTGCTGTGGGTGCCAACAAGAAGCACTTATAGAAATTATTTAATAGATATAAAAGGAGATGAATATTACTGAAGGTCATTCTTTTCTTTCTTAATTGAAACTTTTATGTTACAGCTTTTTTATTAGCATAAGATGTACAGCCAGACAAACATGGTGTCTCATGAGAGTTCTAAAGTGTTTCTGCAATGTTTGTAGACTGAAATGAATATACAAGCATTTAGATTTGGAGGCTTTATTTACTCTAAATTTTGTTGAGTTTTGGATCCCACTCTTGGAAACAGGAGACAACAGAAAATGATAGCCAGAAAATGGCTTCTCAGAGGCTGCTCCTTTAAAAATTGCACAGATTGTTTCCCATTTTGAGTCTCACACCTTCCCAGAAGACTGAAAGCCAAAGTGACCTTGAAACAGAGATACAGACTCATTGGGGACATAATGGGTACATCTAACCCAGCAGACCAAGGAGAGATTTTCAGCTCATGCACATCCTGGCAATTGTCCAGTTCCAAATGAATACAAAACCCGAGCATCTTCCATCCATTGCCCCTGAGCTGACTTCCAAAAGAAGGAAGTCTGGGACATGAGCAAAATGGAGATGAAGAGTGATCTGACACACAGTGAATCATAATGGAGTGACTACATCAGTGGACAATGGAAGAGTAACTGATGTCCTCTACGCAAATTTCTTTAAGGCTTTTGACACTGTTCCACACAACATCCTTGGCTCTAAACTGGAAAGATGGGGATTTGAAGGGTGGACTATTTGGTGGATAACAAATTGGCTAGATGGACACATTCAAAGGGTTGTTGTCAATGGTTTGATTTGACAAGTTTGTATTTTCCACTGAAATGAAGCTGTGTTTGGTTTGTTGGTGATAACGCATCGCAGGTTATAAATGCATTACATTTTGTGGCCTAGAACACCTGGGCAAGTTTTTAAAAACAGAATAATCTAAGAGAACCCACATATACCACTTGATTTAGAAAACTTCTTACTCACATGAGGTCTCAACTATATCTTCATAAAAGGAAGATTGGTAATTTTGTAACTTATTGAAAAATAATTTTGAAATTCCAATTTCTTTGAAGGCACTAAGGGAATGAAAATAAGAAAAGAAAGGAAAAAAGAAAAAAGTTTTGTAGAAGCAGCATTTTCCTTTACAAGAATCAATGGAAAGCCTCTGAGCCACTTCCTAAAATGTCCAAGGTGGGTTTGAGAGAGGAATTTCAATCTATTCTCTTTTGCAGCCTGGTACCTAAAATTCATTATAACTTAACTTTCTCCTCCAGAATGGGGTTGCAGTGGTTCATCTCTTCTCAAAATATTGTTCTTCATCCAGAATTACAGCCTTTTTTTGTGAGGGTAACACCTATGGCCTGTAATCACAGATTACAACATGATTGTGTCATACACAATACAACTAAAGAAATAAAGCACACACACACAAAGGCAGCATTTCCTGTTCTAAAAGATTAAAGATCTCAGCACAGAATCATAAATGAACACTCACACAACAACTAGGAGATGCAGAGACTTTCTAAGTTTTCATGAGTCAAACATGGAACAGTGTACAGTGTTTGTACAGAGGATTGTTTTTCAATTAGTTTCATATAACTTGTAAAACTCTGTAAGACAATAAACACAAAGTGATGTGCCATGAAACTGTAAAAGACTTAACACAGCCCCTCTCTTTCTGTTATAAATACCTTCTAGGACTGAGAGTGGAAGTTTTAGCAAAGAAAAAAATTAATGGTTCAGTGTCAGGCAAGAAAGGACCATTTGGGAAGGGAAGGGAAGGAAACCTGAAGTACAACTGTGTGGTAAACAGGACCTGGCTATGCAGTTATTGGAGGTTTCACATGTAAACCAGTGAATTCCGGTCCCTGAAAAGCAACTTAAAAAAACATTGGCATTTGATGGATGAGTAAGCTACAGAAAGGAAACATGAATGTGATGTTTTTCAGCAGGGATCTGGAAGAACAGTTAAAACTTACAGTAACATCAAAGGCTTGTGTAGTGCCCAGAGAGTATGAGGTAGAATCTTGCAAGCAGGGGGAAAAAAAAAAAAAAAAGTGAAGATGGATGATTACAATAAGCTGTTACCAGAAAAGGACCAAAACCATCCAGAATTTACAGCTTATGATGAAGAAATAAAAAAACTGGTGGCACACATACTGAGAAAAAGAACTGGAGAAAAGAGGTATTAAAGTCTCAAAGACTGCAAGCTACTTCAAACCATAACCACAATAAATTAAGAAAGCAGAAACAGAATTAAAACAAAATGAAGAAGCATTGCAAAGGAACAGTACAGTAACCTGATTCAGATCTCTGTTCTAGTGTTTAAATTGGATGATACAGGGCATGATGTAACTACAGAAGGCAGCTCTGATCAAGTGCTGAAGGAAAAGTTAGAGGCAGAACAGGAAGCACTTGTGACGAAAGAGAGAGAGATTACAACCTTAATAGACCAACTAGAACAATATAAAGATAAGATAAGAAAAAATAGGAGATATCACAGCTGAACTTGTAGTTACAGTTACAGGAAAACCATAGGACTTCCAGCTTCCCTCAGTTTCAGCAAGAGAACACACACCTGAAGAGCAATCTAACAAAACTCCATTTTGAGCAAAGCCTCGACCTGGCTGTGGTGGGCTGATCTCAGCAAAGTGCCAGGTGCTCTGCAGGGCTGCCGGGGAATCTCTGCTGCCTGTAGGCCTGGAGCCCCTCCTGCCCTCCTCCTCCTGGGGCCTGGGCCCTCTGCTGCTTCTCCCTTGCCCTAGGCCTCCTCTTCAGCCTGTGCCCACTCTGCCCTTTTGGAAATCTGTTTTCCCTGAGGCACTGCCAGCATGGGGCTGGGCACAGCTGGGCCCTACCATGGGGCCGTTAGAGACAACTGGAACTGGCTGTGTCCATCACGGGGCAGCCTTGTCATCTGCCCACAGAGGCCTTGCAGACATGGTGCCACACGTTGGAATGAGCACTCACTACACTGGATGATGGTGTCTCCTCACCTTTCCTTTTCCCAGAAGCACTGTTTCAACTGATATATCAAGAAACTGATCATTGGAATGACCAGACAAAGAGACTCCAGCATGAGCTAAAACACTCTTCCAGACTCAGCTATCATAATCAGTCCTGCTGTAACTTCATATAACCAGTGTATGGATCCTCCATCTTATAAAAACACTGATCACTTCAGCATTTCTCTCCTGAATTTGGTGTGTTGACTAGGACTCTCTCATTTCAGTTCACCCATTTTCCCATAGTGCTGTGTTGCAGTTTGTTGTTATGATGCTTGACTGTTCCACTTCCCATGTGCTAATGGCTATGACTCCTGCAATGAACAAAACGAACAGAGAGCCATTGTACTTAACCTCAAAGTAAACCTGTCTGCTGTAGAGGTAAATAGAGAGACTTTACATTTATTCTTTCAGATACATTTCCCCCACACAAGGACTGGGGATGATCAAATCAATGTCTCATAAAGAAATCCTCCTCCTACTTCTCCTTGTCTTCTTCATTCCTTTCTGCTTATTTTTCTCTTTTTCACTTTTTGCATCAGATCTTCTTCCCTACACTTTCTCAGGAAATGGGTCATTTCTATTTCCACCCACCCACTCCACACACAAATAAAACTAATTGCTACATGTGGGATCTTACCCAAATTTACCTATTTTTCACACTGAACCATTGGCAGCACTGACGGGACTTTTCCCCCTCTTCCAAGAAAGATGAATACTCTCTTCTGAAAGTACACTCGGTGCTGGCACAAACCTGACAGCTCTAGAGATGAAAATCTTGTTTTCTGTGGAATGGATGCAGTATTAACAAGTGCATCGTAATTTCTCTTCAGAATGTTTTTGTCAACATAAGTCCTCGCTCTTTTACAGAAGCTCAGTACAGGGAGGTGAATAGACTCTTCATTCCCAACTGCCTCATGAATCTGCCGCCTCTGCTAAAGCTTTGACCTTATTTTTGAGCTAATCCTCAGAATGTTAATCATGTAAGAAATCACACACACACACACAAAAGTTTTGTAATTTTTCTCCCAGGAAGAAGACAAAATAGAAGCAGAGGAAAAATGAGGTACATAAAGGCAGAGACAAATGATATGTACACCTGAGCTGTCACCAAGTCCTGGAAATGCCTAGAGATTGTAGCTCCTTAAGCTTACATTAATAATGTCTCCAAGATAGTTGCAAATATGTTCTTGGTATGAACAGAACTTATCTCCTAAATAGCTAGAAGTGAAACCTACATATTCCATCAGGGTCCACAATTCAAATACTCTTCAATATCGTACCTGTTTAACCAAGGTCTGTACAGAAAAGAGTGCTGACACACTTCTCTGCACTTATTCCGTATCCTAACTCACCATACAGCCCAGTCCAGTTCCCTCCCATGTCTGAGATCATCTGTGTCATTTATCTTTTCTATGCTTATCCATATGGTATTGTTTTCATTCCTGCTGAGGCTGTTCCTGTTTTCATCAAATGAAAATATTAATTGGATCTCAGATCAGCATTGTATAATAGGCATTAGGAGAAGCAAGAAAGGAATCTGAGGACTCTACTGATATAAGTGAATTCACCCAATTAGTGGGCCATGGAGCTACGTCCTTTTATCTCTAACCTTTCACTCTATTTGAGAATACAGTTACTCACTAGTTTCCTCTGTTCACTATGTATCAGATAAATAAGCCTTACATGGACTTGTAGATTCCAGTCTAGAAAGGAAAGTACTCAATATTTGGTATGATAACACTAAACACAGTCAGACACAAGACCCTTTGTAGATCTGTATTTTTATGCCAGCATTTAAGATACTAATGACAGAGACGTTAATTCTTTCATATGAGATCCTCCAAAAGGAACAACCAGGACTCCTCAAGCTTCTATCACAGGCAAGTCTAAAGAGAATCTCAGGTGGTGCCTCAATCTATAAACTTGATGCTTTGTTATAGTGGAATAAATGTTAATTTCATATAGGCACTGATTTTGGCAACAGAGCAATCTTAAGAATAATCTCTCCACACCAAGAGTGCTACAAGAGTACAGAAAACAGACATTGATTATGTGATCCTAACCTGTTTATTCTTTTTCTCTCCAAAAACTCAAGTTGTTCTTCTACATTAGAGAGTTAAAACCTCACTGACTCTCTTTAACCATATTCCTGACTATCATTAATCTTTGATATAACATCCAATGCCAGAATTTAGTATATTTCCTGTCTCACTACTATGGCTAATAGCAAACCCTGTAAAATACAGGATGTCATCTGACACCAGGCTTGTCTTTGGGTTGGGCCATCCCAAAAGCGCAACATCCACCTGTAGGTAGGATATAGGCTTGACCATCAACTAATTTCTGGAGAGTCGAGAAGCAGTGGAACTGGTCAAGAATAACCCAGGATGGCTTTGAAGGAAGGAAACATTAGGAAATGAGAAGGAGCCAACTTTTAATCCTTCTTACTGGCAGAAAGATATATCAGCATGTTAAAAATTGCAGCCATCAGCTGAAAGACTATGAAAGAAAGCTAGGTGCAAAAATTTGAGTAAGAAAACAGTGTTTTCTTTTTTTTTTTCCAAGTTCACTGAAAATGTTGACAAGAGAAAGGAGACTCAGGATGTAGGACACAAAGCCTTTGATACGATGATGTCTATAGGGCTGTAGTCAACAAACCTTGCAAAAGGAAAGTACATTCACACCAAAAATACAGTATTATCTTGTGAAATAGAGAGAACAAAGGCAGATGTCCAAATGGCATGAATGTTAGATCCTCAGACAGATCTTACCAACTCAACAAATAGGCTAATATGAGTTTAGATTGGCACCGCTTTAATCAGATAGGACATGTAGCAGTAAATTTTGTCACACTATCCTGGTGGGTGCTGACACGGAGACACTGAGTTCCAAATCATAGAGCATAGTGGAGGTGGAAAACGCAGTCCGATTTTTCAGAAAAAAAAAAAAAAGTTAAAACAATACAACTTTAAGATCAGAACTCAAGTGTTCTAAGAGCAAAGAGACTGTTCAAAAGAGTACTCAAATTACTGTCATAAGGACAGACAACCTTATCAGCTACAGAATTTTTGAAAAGTTATAGAAGTTAGATGTTAAGAGACAGAACTGTTACAGGAACTCAGTTAAGCCATGGAGAAAGAATTTCCAAAAACTTACATTATTTGCATGCTATCTGAAATTACATACGATAATTTCTGCAGCACAAAGAACAAGTATTCTTGATTGTTTTCCTTCTCACTGTGATGCCACACCATTACAGACATTGGGCAAGTGAACAAAGAGGGCACCAAGATTCAACGATTTCCAATAGCATTTTTTCTACTTGGAAAAAAGTACAAATATAATCAAAAGTGCTACTGTGGCAATGAAAGACAGAGTTTCCATGATAACAGATGACAAAGTATTGTTAGATCTGCTAGAAGATCATATGCATCTGTATCTTTTGGCAACCACTGGGTCACAAACTGATGGGAAAGCTGGTTGCCTGCTGTGACTTATAATGCAATTTTAATTCGTTTTTGAGTTTCAGCATATATCAGACACCAGGTATTCTTGGGAATCCCTTCAGAAAATGGTATTTAAGTAAGGCATTTAAGTAAAGAGCTTTAAACAAGGAAACAAAAATTGTCAAATCATTTAGATTCAAAAACTATCTTAGTTTTCAGTGTTTACAAATCTTTTCTTCATTTATTCTCTGAAACTTTCCCTACCATTTTATTCTTTAAAACATACCGGCGTATTTGGCTTTTCAATATCTCCACAAACTAGAGGTGCAGTGGTGTATTTTCTTTATCTGAACATATTGTTCAGCCCTAAATGCCTTTATCCATCCCACACTGGTAATTTGATCTAATGACCTAAATGAAATGATCTCTTTACTGAAATTGAAATGCTTACATATTGTGTCCATTGCCAAAAGTAATAGTTTGAGTTCAGTATGTCTTTTAAGGGGTTCAGACTTCTTTCCCTATCCAGTGGTTGAGCAAGCCAGGGCTGGTCTTGTTAATGTCCAGTAACTTTCCTCAAACTCTAGTAGGTGTGCTTCATCAAACTATTTCTCTCCACTGCTTCACAGATTTTATCTTACGAGGAGGACATGTGAGTCCTGGCAATATCTACCTGAAGAGTGTATGTTAAACTAGTCAGCAAAGAATCAGAAAATTAATTAAAAATACACAGCATCTTCAGCATTTTTGTTGTTGGCTGGCTGCAGACATCAAACAAACAGTCACATTATAAACTGACTTCTCATTTGTTGCAGGACATCATTATAAAGATTTATCTTGCATAACCAAATGGGAACAAGAGATTACTAAAGAACAGCTAATTTTTCAGATGCATTTTATTTGTAATGCCTTTTCTTGGCAGATGTTATCCCCACAAAATAATGAATCTGAAGTAACAGAGTGGATGTGGATTGATGGGAGAAATTGATCTGCATTTGTTAATGTACTTTTGCTGCAGCAAGCACATTAAGTAATTAAAGTGCTAAAAAGATCTCCCCATCCAGACACACTGTATAGTCAACTCCATTAAAGCAAGGACAAAGGCCAATTGTTCTTTTCATTGCAGCTCAAGTGCACCTTGTCTGCAGTATACACATTGTATAGTTTGATTGCATCCATAGAATTAAACTACCCAGTTACACAAGCAGTTATTACCTCAAGGCAACTCTAAAGGATGAAGCGTCAAAAAAGAGTAATGATTTGGCTTCCCCACCAAAGCCATCTAAAGAGCATCTGTTCTGGAGCTACGGTACAATTTTTCTTTCTGAAAATTATACTTTGGGATTTTTTAAGTAGAATACAAAAATACCTGGAAAACAAGTCAGAGACACTCTCCCATGCATAATGTTTTCTATTTCCGCACCATATGAGCATTCATGATTGTATATCGTTACTGTTGAGAACAATCTTCTGAAAAATTACTACTACTCCCATGTTTGTAGATAAAAACTGAAAGATTAAAAGGCTGTTCCGGCTCCTTCTCAAGAAATTTCCTGAACTCATCACTCACTCCAGAAAATAATAACAGTCAAAGATCATTTGAGTATGGAATAGTTGCATTAAAATGCACCTTACAAGACTGTGGAAAATGTGCAGGCAGTATTGTCAAAATACAGGATTTCTTCAAATATAGTGCAAAGAAATAGAGCTGAACCCACATCTCCTACCCACTAGGTAGTGAGAGAAAATACTGATTTTTTTAATTTATTTTTTGTCTTCAACTCTAGTTTGCATGGTGATGTGAAATTTTACACATCTAGTTCCCAGCAGTCCTTAAGGCAGAGTTGAAGCCAAGCATGTGCAATATCAGAGGGAAATTTCTGGACAACATGGTTATTTAAAACAAACACATGTTGGAGAGCCCAGAAATGCTATAATAATTTGAGAGTTTATGAGAATTCCAAATGTCATCTTATCACTCTTCAATCCATATGGGCCAGATTCAACACTTGTTCTGCTCCCATTTGGTGCCCATGTAGCGCAACAAGAACCAGCTGAGTCATATGGTGAGGAAGAGTGTGCTCACTTTACTTTGATCACCTTTCACACATTGGATAGCAGCTGATTCTTCTTGGTCATGAATGCTAGAATGATGATTAGTCATTAAAACTAATGATTTAAAAGGACACATTGCACGACATGCCACAAATTGGACTCCATTGACCCACAGGTATCAGAAAAAAAAAAAAAAAAAAAAAAGTATAATCTAGTGAATCAATATATTCACTTCCTAGCTTTCTTTCTGATGCTATTCTTTCTATTGGAGTTGTATCAGCTTTTTCCCATCTGTAAAATATAAACAACTAGAACATCCAAAAGACATTTTGAAGGATAAGTGAAGGTTGTACTGTGATTTGTGATCAAGGATACAAGGTGATGATACTTATGCAGAGCACAGTTTGGTGTAGATATTCTGGCTAACCACGTGGAAGCTTTGTACACATCCAGAAGATTCAGAAGTCACGAAGTAATGATACAGACAGAAAAGGCATACTGCTTTCTCTTGAAGACAAACATTAAAATATATCATATAGACAGTGATAGCCGAGAGGAATGTCATGCAAACAAGTGAAATCCAATCTCTTAGGAAATAAAATGCAAGGTGTCTTGTTAGATGAAAATCTTGAGGGGAAATATAGTTAAAAACAGGAGAATAAACTAAAATGAAACTTCAGGGATTCAGACAATGTTTAATGCTCACCAGTAATTGGAAGACAGCTCATTCCATTACCTATAACATTAACAATTGACGATCATGAGATTTTCTTCAAAGCTCTTGGTGTTTAATTGGACAGTGCTTTGCCCGTTTTTGTGAAACCAATTCATAAAATAAAAATATATCTGCAAGCATAGATCTTAAATATCACAGAGTGGCTTTGATCATCCTTAGAAAGTTGATTAAGCTTTAAGTTCAATGAAGCAAAGACTTTCATTTAGCAGACTAAAGCCATGTCTTTAAGGTGAATGTCTACTTGAACCAATAGACATTATACAATAAATGGTTGCTTTTCATTCTTCAGTCTTCTAGAGACAGCTGCACACTTCATTCACACATTCAGGTCTAATTGTTTTATCCACTGAGTATTTCTGCTGAAAGATAACAGGGAGAATCATAGGGCACAAAGTGCAGCGTTGGCTTCTCCAGGATGTGACACAAGATGGTGAGGACTCGGAAACATCAAGGCTTAGAGTATTGCATACAGAAGAGAAGCAGAACTTAATCTTATTTGTGAACTGCATTTCTTAGCAAAAATCACTTTCTGATGTTAGTCGAATCAGCCTATTCTGTGCTGCAGTCTAAACAGCTATAGGATTACTGGGACCATGGTGCTGACAGTAAATCATTATAAAGTAGTGTCTGCTGCATGGGCTGAAACTGAGTGATGTAGAGGGAAGTTGCTCAAAGTTGAGCTCTCCCAGTTCTTCAATTCTAAGTAAAGTCATGGCCACACTCATCCTAGACTCAGGGAATCATCCAAGCTGGAAGGGACCCTGAGAGACCTCCAGCCCAGCACCTGCCCAAAGCCTGATCAACACTGAATTCAGATTAGATTGCTCAGGGACATATCCAGACAGGTCTTGAAACCTCCAAGGAGAGAGATGCTGCAGCCTCTCTGGATAGCTAGCTCCAGTGCTTGACTATCCTCATAGGATTTTTTTTTTTTCCCTTGTAAGCAGGAACTGTAGGAAGAGATCAGGTCTAGCTGTTCTCTCAACAGCTTGTCCTATATTTAAAGACTAGAGTTGCTGCTGATGATTATGCCACACTTTCTCTAGGGATATGCACAATGTGTAACAATGTGAGAACACATTCTGAACACAGATAACTTCATCTGCCTCAATTAGTTGCTGTTTGCAAAGTGCTTTTGCAAGGAAAAGTGCCAAAAGAGCTACAAAACACCCTCACATGAAAACTTTGAGGATAACTTCCCATTCCTTAAAAACTGCATACAAGGAACACAGTGTTTCTTTGAATCATCTCATAGTTATTTTATTACCAGAGCTGTTCATTCAGAAAATTCTGGCACTCTTTCTCTTGTTTAGAATAGTTGCATTGACACTGCCTATGCTGCTGTCATGTTTCTGGCTTGTTCTAGTAAGTTCAGTGTTTTAAAAATGTCTTGCTTAATTTGTTCTTAAGTAATAAAACGTTGCAGCACATACACATTTATCCTTTCCCAAGCCTGTGGGCTTGGACTCTTTTCCCCTACACATGCACACATAACACAGAGCCAAGTGATTCCCAGTGGTAGCCACTGTTCCATATGTAGCTCTATGAATTAGTAAATGCAGTCAACATTTGAAGCATTTCTCTCTATAAATGTAAATCATGTTAGGTGAAGTTGAAGCTGCTTCCTGACATAATTAACTCAGAAAGTCATCAAAAGAGCAATGTAAATGTCACTTGGAATGGGGTGCTATTTGCTTTCCTTAGAAGAGATAGTATCCAGCTGTTAAGGGAGCAAAGGTTTATTCTTTGGTCAACAAATTACAACAGCTAATCAGAAAAAAAAAAAAAAAAAAAAAGACTTGCAAGGAAAAAAAAGAAAACATCTCCCTTCTACTCTGGTAGCACTAATTACCATCAAGGGTTGTTTAACAGGTGAATGGAACCTAGACTTAGTTTTAAAAATATCTATTTTAAATATGAGTAAATATGAAACTATCTGGGGGAGGCATACCACCTTCCATGGTTTTCAGACAAGTCATAAGCATTAACAGGTTAATTTTAAATATGACAAGAGTTTCTTCTTTAATTACCTGGCTCCAGGAAATACAACTTCAAAAATAAATGTAAGACCTGCATCGAAAGCACAGACATTGCCAAAGGCTAAGTTACAAACTGGCACAGAAATCTTCCTTACTCTTTGCTTAATATTAGGTATCACAAAGAATCTTTAGAGGCATGAGTTTCAAAGACGCATTGCTTGCCAGCCTCTAAATCAGCAAAGACATAATCCAAGAAGCCAGTGGAGAGGCTCCTATTAATGCCAATGGCTGTGAAGAAGGTTATAGAAGCCTGAATAGCATAAAATGCTACATGGTTTAAATTGACTTCCTGAGCGGTCAGCAGTCTTCAAAATGGAATGGAAGAACAGTGGATATCTTGTATCTTTTTGAGATGTAGATATTTATGTTATTTTATCCATCTATTAAACCAGTAGCTGAGAAGATCATTACAAAGTGTCCATTCTGCTATGGCACTGCTTCGCCTAAATATCATATCCTTCTTTATTTACAAAGATGTAGATAAACACCAGCTGACAATTTTTATTTATTTATTTATTTATTTATTTTCCATTATCATTATGAGATTCTTATATGATTCTCCTCACTAATATCTGAGCAACGCTCAGCAGTGATTCCAACAAGGCTGATGTTTGTCATAAAATTTGCCTGTTATTCTCTCCCTTTGGGGAGAAACTTGAGCAGTAAAGCTTTTCCTATTTTAAATCTATACTCTGTGCACACACACTCCTTGTATGTATTGCATGCTTTTGTCAGAGATGACAGATCAGCTGTACCATGCCTGACCCTTGGAGATGATCCCCTGTCCAGTAAGGGTTCATTGCACTGCTCCAGTCAGGTCCCAGAGAAGGGATCATCCTTCACGTAGATGTATTTTCCAATTCTGATGCAAAGTTCTACTCTGATTAAAAATAATAATAATAATTAAAAAAAAAATGCTGCACATCATGGTCAATCCTGAGATAAAGAACCTCTATGTAGATTCTAGTCACATCCTATATGATGCAGTGTCCAACTTGTTGACAGTAACCTGTGTGGCTGAGGAGATACGTGCTGTGCTTTGTAGCAGTGGTAATTCCCTAACAAAGACATTCTGCAGCCCAGAATAATTGGTATTAATACATAAAAGTGAGAGGGTATCTCCTATGCAAACAGAGATAGTAAGAAGTATCAGTAACACATATTATTGACCCTGGTTATTATCAGCAAGCTGCCTTGGGACAGTGCTAAGCTGCTGGGCAGACAGAGAAGCTATGGAAACAAACATCTCTCACAATGGGATAGAGAGCCTTACTCTACAAGAAATAGCTCTCTAACTGCTATCTTGTGTCTTTAGGTTCGTGTCTCCTTTTTCAGTTACTCACTGAAACACTGTAGTGTGACGCAGATAGGCAACAGATGGATTTTCATACTCTCTGAAAAATCTTGTCACCTGATTTTATGCCATCTGGTTAATTGTATAATCTGCAAACATTGCACAAAATGGTGGTAAAGACACCAAGGGAGCTGACCACAGAAGAGAACAGAAGAAGGACCTCCAGAAGGCAAGGCACAGTCCTTATGGTTGTACGCTGTCTGCATTCAGAAAGGACACGCAAAGGTTCTCTCGCTGGTGAAACATTAAATCAGAGTCCTGATTACTGTCTGTCCAGACCCCTTATATCTGAATAGAGAATAGATCGGCACCTGCTCCTCCACTCCTCCTCATGAGCAAGCTGTAGGCCACGTATACACCCTCAGACTCCTCTTTTCCAGGAGGCCAAGTGACCTCAGCCGCTTCTCATATTTCGTACCCCATAGGTCCTTCACCGTCTTGTAGCCCTTCTCTGGACACTATATAACACTTCACGACCTTTTTGTATTGTGGTGCCCAGAAAAGCACACAGTACTCACGGTGAGGCCACACCAGTGCAGAGCAGAGCAGGATAATCCCTTGTCTTCCCTTGATGGACTAGATGGGTGATCTTCTCACAAAAGGGAATCAAATCTGTTAAATGAGACCTGCCCGTCAAGAACCAATGTTGGCTGGGACCTAGGAGTGCACTGTCCCCCAGGTGCGCTTCAGTAAACCCCAGGATAACTTTCTCCATAGCTTTACCAGGCACCGATGTGAGACTGACAGGCCTATAGTTGCTAGGGTCTTTTTTCTTGCCCTCCCTGAAAACTGGCACAAGATTTGCCAGCTTGGACCTTCCAC
>CM021766.1:145364136-145375052 GCA_011076525.1 Nettapus auritus
ACTGGTTTGTGCTGCACTGAATCACAGAGTGGTTGAGGTTGGAAGAGGCCTCCAGAGATCGCCTAGTCCAAGCAGGGGTTACCTAGAGCGTGTTACACGGGATGGCATCCAGGCAGGTTTCTAATATCTCCAGAGAAGGAGATTCCAAATCCTCTCTGAGCATCCTGTTCCAGAGCTCTGTCAGCCTTACTGTGAAGAAGTTCTTCCTCATAAGGCGATAAAATGTGCTGTGGTTCAAACATCCACTAGTTTCAGTCCTGTCTGTTCAGTGCAGCAGGTTCATATGTGTCACTGTATGACTATATAGACAGTCATTGCCTTCTTATACTTGAGTTCTTTATTTTGGGAAGAATTTGCTGCCTTAGAGTGAAGGTCTGTTCAAGAGTCATAGAAATATTATGTCTTCATGCCAAGAAAAATGTCAGTTCTGTCAATATATCTGTTCCAAGACACAGCAATCATTATTCTAGAAATGCTTCAGTTTGGCATGCCTGTTAGCTCTCCTCTTTTCCTATTTTTTTCTTCTTTTACTTGATTTATATTAAAAAGAATCCATGCATCTTAAATGAATTAGGTAAGCACATTCACAGTGAAATAGATTTACAATCCAAAAGTGATTTATATTTCATTAATGGTTGGAAGTTTGAAGAAATGAATATCATCAGGAACAAAGTATCGAGATCTGTCTCTGTACTATGTATTTTTTTAAAAAATATATATTTTTTGAATATCCTGACACTGTACCTCAAAGACTCCGGGAAATTAGGTCTGAACTTCTGACCATGATGTGCATTTTCCTGGTATCCATCCTGACAGGAAAGACCTTGGTTATTTGAAGAACACCAGGGTGCTAAGTAGAGGAACTGCCATTTCATGGTTATCTACATTGAAACACTGCTGTCCATCCAGCAGGCAAGAGGGATGCTTTGTTATGTTAAGGCTTTGTCTGCTAAGACTGAATATCATCTTTTCAGCAGCTCTGAATCATGAGAGTTCTTTGTCTGATACTTGCATGGTACTGGATACTCTGAGGCCTCTGGTCTGTCCCCCAGGGTAATGCTGCATTCATTTTAGAAGAAGCTGGAATTTATTTCCCACTAACTTTTATCATTACGACCCTATACACACACAAACACCAGTGTAAGTGTTAGACACTTCCAAATTGTGTCCTGAATTTGAGGAGTGAGAGGACTGATAAGCATTTCATTCAGCCCTGTGATTGGTAAGGACTTACCTTGATCCTTGTTTTATAACACATCTTTGCCAGAATCTTAACATTATGAAGCCAGTGTTTCACCTTCTTTGTGTCCTCTATTCCCTCCCAGACTCCAAAAGTTACTTATCCTGTGAACACAGTATATTTGTATATTTTTCTGTTGGTGGTGGTAGGTTTTGTTTGTTTTTGTTTTTAAGTTAGGAAATCTATCAAACAGATTTTGAAATGCTTTAAGAAAAAAGGTGCAGAAGAATTGCTTCTGACAGAACCAGACAAATCAATTAATTGATCTCTGGCAGCCAGGGATAATTTTATTTCCTACTCTATTAAGAAAAATCAGAACAAGTCAGCTAATTTCACTAGAGAAAATATCTGTCACCAGTTATTAAGTGGAACATGATGGAGAGAATTAGGACAGAAAACTTAAAAATGTATTTTTTGTTTGTTTGTTTTAGTTTGGTTTGTTTTTCTTTTCCCAGAAGTTGCATAACTTATTACTCAACCTTTAGAAGTATGGCATCAAACATCACTGCAAATCCTTTGGTTCGACCAAAGAAAAGGTTCTTTCTTCCCCTACAGCAGTACCTACCGCATTTAACCTTAGATGTCTATAAATGTTACGTTTATGCTACAGAAAAAGATAAATTTAATAACTGACCAAAGTGAACTACACACTAACACATAATTTGCTCATGACAGTTTCTGTTATATATGCCAGACATAAAAACATAACAAATATTTACAAAAGCTCCTGGTTACTGTTGTATCAGAGTGTCTTTTCAATATTAACCACTCATACAGGTTACAAAACAGTAGATTCAGATCCTAAAACAATGATTCAAATCTCACAAGGTAGAATTCAGTTAGATTAAGGAGTTTCAATTTCTCATGGGAAGGAAGAGATGACAACTGGCTCTGTATGCTTACACAATGCAAAATAGATTCCAGAGCAATCAAAAATAGAACCAGAACCATTACAGAAAGCCTAACATTTTAAAGCACTTTGACTCTGTGGCTTAAGGCCAGCAAACCATGCCCTTAATCAAGTTTGATTATTAACCATCATCTAACAGCTCCTGAAGGGCTGATTTTCCCAGGAATCTTTAACTAAATCTTGATGATTTATTCATGCTATCATTTGCATGGAGTGTTCTTCTCCAAAGGGCTTACTGTTGGCTCAGACATGTTCTCTGTAAAGGACAAAGAATCACAGAGTCATAAAATATACCAAGTTGGAAAGACCCACAAGGATCATCAAGTCCAACTCCTGGCTCCACACAGCACCACCAAAAAATCAGACCATGTGTCTGAGAATGTTATCCAAATGCTTCTTGAACTCTGCTAGGCTTGTTGCTGTGATCTCTGCCCTGAGGAGCCTGTCCCAGTGCCCAACCACCTCTGGGTGCAGAACCTTTCCCTAACACCCAGCCTGACCCTCCCCTGTCCCAACTCCATGCCGTTCCCCCGGGTCCTGTCGCTGTCCCCAGAGAGCAGAGCTCAGCGCCTGCCCCTCCGCTCCCCTCGTGAGGGAGCTGCAGGCCGCCATGAGGCCTCTCTTCAGTTTGCTCTTCTCTAGGCCAAGTGTTCATAACCCAGTGACTTCAGCCACTCCTGAATGTCTTCCCTTCTAGATCCTTCACCATCTTGGTTACACTTCTTTGGACACTCTAGTAGTTTTACCTCTTTCTTGTATTGTGGTACCGAAAACTGCACAGAGTACTTGAGGTAAGGCTGCACCAGCACACAGCAGAGTGGGACAATCTTCCGTTGACTGGCTAGCAATGCCGTACCTGATGCACCCCAGGATACAGTTGGCCCTCCTGGCTTCCAGAACATACTTTTGGCTCATATTCAGCTTGCCATAAACCAGAACCTTCAGATCCCATTCTGCAGGGTTGCTCTCCAGCCTCTTGTCCCCTAGTCTGTATCTAGGATTTTCCTGTCTCAGGTGCAGGATCTGGCATTTGCTTGTTAAATTTCATGCTACTGGTGATCGCCCAGCCCTCTAGTTTGTCAAGATCTCTCTGCAAGGCCACTCTACCCTTAATAGAGTCAACAGCACCTGCTAATTTATGATCATCTGCAAACTTCCTCAGTATACCTTTTAGTCCTACACCCAAGTATTTTAGTAAAACATTGAAGAGAACTGGCCCTAAAATGGAGCCCTGGGGAACCCAGCCACCAGCCTGGTATAACCCTGTTTGCTATAACACTTTGAGTCCAACACATCAGCCAATTGTTCACCCATTTTATTATGCATTTACTTAGCTGTATGATGGACCCACCACAGCATATTGTGTTTCCACAGAAATTAAGATTCATTTCAGCTCCACAGCTATCCTGACGGACAACCTTTCACAAATCACCTTTCTAGCCTTCAGCGAGACAGGACGCTATTGACTTAATTTGCAAGGCACTCAGAGAAGAAAAACACTAGTTAAATAGAAAATTCCCATTATTATTACTTTTACCACCCTCTCCTCTGGAGAGACTGTATGTCAATCCAAGATACCCCAGATGTCCACAATAAATATATACAATGGCAGTAAGGAAAAAATAAAAATTGTGCCCAAGTTAAAATGAAATTTGGCAAACTCATTTACTTCTTTTCTTCATACTCTCACGCTGCAGTGCTATGGGCCACAGAGTAGATGAAGCCAACCAGAGGATATTGATTTGCAAATATGAGATGCAGTAAAGGATTGTATTGGAAATGTGAACAGTAAAACTACGGAAAGAAAGCAAATAAGCAATGCAGGGTACATAGAAAAAAATGCTATAAACAAATTAATGCAGTATAACCTATAGTAGTGCATAATACTATATGCAATACTAATGCAGTATAACCTATAGTAGTATGTTTGGAATAATTAATCAGTAAAGCAGGGTAAGTGCCAGCGGGGAAAAAAAGTAAGGTAATTAGGGACTCATTAGTGTCCCTAATTAGAATATATTATCTGTGTTAGTGCTAGGTTTACCCCCACACCAGAGATTTGATCTGACTGTCCAAGCCAAAGAAAATTACTGAATGCCAGAGGAGGCCCATATGAAAACAAACAAACAAACAAAAGCAAGGAAAACAAACAAACAAACAAACAAAAAACAGGCAGCTTATCACACAGCAACATAGAATCACAGAATCATCTAGGTTGCAAGAGACCACCAAGATCACCTGACCTAACACTAACAAGTCCTCCACTAAGCCATATCACTAAGCTCTACATCTACATGTAAACATCTTCTAAAGACCTCCAGGGATGGTGACTCAACCACTTCCCTGGGCAGCCTATTCCAATGCCTACCAATCTTTTCAGTAAAGTTCTTCCTAATATCCAACATGAGATATAGGAAAATTCCTGGCTAACATCTGAACCTCTTACCATCTAAGTCCAAACAAATTACTGAAGCCACATATGTGTACAGATTTTCAAACGTGAGGATGATCAAATACATTACACTGACCACCAGAAGATAAGTTAAAAATGTATAGCTAGATTAGTCTTCTAAGCTAATGAGCATGATAGTACACAGGAGTCTTCTTTTTTAACTCAGATAAACTAAACACCTCAAGAACCTAATTTTTTTTTTTTTTTTTTTTTTTTTTTTTTTTTGCCTTTTTTTCCCCTGTTAAACAGAAGTACTTGTTATAGTCAGAATGCTTGAACAGAATGACAGATGGCAGCTGTTAAAATATAGACGTGTTTCCTTTATTCACGTTCATGGCATCTTTACCACATAGTTCATCACAGTAAAAACAAATAATGAAAAGCCTATTTCCAGATGGAAACAGCTTTAACTAATCCATCACAATACCTGAAACAATTCCGTAGTTTTTTTAGTAGAAATGAAGGTGGACAAATCAGCTGTGAACTACCCCTGTACAAAACTAAGGCATGAAAGAGAATATCTAGTGTGCTGTATACATCAGTCCTCCTAGATGAAAGAGAATAATATCCAGCAAGACCCACTGTTGTCCATTCTTCTGACCCATCTGGGTCTTCTGGTCTCCTCAAAAACTACTTCAGTATTATATCTTTTCCTCACAGAAAAACAGCTGTGGGGTCCAACATGCAAGCAGAACAATAACTCATGTTTGGTTAGACTTCTCCATTTAAGAGCCACTGGGTTATTATAAAAGCTATCAGGAAGAGTGGTGCAAAAGAATAGGGGCAAAATTTTGAGTAAACCAGAAGTTGTACATGTTCTTCTAACTTAAAGAGATGTGAAATACAATGTGTCCATTAGAACTAGAACTTTAGGCAAATTTGAATATTCATGTTCCTCTCTGAAATCGTGGAATTCAGTTAAATTTCAGTAAAAGAATTAAAAGAATAGTCATTGGATTTATTACCCTAAAATGAACATGTTTTCACTACAGTCCAATGTATTTATCATTTGGCACAAAGACTCATCACCAGTCCAGAAACATTTAAAGCATCTATTGTGCTTATGTCTGAACAGAGCTTAAAATAATTTGGAGCATTACACTACTGTATTACCAAAACAAGTCAGTCACTCTGACTTTATTGTGAAAGTAATGTACATTGACCTTCCTTGACAGCAATGAAAACCTAACGACATCCTTCCCTGCCATGGAGACTGCATGAAATAAAACTACATTTGGCAGAAAACAATCTGTTGTGGATTTGAACTGTTTTCTGTAAACAACTCTTCTGTAATCAGCTGCAAATTAATGGAAACATCAACTCACCCTCTCTGGAAAAGGTCCACATTATGGAATTTGTGTAGCTCCACAGAAAACTCGACCGTTCCCTGGACCTCAGACATGATTTTTTCAGGTCATCACCTAAACAACACATATAAACAGGCATTATAAACATTTGAAGTATTTTGCTTAACAAATCCTCAACCATATTACTACATTTTGTTTGGCACTTGGGGTTCATGCAAAGCTAACTGCAATTGATTGAAATGTTTCCAATGACTTCATTGAGCTCCATCTTCAGGAAAACTTGCTAAAAGCAAGATCAAAGCAGTAATTAAGAGAGGTAAAATGTCTAATTAGGCCTGAGGACAGAATGATAATATTATGGAAAGCACAAGAAGAGGCAAAAAGTAAATAACATATTATGTGCAAGAATCTCAAAGCAAATTTTAATTAACTGTCTTATTACTCTTGTATGGGAAATTGATTTTTTCATCCCATTTTACCAAATGGCAGATATCCAGGGGCAGCACAGCTCATTTCTGTAAAACCACAGGCCAATAAGACAAAACCCTGAGACAGATGAGAGTAGAATTCAGAATTCTCATGCTTTTGACCCTTTCTGTGATTTAACTAAAGGCCTGAAAGGGAAGTTTCTGAGGGAATATGAATAATTTAAAGAATAATAAATGGAAGAGATTCTTCTAAGGAAAATGCTTACAATCAAAGCATCTAATATGCCACAACAGCCAGATGAAGACTTTGAAGCATTACAACCATTTACAGATTATATATATCTATATATATCTATATATACATATAGATAGATAGTTCATCGAGTCACAGAATAATTCAGGTTGGAAGGGAGCTTACTCAAGGAAGCTTTGCCAAAGTAAGTTTCCAAACCATCACTATTTAATATACTAGTGTAAACCCTCAACATTTCCTTAATTGCAGCAGAGCCAAGCAAAGGGTTTTTAGAGCTTTTAGAGAGATTTTGCGATTTCCATTTACCCTTTCCTCCTTTTCTCCCTGAAAGTCTTCTTTTGTCAAGCTGCAAGCTGTAAGCTGTCTGGAAATTGTCTGTGGCATCGTTGACAAGACAGCCATCAGATTTGCTTAATTAGCACAGTTCAGAAGCATTATTTGGTAGCTTTTTCACTGCAGCCAGTGCAATCTCTGAGGATGACCCATGTTATGACTATTAATAATTCCCCTATCAGAGACCCTTGGGTCTCTAAGGAGACATTGAGCTCAGATTGCAAATGGGAGAATTTCTCCATACATGCTAACCTGTAATTTCCATGGCACTCACAGATTTGACCACTGTCTACAATGAAACAGGAATGAAGAAGAGTTTGATGCATGAAGGTCTGAGACAAGCATTAAGCTGTAGCTTTCTGATAAGTCTCTGTGCTGAATCCTGACTAGTAATTTTCCAACTGACTGGCTTATTACACTGATTATTTTAAACTAGATTTTCTTTCTGGTTCTCCTTTCAAACACTACCAGTTTCAAAAACAGCTATTCCAGAGTTAAAATGCTGTTGTTTTTTCATCCACCCTCCTCAAAACCAAACATTACAGATGTTGATTCTTGAATGACAAGAATGGGAAACAGGATGTATGCAATATTTGTAATATATGTCTATAACTGCTAAGCTACCCATCAGATATACCTCCAAGGTAAGAAACTCTACAGCTTAAAGCCAGGGTATGATTTTGGAGCAGAGAAGGTAAACACTTCTCTAATCTTACAAAAAGTGAAGGTAAAATGCTATCATTTGACCAAGTACATATAGTTCTTAGCCTGCATGTTTATTTTTTTCCATTTAAACAGGCATGAGACTAATCCTTTCTGGCTTTGCCTTTCTGCACAGCCTGAAGGAATTGTATACTGTTTATAGGGCATGTATATCACATATTTGCCTGGTAATGTGTGTGATAGTCTTGTCTGAGCATATAGCATCAAAGCAAGGCAGACTGTCTGGGGGCTGAGAAAATCACACAACACCAAGTGATACTCTGACAAGGTATTCAGCCTTGAGGAGAGTGCTAATTGGAAGAATTACCTCTGGGTAAATCTGCATATTGTGCTCAGACATATTTCCCTAGACCGAAAGCTCAGGATCAAAGGAAACTGTGCTTTTGAAGACACCGATTTAAAGTGTGAATGGGTGGCCAGACAGTTCAGACCAGGACCAATATTTTCAAAGACAGAAAGAATGGCATGAGGCTAAGGTTAGCTAGGATGAATGAAAAATTAGAGATTAAATACATGCAGGTCTTCACTACATTTACTTTTCATTTTGCATGCTTTATACCTTTTCATAGCAAATATGGAAAAGATATCTCAGGACCAAAAGAAAAAAAAAATAAAAATAAAATAAAAACTTTCTGTAGCTTAATTTCCCTTACAGATCACTAGAATGAAAGGCAAAATAGCTGCCACACCATGTTAGGCATCCATTCACTCCAAAGAAAAAAGAGGCTCAGAGCATATCAATCTACGTGTGGAGGCTAGAGGGACTGAGCCCCCACCAGCCAGGCTGGCATTTCAGGACACATCTGGCAATCACTAGAAGTGGTCTCTGGCACACCTGCTCATCACGACACTTAACAAGGTTCAAAGAAAAATTGCTCAGAGCCATTGGCAACATGCTTCATTGAAAAAGCTACAAAATAAGACAAAACAGCCGCAGGAATCCCAGATGGAGAAAACACAAGTGCTTCAAATGTTGCACTGAGTTTCCACTGCTGTACCACGTTGCTCTTTAAAAGAAGCTGATCAAAGCCCTTCAAAATCCGGGGCATGTGAAGGACCTCTGACTACCCCTTACTGATCTCCATGGGGAATAACCCCAGGCTATAAATAGAGGAGTAGATGGTAAAAATAATACTGAAGTGAAAGCATTGAAAACACAATAAGGACTGTTGCCAGAACCAAAGTATCATCAATTTAATAAGAAGAAGTTTAAAGAAAAATGCAGAGGTGATCCTTGGTAAGACTTTAGTACATAGGTTCTTCTAAAATATCATTTTTTTTAAGTTAAACCCTTTGTATTTTCCAGGAGACTTAAGAAGACACAAGTAAATCTCCATAGAAAGCTAGAAGAAAACTACATGGGAAGTGTTTTGGCCATATGCTTGTGTAAAAGCAGTGCCCATGATCAGTATTGTCACTTGCAGAGCAATGAATTGCTTTGTAAGGTGCTGCCATCATCAGTGGTTGTACTGTGCTGTCCTATAGGCACTGATTTTATCAGTCAGGTCACCGCTTTGAAAGTCTTTCTTTCCAAAGACTTTGGTGTCCTAGCAAAGGACAATCAATTTCATTTGTCATTTTACTTGTAGCAAGGAGACACTAACTGAAAATCAGACTCCTTTATACAAATAAAGCCCTATAAAAATCTCTGTATTTAAAGATTGGAGTGTTCTTGTAAAGGAAGACTTAATTTTATACTCTCCATTTCACTGCTTTTTCTAAAGATAACTTCTGGATTGGAGATTTTTCAGAATATGATACTGGTTAAACTACAATGGCTTTATTTATCTTTATCCTCCACTGCTCTCAGCAATCTTTTTGACTCATAGTGGTTGTGCTAATGACATTTTAGAGATAGCCAACTGACCAAGCCCTCTGACGACAGGTGGATATTGGTTACATACCACACACACTCAATTGTTATACATCATGAAGCTAAACAGGAGTCGGAAAATTACCTGCTGAGGCAGCAATCAGCATCAGCCCAACCAAAGGGAGGAGAGAGGAGAGAAAGGCGAGACAGGGACAGGGCTGGGTGGAAATAAGGACAGGACACTGCATACTCTGACAGTCCATGAACTTTCTAACATTTGTGCAATTACCTCTGAATGAAAAATAAACCAGACATTTATTCACTGCTTTCACAGTTCTTGTCCATCTTCGTCACAGAAGCCAGAGAAAAAAAAAAAAGGGAAAAAGAAAAGAAAAAAAAGAAAAACACACACACACCAAGAACAAAAGAACAAAACACCATGTGATAAAGGGCAATGACTCATAAACCTAGAAACATTCATTTAGGAGAATAAAGCCGCCTCTCAGGAAACACAGCACATACTATCTCCAGGATAGAACCATTTTCCTTATTGCCTTTAAAGCATCTTTTACGTTATTGTGATTTTTTTCTGAAGCTGGTATTTGTTGCTACCTGTGCTTTCTTTGTCCCTCACTTTTTTTTTTTTTTTCTTTTCTTTTAAAGAGTTCTTTGATCAAATGTTTATAATATTGTCATAAACCCACCATAAGATAACATTATTCTCCTCTCCACAAATGCCTTCTGTAAAAATCTAAGTAAGTGACAAACTAACTCAGGAAAAGGAAGATTATAAACATTTTCTCATTACTAATAAGTTCTGAGACTAAAGCAGTAGGAGAAATTCACACTAGACCAAGCCTCTTGTGAGCATACATGAATCGCTTGAGTCAAAGCAGTCAGAGGTGTCAGTAAGACCTTTCACTACAGCATTGTTGGTAACTGTTCTCCAGTTCACAGTACCCATCGCTTTTTTTCTACCAGAGCATCAATGAAATGGCAGAGATTACCTTCAATAAAACAATGATTTCAAAAGCTAATAGCTCATTTTGTTAAAATAAATAGAGCTGGCAATTCTCTTCCAAGATTGTGTGTGATAGCAAGATATCTCCTTTAGACTTTTAAAAGGAACCAATCTGAATACAATGTGAAAATGTACCAGGAAATGATGAGGCTTGTTTAGCAAAGGTATCAAATAAGTAGTTACAATATTTTATATTTTAGACCTGTATCTTTGAGAAGGGAGAAGGGAGAGTAAGAGAGCAGCATGGTGGAGCTTAGCTAGCCGTAAGTATGAAACCACAACACTTGGTCCAAACTGCTGACATAACAGGGCCTAAGACTTGATGATCAATATATTTTTAGACTATATAAGGTAAAGTGGCCTTCTTTTTCATTCAGGGTGCTTCTTATTTTCACTTTTTTTTTTTTTTTTTTTTTTTTTTTTTTTTTTTTTTTTT
>CM021766.1:145375452-145390985 GCA_011076525.1 Nettapus auritus
ATTTTTTTTTTTTTTTTTTTTTTTTTTTTTTTTTTTTTTTTTTCCCTAATGCTACTGAGGCTAAAGAATTACTGGGACATGAAGTTTTTACTCAACTTCTATGGTTTTACATCAGAAAAGTGATTCAAGCCTGAGCTTATGCCCCTCTGACATCTTGAAATAGTAAAATTCATTTTGCTATAGCACAGTCAACAAGGTAAAGCATTTACCCTGGGTAATCGGAGGCCAATGAAACATGTGAGCCCTCAAGAGATGCCTTTTGCCACAGCTTTAACGGTAACAAAAAATTGCTGCCTGGTATCCAGTCTCCCACATTCATGCACAAACACTGCAACAGATTGATAAAACATCCACACTGAATGAGATGCAGACGGTGTCTTACTCAATATATGGCCTCACTCATCAATATGTTATTAAGTTGAAAGTGAAGAATATATGCAATAAAATCTGCATAGATGATGCATATACCCAATTTAGAACCCAACCATAATGCTCATTAATTTGTTCTCTAACACACTTAAAAAACTGAAACTTTTGGGTCACTGCCTGTTTGTGATTTTTTTTTTCTGTTTATTTTGGTATGTATTATCATTTAGGACTCTGATGTCAAGTCTCCCTCAGAAAACGTGTTAGTCTTATCCATGAGAAACCTTCTAATGTTCTGTTTAGACATGGAACTATCAGGAATTGCTTTGTAAGATCTCCAGTTTTTACAATGATCTAACATTAACTAGAATAGCTTACAGAATGAGATAGTATCACAGCACAAACCAGCAATAATCCCTTGCAGCTATTTTGCCAAGGTTTTTAGTTTTCCAGTCTGTTGTAATCCTTTGAATTGTTTTCTTCAATATGTCAGCAAAAGTAGAGACATGTGATACAGGTAAAAACAAATTCAAGGCACATGGCGTTAACTAAACATGGCCATTAAACATATACTTTTTTTCAACACATAAACATTTAGTCTGGTTCAAAATGTTAAAGACTAATTTGTTTTTATGCTGCAGAGAGCTAACTTAGTTTGGATGCAAGCCCTGAAAATAATATTCCAATGTTAAAAAAAAAAAAATACATATACCAAGTCTGCTGTTTAATATTCCTGGGAAAATCAATATCCACAATTTTGTCAGATGCATTAGACATATGTTCATAAACAGTGCAACATCATGAATCACTTTTGCCGAGGTTCGTTGATTTCTACCACCAAAATGTTATGAGTTAGAGACGCAGGAGACAGATAATAAATGATACTTAAAAAATGACTCATAACCCAAAGAGTATTCAAAGGGGAGCAAATAAGAAAGGAGCCGTTTTATTTATGTTTGTTTAGTTGCTGTTTTTTCACTTATGAGCTCCGCTATGTCTTTTGCCAGATGGAATTCACAAAGCAGCAGTGGTACCTAGTTCCTTGGCTCACACTGAAGAGCAGGGTAAATACTTGTTCAACCCTCAGCAACATAATTAGAGTATTATGAGGAAAAAACAGTTACATCTCATAGTCAAGACCCTTCACTCGCTCTGTATCAATAATTCCAAATATATGGGTCACATAGTCATGGGTATAAACAGGGTGTAGCCTAAGGATCCAAAGGAAGTCACTTAGGAAAACAAGCCAACAACTCACTTGAATTTCTCTCGTGTTTTTTTCTGTGTGACCAATCCACACTGCAGAATTTCAATCCACACCAGAGAATTTGTAGAGGTCAGCAAACCCATGAAGGCTGAAAAGCAATGGTCTAGATTACACCCTTCATAGATTGTTCATTTCAAGGGTGTTTAGATGGAGGAATAAATCTACTAGGGAAAAACAAAAATACCAGGTTGTGCCAGAGGATTTGTACGGCAGAACTGAACCAGGGCCAGAATAAATGTCAGGTGCCAGTAGGCTGCTCTTATGAGATATAAAGCCTTTGAGCTATTAGACAGGATTAAATGTGAACACAGCTGTGCAAATTTAGGTCAGATCACTCGACAAAAAGAATGAAGATCAACCTCGATTTGTCCTCTGTAAGCACGTGCCTGTTAGGACACCAGATCTGAGTTCAGCTCAGCACAAATCACTATCTGCTTGCACAGTTAATAATAACCTGCTGTTGGTATTGTGCACAAAATGAAACAGCAGGGAAAATTCAGGCAACAGACCAGGGAGAGCAAAACAGAAGGAAAAAGGAGATAATAAAAACTTTCACCTGGACTAGCTTCCCACTGCTGCATTATCCTCTTCTCACCACACCTCTCCTGCCTCTTCCTTCCCCACCTTGTATCTCTTTGTGACTTCCAAAAGAAAAAGAGGTTTTAAAGCTTTATGCACAACTCGGAGCCCCAGATCCAAACTCCTAAGAACATCATCATCACCAATCTTCAGCAGTTCCCACTGTTCACCTGAATCTTTTTTCTTTTTCACTTTTTTTTTCCACCCCAAAATTCCTTTTGTGCCTTTTAGAACCATAAAATACAAGAAATAGCAGTAAGTTATTTGAAGCCTGATTAGGACACTTAGGCACTTATCCATCATTCTCATGCTTGAGTACGGTCCTCTACTTAATAAAAGAAGCTATGTTCTTCTCAGTCTGGGTTCTTTTATTGGATTAAACAAGAAACTAGAGCTCTTTCAGACACAGACCATATACTACTCTCCTGTACTTGTGAAACAGCCAAAAACAATTTATTTATTTTTAAGTTCTACTCAAGTTCATACATGACTGTTCTCCAAACTGTATGGGCATAGGTCTATATGAAGTCCTTGGGAGTATATCAGGATGTTTGACCTCATTCAAATCTTAGCAACACCTACAGGACAGATCTGTCTGTCTTCTAAAGAAGCCACATCTGGGCAGGACAAACAAGCTGACTGAGATTCTCCTTGGGAAAAAAATCCATAATCATGTGCTATAGGGCAGAAAAGGTGATGTAAAGAGCTGGATGAGAAGCATCCTCTTGTTGAGCTATTGAGCCATGTGGCTGCCTGATGCATGAGTCAAGGAGCTATCTTGAGGACAAACTGTTATGTCAATAGAGCTATTTCCAAAGAATCCAAGTGCGTAACAGAGCTTCTTGAATGTCACCACAATGCTACTGACAGTCTTGTATGGAAAGGCTAATGAATTATGAGTTCCTTGGCACTGTTCTGACTGCATTTCCATTTCTGGTCATGAAAAAAATTCATGCTACTGTCTAAATGAGCTGTAAACTCAGTTGTCCTTGTCAGATTTTAAGTGCTTATATTGCATTTTACCTTATCAAATTCACTCTAGAGTTTCACTTAGAAAGTTATTGTCCCCTTCATATGTTCTGAGGACATCTAAGTAAGATATAAGAGCAAGTAACTCCTCTGCAGACTGAAAAGGAAAGACTCATTGCAGAAAGGGTGGTGCTGAATAAGAGCCTGATCTGCTCCCTGCATGACAACTAGTCCCACTAATAAAAGGAGATGAGGGATAGCAGTGGAAGGCTCTCTTCTGAGAGGTACAGAGGCACCCATCTGCCAACCCAATCCGCTCTTGAGAGAAGCCTGCTGCTTAGCAGGGACTCCTATCAGGGATGTCACCAAGAAACTGCCAGCTCTTGTGCAGCTTAAGGACTATTATCCACTGCAGCTGTTTCACGTGGGGACCAATTATGCAGCCAGGAGCAGTCTAAGGGGGTTCAAGAAGGATTATACAGAGACCTGAGAGCAGCAGTGAAGGACCCAGGAGTGCAGGTATTTTTTTCATTAATCCTCCTGGTCAAAGGGAAGGGGATAAAAAGGGCTAGTTGAAGCTGGAAAGTCAACAAATGGTTACAGGGCTGGTGCCACAGAGAGGGGTTAAGCTATTTAGACCTCATTCTCACCAACACGGAGGCTGAGCTATTCAATTACTTTTTTGCCTCAGTCTTCACCAGTAACAGCTCTAGCCATACAGCTTGGGCCCCAGGAGGCAAAGGCAGGGACTGGCAGAATGATGAACTGCCCACTGCAAGAGAAGATCAGGTTCAAGACCATCTAAGGAACCTTACGGTGCACAAGCCCAAGATGTACCTGATGAGGTACATCTGCAGGCCCTGAGGGAACTGGCAGATGTAGTTGCTAAGCCACTATCCATCTTATCTGAGAAGTCATGGCAGTCTGGTGAAGTTCCTGCAGACTGGAAGAGGGGAAAAATAACCCCCCATTTTTTAAATGAGAGAAAAGGAAGGCCCAGGGAACTACAGGCCAGTCACTCTCACCTCCGGGCCTAACAAAGTAATGGAGCAGATCATCCTGTGAACTGTACAAAGGCACGCAGAAAATAAGGACATGGTTAGTGACAGCCAACATGTCTTCACTCAGGGCAGATCAGCCTGACAAATCTTGTGGCCTTCTACAATGGGGTTACAGCATTGTTGGATAGGGGAAGAGAAACTGACTTCATCTGCCTGGACCTGTGCAAAGCATTTGACACTGTCCGCCATTATATCCTTGTCTCTAAATTGAAGAGACATGGATTTAATGGATGGACCACTCACTGGGTAAGTAATTGGGCGGATAATTACATTCAAAGAGTTGCAGTCAACGGCTCAATGTCCAAGTGAAGATCAGTAATGAGTGGTGTTCTGCAGGGGTCAGTACTGGGACCGGCACTATTTAACAGCTTTGTCAGTGACATGGACAGTGGGATTGAGTGCACTCTCAGCAAATTTCATGATGACACCAGGCTGTGTGGTGTGGTCAACATGCTGCAGAGAAGGGATGCCATCCAGAGAGACTTTGACAGGCTTGAGAGGTGGGTCTGTGCGAACCTCATGAGGTTCAATAAGACCAAGAGCAAGGTCTTGCACCTGGTTCAGGGCAATTCCAAGCACAAAAATGGGCTGGGCAGAGAATGGTTTGAGAGTAGCCCTGATGAGAAGGACTTGGAGGTGCTGGTTGATGAGAAGCTCAACATGAGCTGGCAATATGTGCTTGCAGCCCAGAAAGCCAACCATATCCTGGGCTGCATCAAAAGCAGCATGGCCAACATATCAAGGGAGGTGATTGTCACCCTCTACTCTGCTCCACCAGGAGCACTGCATTCATCTCTGGGGCCCAGAGCACAAGAAGGATGTGCAAGTATTAGAACAAGTTCAGAGGAGGGCCACAAAGATACTCAGAGGGCTGGAGCACCTGTCCTATGAAGACAGGCTAAGGGAGCTGGCGATGTTCAGCCTGGAGAAGGCTCCAGGAAGACCTTACAGTGGCCTTCCAGTGCCTAAAGAGGGATACAGGAAATCTGGGGAGGGACTCTTTGTCAGGGATTGTAGTGATAGGGCAAGGGGAGTGGCTTTAAACTAAGAGAGGGGATATTTAGATCAGATATTCAGAAGAAATTCTTCACTGTGAGGGTGGTGAAGCACTGGCACAGGCTGCCCAGAGAAGCTGTGGATGCCCCATCCCTGGAGGTGTTGAAGGCCAGGCTGGATGGGGCTTTGGGCAACCTGGTCTGGTGGGAGGTGTCCCTGCCCTTGGCAGGGGGGTTGGAACTACATGATCTTTAAGATCCCTTCCTACCCAAAGCATTCTACGATTCTATGATTCTAAATAATTTACATTCATCACACAAATTATCCTTGTTTGTGAAGGCTGTTAAACAAAGATGTTTGTCCATGAGATTCATCTCACTAACTAGAAATTCCTTCATATGTATGAGGTGTTTAGAGTTGCTCTATAGTCAACAGAGATCTGGCAAATGCAGTCGACAACATTCATGTGACCATCAATACCTACTTCTGTACTGACCATAAAAGGGAGCTAAAACTGACTTGCTCAGGTGTAGCCCTGTGATCCAAATCCACATTTAGTCAGATGAATGTCATTCATAGCAAGATTGCACATATAATTAAAAAAAATAAGAACGGGATTTTGAATATCTACAGAATCACATGTGAAAAGGGTGAGAAAAGCAGAATGTATGTGTCTGTATAGATACACTAATAGCATGTATTTAAAAAGAGGGAGATAAAGGATCTCAGGAAAGAAGAGGGGTCTCTGTGCTGGTAAATCTATAGGTATTTGAGAAGTCAGGTTCTCATAAAGCCTGTTTTTATGTCTTGATTGCTTGATTTAAGGTCTGATCAAATAAAGGCTCTTATTAAAAGGCACAACCTTTTTTATTTAATTAACTTATCTGAAATTACTAACAAAGTAAACATTAACACCTGTCTTGAGGTTTCCCATGGAATCAGATGAATTATTGATGCTCATAAGGAGCTTTTGAATTGCATATTTGCATTGCTGGACCAAAAGGCAACAGCACAGCAGGCAGTGTCGTGGTCTCACACACTGGGCAAGACAAGATCATTGAAAGGTTGGCAAGCAGTCACGGATCAGATTGTTGCCACAAAAAATGTTCACAGGCTGGGAGAATGGGGGGAGAAGATAAGGATGGTGGAGAGAGAATTGGACAGAAAGGGACCATCAGAGGAGCATCAGAAGAACTATGGTCTTGGTACAGCTGGAAGAGGGAATACTTTCGGTACAGAAATTAGTACATCATGATATTTTACTTTCAGCCTCACAAATAAATAAATAAATAAATGAATATATTTTTTTTTTTTTTTTTTTTTTTTTTTTTTTACAGCCATCCACAGTTTTAAAATATTCAACGGATTTCATGAGAACTTTGAAACGTGTATTCCAAAGGACATTCACCACTATAGAAATAAAAATCTGTAGGCCAGTTTCCATCACAATAGTTCTTTGGACAGGCAGCAACTATTAAACTGGAATGTGGTAGAGGAGGAACAGGTGCTGGTTGAGAGCATCATGATATAAACATATGCAATAAAATATGCAGAGCCATAATCAGAATGTTGACTTGTTTTAAGTGCTTGGGGCCTTGTTGATATAAATAACTGCTTCAGGTTTTGCTGTAGAGCAAGAGCTAAATTAAGTGGTTTACAAACAGAGGGAAAGGTTGATTTATTTGTCATGGCACTACTTGATCTCTAACAAAGAAGAAAAGGGCCAAGTGAGCCACTGCTATACATGGGACTAACAAAACAGGGCCTGAAATACAGCTGCTGAATAAGCTGCTGACTAGGCTAGCAGAGTCAATCAAAACAATAGGAAAACATTTATTTCTCAAATTCAGGCCAGCATCTTGGTAAACTTCACCAGAAGGATGGCTCTGCACAGCTAGGCTGTAATTTTTCCTGGAGACCTTGGCTCTTATTCCAGCCTCTCAGTGCAGCTGTCTCAAGCTTCGCCTGACAAATCTCCTGTTGCACCGTAAGCACATTGCTCAGTCATCTCATGGAGCTAATGACCCTTCCCAAATCCATAAGGGTTTGTAAGATTGATGCTGAGCTCTTATGTTTCAATTGGAGAAGGAGCTGGATTTCCCTTTGAAGAGCTAGGGGCACTGGCAACCCATCACATGGTGTGAATCAGTTAATTCTCCAAAGCATCTAAGTGTTGTGTTTGTAAGTTGTTGTCCTTAACACACTTACTTGAGTGGGTGCACAGTGAACAGTGCCTGAAGAGGAAGGAGATAACAAGATAAAGCTAACCAACTCTAGGCTGTTAATTTCCCTGAAATCCTCTTTTCCAGTGCACAATTACTTTTAGATGAGGAAGTCGCAGGGGGCAACACAGACAGGGAGATTTCTAGAAGGGCACCAATTGATCTGCCCATAGCTCCATCCTGCCATGCCCACCTGGTGTCACTTAAGTTCTGCTTTCCTTGCAATACAAAGGGGAAATTAAAATTGCAGCTGCTCAGCAATACTCATTTGTGACCAAGGCATTAACTGTCCTGGAGGAAAGAAGGTCAAACTGGAAAATGGGTTAAACTGTCTGTGAGCAGGAAGGCCAGAGGGAGAAAGAATTCATGTAAGCAGGAAAGTTTCCCTGCTAATGAGGTAAGAAAGGCTTCAGCATTGTTGTGCAGCAATCCTGGAATGTACGGGCTCAGGACCCACCATTGTTGAGCAGAACTGGTGCTGGAGCATGAACCAAAAATGGGGCTGAGGTGCCTGATACTGATGCTCACAGAACTGGTGCAGGTGCAAGTGGAGGAATTGGGCAGCAACGTGTCTTGGCAGCCTCCCTGTAGATCTGGTTATGGTGGTGGGACTCTGTCCAATGCATTGTTCATGTCATCGTTTTATATTTAAGCATGAATGTGTGCTTAACTCGCCTCAAGGGGTACAATAAAAATTCCCCAACAATTGATTAAGTGTGAGCAGACTCGGTGCCCGTGACATGCTTCAGATGTACGTAAACCAGCAATAAACTGCACGTTTCTGATGCAGATAGCAGTCTGGTGACAGCAGCATGGCATGCAGAGCAGGAAAACGCGCTCTTTTTCTGCAGTGTTTTTTCAGCCTGTAATGAACTACATACTGCCACAATTTACATTGGCACCAGTGTCCAAATGAGCTGGTTTCAAACAATCAAGGCCCTATACACTGAAATTATAGGGACTGCCATTCAGACATAGTCCTCAGCTTGCAAGGGTCTTAGCAGATGGCAGCAGGAGATGCTTCTTGCCAAAATCAGACAGAACTGTGTTGCTAACAGCTCTACACCCAGGCAAGAATCTCCTGCTGAGGCGTGGGCAGTGGAGAAACTTTACCCTTTCAAAAATGGGGCTTCTGGGGTCATGCTGCTTTCTAAAGGGGGTTCACCGCACTAGTGGCTGGCTGAGACCAGAGCTGTTCAGCACACACACTGGGACCCTACAGTTTCACTAAGGACAGAAAGTTTAATATGACTGTTTCACAGAACCACAGAATGGCTGAGGTTGGAAGGTTGGAAAAAAAAAAAAATAAATAAATAATGGAAAAGTATAAATTCACTTGGGAAAAAAAAAAAAAATGAAATCAAAAGGTTTCCTGCTAGATCTTTCCATTGTGTGGGATAATCACAGAAAAATGAAGTGAATCACGCAGGACCATGTACTCACTGAAACCAAACTGCAGCCAGCAAAAGTATCCTTTCTATTTTTCTGATCCTATTTCACTAATGGAATGCAGTTCCCGGAACAAGCATATCTTGATGAAAATATATATCACCACAAATATCTTGTACAGCATTGTGGTTGCAGAATCACAAACCAAGCTACTGTGCTGAAAAACCAAAACAAACCAGCTCATTGTACTCCAGGCCAAGAATTCGGTAAAAAAAGAACACCTAGTCAGGGCAAGAGAGGTTATCTGTGGGCAGAGGAAATTTCATTGCCCAAGCAGAAACTGGGACAGCAGTTTGGATTAAGCAGTTTGGATTCAGAGCAGGAATCTTTAGCAAACACAGAGAAGCAGCTAAGTTTTTAGTTTTATGCCAAACTGAAAGACAATACTATTCCTCTGGCATACTGTGACTTGTCAGGTCATTTGCTTACTAGTTTGAAATACCATGTCATTTTGGAAGTCATTGACATCACTTCCTATGTAACTGAATTTGCTGCAGAGGACTAGCCTCCACATCCTGACCCTGATATATTTTTGAGCTCTTAGTATTTACAAACCACATGGAGAACATTCAAGATCCCTTAAGAGTGAAGACTCATCTTAAGAGAGGTGCTAACAGCTTCTGGAGCAAGATGAGACATGAATGCAGGGCACAGATCAAGCATCAACAATAAAACGAGCAGAGGATTTTTCCTCAGTCTCCAAATAAGAAGGTGAGGTGTACATGAAATTGAAGTCAAGAGGATGCAGTTATCCGTAAAGTTATAAGCAAAAGTAGGAACATCAACATCTAAGTAAAAGTACCATCATGTGAATATTCCTTTTCAGGCGTATTTAGCACAGATGTCTGCACTGTTCCTGCTGATTTTTCATAGCCTGATTCTTGCTAACAGATGAATCGTTCCCGGTGTCCCATAATCAAAAACTTAATTCCCATTGTTTCTAATTCTTATACAGCACAATGAAAATTTATGGCACAGAAATCCAGTAAATTTACTGGATTTCCTATGACCTCATTTTACCTCTATTGTATAGGATCTAGCTGAAGTTAAAAATTTTGCATGTTTTCTTCAGAAGCTTTATTGGGTTTGCAAAACTTACAACAGAAGTGATGATGGGCCAGCAGGGTTGAAACTAGTTTCATGTTTGCATCTTGCTCTTTTAGACACCAGATTGCTGTGCAAACAAACAAAGCCTCCAAGGTCTTTTTATTACATTTTCAGATGCAATGGCATTTTCACCTCTCATTTTGACCCCTGAAAATTTATATCCACATAAACTACTTTGAGAAAAAGGTAATTTGGGGTATTTTGCAGACTCAAACCAGAATGTCAAACTGCTACTATTTTCTCCCATGACACTAGATAAGGAAGTATTAAAGCTCTATTCTTCAATACCAATTAGGGTCCTTGGGAGAAATTCCAATGCCTAAACATAGAGATATCCTGTATAGGTATAAAATAAGACATCTACACACAACTGGAGGTTGACCCATGATGTAGGGGAGTTCTTCTACCTTTTGAAGCAGCAGTTGAAGACCAGATGAGACATTCTAATGCCTCTCAAATGGCATCACACACATAGTTCGGCAACAATCTTTTGTCTAAAGTCTACAAATGCAAAAACAAATAGACAGATTGAGCTTACCCTGAAACAGTCACCCAGCTGAACTCATTCCACCTTTAGCGACTGCATCTCTTTTGGTTGTAATGGGAGCTTAAACATTTCGACCTATATATATTTTGTGTGCACTAACACTTAAATGTAGGTGTCTCACTGTGGGAATGCATTCCATTCTCAAAGTGAAATTCATCTCACCTATTCTAGGTATTTAACATTGTCTATAGCTACATATGGATTGCTTGTCTAGCAAAGTGAAGAAAAAAAGAAGCAGGCACATTTAGAAAGAGATTCCTTTGACCCATTTTTCTACATCCGTTATACACTGAAATGAGTCACACCCTTTATCTCCACAATCTAGCAGGAGAGTCTTGGTGTTCATCTCTGGTGTACGCTTCTTAAAGATAGACGAGAAATCCTGTGAAAGTGGGTAGACATCAAGAACTAAACACCTGTCTCTCAGAAATATTACTAAACATCTATATACCTATCTTTAGGTACCTAAAAAGCATTTGAAACGATAAATTTTAGATTGATATATCTCACTGCTCTCCAAAACACACACACACAAAAAAACAAAACAAAACAAACAAACAAAAAAAACACACTATTTCTAAGCATCTAAATGGAACTTTAAACTACAGACAGTACGCTTCAAACAGAACAATAAATAAAAGGCTTTAAAAACTGATCCAAAACTTTGACGTAGGGGCTTCATGTACGAACATCACTTCATAGAATCACAAAATGGCTTGTGTTGGAAGGGACCTTAAAGGTCAACTAGTTCCAATGCTCCTGCCATGGGCAGGGACACCTTCCACCAGCCCAGGTTGCCCAAAGCCCCATCCAGCCTGGCCCTGGGCACCTTCCGGGATGGAGCACCCACAGCTTCTCTGGGCAGCCTGTGTCAGGGCCTCACCACACTCTGAGTGAATAATTTCTTCCTTATATCTCATCTAAATCTTCAATTTTCAGTTTAAAAACCTTTACCCTGTAGCCTATCATTATCTGCCTGTGGGAAAAAAAAAAAAAAAAAAAAAAAAGGTCACTCTCCATCTTTTTATAAGCCCTCTTTAAGTATTGATATCAATGATATCTCTCCACAGCCCTCTAACCATCTTTATGGCCCTCCTCCGGACACTCTCTAACAGCCCCATGTCCTTCTTGTGCTGGAGACCCCAGACCTGTACATAGTACTCCAGGTGGTGCCTCACAAGGGCAGAGCAGAGGGGGACAATCACCTCCCTCCCCTGCTGCCCACGCCTCTGGTGATGCAGCCCAGGATGCAGATGGCTTTCTGGTCTGCAAGCACACACTGCTGGCTCATGTTGAACCTTTTGTCCACCAGAACCCCCAAGTCCTTCTCTGCAGGGCTGCTCTCAATGAGTTCTTCTCCCGGTCTGTGCTCATGTCTGGGATTGCCGCAACTCAGGTGCAGCACCTTGCACTTGGCCTTGTTGAACCTCATTAGGTTCATGTGGGCCCACTTCTCCCGCCCGTCCAGGTCCCTTTGGATGGCATCCCTTCCTTCTGTTGTATCAACTACACCAATCAGCTCAATCACTAACAGCAATTTTAAATAAAATTTTGTTTGTTTGTCTTTATATTTTACTATTTTCCAGTGACTCTATGGAAAGATTAAATAACAGCAAAAAAAGTGCAACAGGCATTGTATTATGAAATTAAGCCCTGTCCACTCACAGGCAGAAATGTCACTGCTCCTCAGATAACTCCCAATTTAGGGAATTACATTTACTGGCTAATAAATTTTCCATGGCCATATTGCCTTTTTCAATCCTATTTCTAGTTTTGTTGCTATAAAATAGTTTCTTTCTTCAGCTCACAGAAATAAATAAAATATATGCATGCTGGAGAGCATTTTGGTGCTCCTCTGGGTTAAAGAAATGTGAATTATTGTTAGAACAAAGTAACAAAGCAACAAGTCACTTCTTCCCCAGGAGTGATGGCCTGTCATTCTGGACAAGAAAATATAAGGGTTTATTTCTCTAACTCAAGTTATCATCATCAAGATCAGTTTTCAGTGCCTTTGGAGTTTTAATCACAATCTTGAACTTGTTGCATTGAGTAAACATTCATCACGGATTTCAGATTTCATCCTCTTATTAGCAACCAGACATCCATAAAATGTAATTCTCACGCAACACTGAGAATTAGGAAAACAGACAGAACACACAACTATCTCAGGCACATGATTTCATCAGGCCGCAAATAGCAAATTGTGAAATGTTCTGTTCTGCATTTGAATAAATATCACTATGAACCAGCCGAAGACAGGCAGCCCGAGCTATTCACAACTTCTGTCATAAGGAAGATGCAGTTGTGTTTCCACGATACCCTCACTGCTGAGACAGAAGATGGCAGAGCATTTTCTGAGTGTGTTTTATGTTTCAGAGCAGCCAAGCGACGTGTAGGCCCCAAAGAAATAAAATAGGTAGTGGGCCCAAGGATTTCATGAAACATGCATTTCACCTTGTCTAGAATCGTGCCCTGATCCTGCAAAGGAGAGTCTGTGTTGGCTGAGTCACCGAGCCCTGTTTGCAAGATTTGTTGCAGGAGGAGCATGTTTCACGCTGCTCCAGCACTTTTTACTTTCTGTTTATATGCAGAAACATGCCATCTGTGTGTCTTCTGAGATAAAATCTTGGCTGCAAAGACAACATCACACACTGAGTAATAGCCCAGTGATTCCTGGAATATATTGATTGCAGTAAGAGTAACGATGTTGGGTAAAATTCTGGTCACACTGTCGTCAACAGAATAGCTTCTTACTCTGTCAATGAGTGTTAAACACCTATTCATGGAGATCAGAAAAAATGAGAAAATAGAAAGCACTATATCCCAATTCCTACTCCAAAACTGCATTTGAGGTCACTGTTAAGATGTTATCAACAGCAACACTATGTGCACTAGAGAGCGCAAAAGACTCTTAATTTAGTGATCTAGCTTCTCACATAAATCTGATGTTGAGCATCTGAAATATCATGTGAACTCTGACACCATATCTGCTAAATTCAAAAGCAGCTTCAGTACTGCAGAAGTAAAATCTTTGCAGGCTAAATAATACATTTAACGTCACACACACCCTTCTGGCACAGTGTAGACTTTGACATTTACCTCCCTTTCCAGATTTCTCTCCTTTAGCTAGAACAACTTGCAATGACTTGTGTTGGAATTGGTTTCTTTGTTTGTTGTTCAGAATAGTGAAAAGATATTTCTACTTGCATGGACAAAGTAATGATATACTCAGCCATACGATGAATTACATTGAGATCTTCTCATTCCACATAATTTTATTTCATTAACATGCTAAGCCATAAAAAAATTATCTGTCTGTGCCATTAAAAAATTGCTTAAATTCTGCAGTTCCCTTGTGAAACATTCTGAATTCGGCCATCAATAAAACTTGCTCCAGGAAAGGTCCCGTTCCCATCCAAAGCAATAAAATGGCTATTCTGAAAAATTTTGCATACGACCACATGTCACTGTTAAGATCAGAAGGTACAAATAACACTGAATATTACAAAGAGTTCTCTCACGAATCTGTCAAGCTGAATGGGTTTGTGGGTTGATACTGTACAAAGAACATTAATTATCAAACAGCAGGTAATCTGAACAACAAGATATTTGCAATATTTCTCATCATAGTCAGATGTTCAACCAGTGCACATCAGTACAGGTTGACTAAGATGAAGAGGTTTTTTTTGCCTACTTATACCATGGGAGGATATTTCTCACTATCTTTAAAATAACTTGTCCTTCTCCGTTCTTGTATAATAACGCATTATTTCTGCAGCCGAGGCTTCTGCAAAACATGATTTCTGTGTCAGAGGGATAAAAATATCCCTGACACAACAGTGGATCTCATTTAGAAAAGCATCAGAAGATTCACAATTTGAGCTGGAATTTATTATTGATCCCTTCAGCTCAATGCAAATTTGAAATGGTGATCTGAAACAAATAATACACTTTCCTCAGCCAAATCCGTACAGCAGCATTAAGAAAAGATCAAAACAATTCTAAAATTAACCTCTAGATTTTAAAAACATTTCACAGATCCATTATTAGACATATAGAGGAAAAAAGGGGAAGGAATCTGTTTAGGGTAAGAATTTGTCAAACTTGCACTTTCTTCCTTTTGCTTTGTATTCCTCCGATATGATTGCTGTTTATGTTCTGAAAGCACATGGCTGAGGCAGAAGACCCGTTTTAATAAGCCCCATAGACACAGAGTAACAATACGTAATTAACCCTTGGAACTTAATAAAATACCAGTTTAAGTCTGAAACAACTTCTTTTGAAGTAAAATCAACTTGATTCAGCTTCTGTTCTATCCCGATTGCTGTGCCTATTTCTTCTGCAAAGAAAATAAACTCCAATTTGTTTTCTATGGCATCTTTTGGCATACCAAAAAGCTCAAAATTCTCAGACATTTAAAATCCAGAAGCACAAAATGTCTCAAATACTTAAAGCCCTGCTATGACAAAATTAAGGTCATGAACGAACCTTTTCTTCCTGAAATTCTTCTACCTCATCCAGTGCCTTCTCTAAGGTTTACTGATGAAGCTGTCTCGATACCTGCAATTCTGTACAAGTCCTGATCATCACCATTTTGTCTTGGCTGAGCAGATTTGTTCCCATTTTCCTGCTGAATGGGACAAGGCATATTCAAAACACACATCTTGATGAAGTCATTTTGAGTGGCCAGTCCATAAGGCAAAACTTCACCCCAAATGCAGTGGCTAAGAGTACTTTCACCCCAAATCTAAAATGCTGGTTGAAAAGTCTGTAGGGGAAGAGGGGTCGAAGGATCAGAAACAGCACCCTAAAGATCAGAGGGGAAATGCTTAAACATAGCACGGTTACTGCTATATCTCCCCACCTTATCTGGTTTAATACCGCAACTCCTATATTTAAATTCCTGGTTTTGAATTTGACAATTTTAGTCTTGATGCTCTAAGAGATCCTCGTCTGTTACTTTCAGCCTT
>CM021766.1:145390995-145497638 GCA_011076525.1 Nettapus auritus
TTTAGTCTTGATGCTCTAAGAGATCCTCGTCTGTTACTTTCAGCCTTCCACCAGAAGGTTCTCTGCTGGGGCACAGGCTGCAGAAGATGTGTGTGCTGGGAGTATTCAAAATGCTTCTTTAGCAAAAAAACTGCTTTCATCAATATTTCATCTAATAAGCTGCCCTCTCCCATCTTTCCTCTACTTGGTTAGAGGTGCAAAACTTTCCCAAAGAGGGACAGGGGAAACACAAGTGTGACAGCATCCTTAATCTTCACAGATCTAACTACAATAATTCATCTGTCAGGGACCTTATCACCTGAAATTCCATCATTTTACAAGCCAACAAAAATCCTCTCTTGTGTCTTTTATTTTCAAACTCTCTAAATGTGGGTATTTTAAAAGAAAAAACGTCTATATGGAGAGAGTAGGACTTTCCTGGGGAGTCTCATTTTTGGCAGCAGGCACAGTTAGCAAGCTGCAGCCAGAACTTTCAGTCTTTGAACACCTCATTTAAGACACGGTCTTTCTCTGAAATAAACCTTTTAGTGATGTTACAGCTGCTGAAGTTGTAATTCTACAGAACCAGCACATCACAGACTCCCTCTGAAATCACCAGCTATTTCGGAGGTATAAAAGAACACATTGGATTTCAGTGGGAATTCAGCATGCTGGAAAGCTCGTGAGAAGCCTGCTTTTTAACAAACAGGTTTTCAAAGAGTCTGCTTTTACAAGGCTAGCCTGCGAGCTGCTGGCTAAGCAGCCAGGTGTTGGAGCTGATTCCAGATACAGCAGGTCTTAAAAATTGCAAAGGCGCTATACAAAAATAAGATGGGGAGAGTAGGAAAACTGACGAGGAGAAAAATTTGTTTCCATGCTTCAGAAAATGTTGGAGCCTGGCTAACATGATTCTGAGGTATGTCAGTACCAACTGACCATGTGTGGCCACTTCTGAGTAAACCTGTGAACATTTATGCATAAAGACCCTTGTATGGAACATGGTATTTCATTACTGTTCCTAATAGCAGGGAAAATACATCAGTGGCAAAACTTAGTGGTTGTACAAAGCCCATCGTATGGAAACTTTAGCAGTGCTTCATCTCCGTACTCCCCTGGGTTACATTATCATTTTTATTCTATAACTATGTGTAGGCAGTGAAATGTTTGCTAAGAGCAAATCAGAAGAAAAGTGGAGAACAGAGCCCCGGTGCCACAAGCACATTCATAAACAATCAAACTAAAGGTCCCTCTAGGCCTACAGTGTATTTTTAGAGACCACGAGAGACAAAACAAGAGAAAACCTCCTCCTTACACATTCTTCCAGCCCTCTGCAGTCGTGCCCTGGCTCCCAGTTGCTTCCTCCCCCAAGCTGAATATGTTTTACAGCCTCTCTCTTTCTAGAAACTCTTCCATCCTTGTGATGACACTTGCCATGCTCTCTACATTTTTTGAAACAGAAAAGACAGAAATTTAAACCATATTTAAGGTGCATATGTATTGTCAATGGCATATGATACAATGGCATAACAAATTTCTGGGTGTGTTCATTGTCAGTTTCCTAATTGTTGCTTGCAAGAATTTCTCACTGTCTTTTCAGTATCTGTTTATGCTCTAAGAAAATACTTTAAACCCTTCCTCTCATCTACCCATTTTAGTTTTGAGGATTTTCTTCCTTGGGTATTTTTCAACAGATACAGAAATTCTGCTTCTACAGAAAAGTTCATGTAGGCTTCGCTTGACTTTCACTGAAATCAAGGACAAAGCGAGTGTTAAAAACAGCTTGCATTTCGGTGGTTAGCATGTCAAACCAGGTGTCAAGCAGAAGGCAAATCCTCCTCTCTTTTATCACAAAGAAGATGACAGAGAAGTCAGTCTACAGCTGGGGAGTTCAGATCAGGCAGAGGATGATACTACAGTGATAACAGCAACAATAACAAAGTAGAATCATCTTTCCTAATCTATAGGTAAGTACCTTTCTAAGAGCCATTTAACGGATTATCCTGAAATCCTCAATATCAGCATGCATGCCCGTTAATCCAGAGTTGGGAGAAGCCCACAAGCAAAAAAAGGAAAAGAACCACCAAACAAGCCAACAAAACAGAATGTACGGGCACATCTGTGAGCACATATGCACACACAGGGACATCCATCTCCTCTCAGCTCGCAGAGCAAAATGACTTCACCTCTCACCCTATTTGAACCAACAAAAGCAAATCCGATCTGAAAAGCATTCAGCAGCAGGAGTATAAAAATGATAATTGAAAGTTTATTACTTAACGCTTGGCAAAGCTATTTCCCATGGCAATTTGATAAATACCTTGACTTTTCTGCTCATCATAACCTCAGACGTTTATTGCCTCATTTACTATAACAAACGTTCAGTTATCTGCCGACTACCCAGCCTATATTTAACAGACTGTACAGCAAGAATGTTGCCACGGCAGAAAAAAAAAAAAAAAAAAGGATGAGACTGGAGGTTCAGGGGGTGGGAGAGACAAAGCTTTCCAGAGCACTGCATCCATCTTACACATGAAAAGCACCTTAATTTAAGCAGAAATCCTGCTTCAACATGCTTGGGGAAGCAGAGGGTTGGTCCTTTCTGCTGCTGGAGTCTCTACTCAGATTTTCCCAGCTGCAGGAGGAGCAAAGACACACATCTCCACTGAAGTCCTAGATCAGCCAGAAGAAATCATCATGGGGCAAGTCATTTGGACTGCTGAAATGAAGTATTTATTGCTTTATTTACTACAAACCAGTTATTGCTTAGGCAAGGTCATCGTAGGCAGCAGGGCTATGCAATCAAAAAGAATTAGGGACCAAAAAATAAAAAATAAAAATCCAGTTTGTGAGTGGATTGCAAACCTCTACAGCAGTGGAGTTTTATGGCCAAAAGGATAAACAGCCCTTTTAGCACTCTTCTGCATATCCTCCTTTTGGTTGATGTGGGCTGACACTGCCGCCAGCTCACGCTCTCTCTGCTGCGATGAATTGCTTGGAGGCACGGGGCTGTGGGGAGCAGGGCCATGGTGGAACAGGACAGGTCCCTCCTCCTGCATGGAGGTACCAGGGCAAGTGCGTCTCCAGTGCTGAAAGCATTTTTGAGGAGAGAGGGAAAGGTAGCCTGATACTCACTTGAGAACATGGGTGAAAATGCTGCACCAAAGCGTGGAACTACTGCATTCTCCACATCTGGAGATGTTTGAGTTTTCATTTAAGGAAGAAAAATGGAACAAAATCCAAAACCATTCAAAAAGAACCTGGAATTTCCAACAGAAAGCAGATAACGTGAATGTGAAGGAAAAAAAATGTAAAGAAGTGGAAAACCTTATCAATCCTGTTGTTTCCAGTGTCTCCTTTGGTGCTTAGATATTTCCAGCAGCTGAGGAAAGATCAAAGCACCCCAAATAGACCAATGGATTATAATGTCCTATGGAGTCAGCATTAGAAGTTTGTTCTTTGGTCTGCATTTCTCTGATATTATTCTAATTAGCTGTATTATGATGGTGGTGCCTGGAGGCTCAATTATTTCATTTCACCAGGGATCATTGCTGTATTAATTTTTAATCTGTACGCTTTAAATATTTACCAAAGTTGTTAAGAACCTGCAATGAGATGCCAGGACCCTTCTTATCAAGAGGGAGGACTCAACTGTTTTTAGCAAAGTCCTGCTTGTTTTACCACTCAGCCAAAACCTGAAACTTAAAGGGAAATATTAACCTGTCTTACGTTGTAATAACTCTCCAAACTGAAAGCATTTCTGATGTCTTTTACTTACACATTTAACCTGGAGATATTTTCTGCCAAAGACTTAATTGCTTCAGTCATAAACTCCACATCCTGGATTAAGAGGAGGGAGAGGAGGGGGAATGGTAAAGGGAGATGGTAAAAAATGTGATTTATTTCCAAATATTTGACTCTTTTCTTAAAATTCTAGATCTCAGACACAAATGGATATAGAAATGTTCATCTTTTGCTACAAAAGGCAAATCAGGAAAAAATAAAACCACATACATTCTAATTTCCAACATTTTAAAGGAAAATCTCTAAAAGCACAGAATGATTTAATTCTGAAGGTCAAAACCAAGGTGACAACAGAAATGGTTGTGTGTGTACATATATATGTTTTGATCAGAGGCCAGAGACCAGAGAGGCTGTGGGATCTCCATCCTTGGAGATACTCAAAGCTCAGCTGAACAAGGTCCTGAGCATCCAGAACTAACTTTGACAGTGGCTCTGCTTTAAGTGGGGATTTGGACTAGAACTTCTAAAAGCCATCCTAAATTAGTCTCAGATTCCATGTATATAAATGATAAATGATCGTTTCTCGAAAAATGGAGAACCTGCAGTGGAATTATGAACCATGGAGTACAGCTCCAGGAAGCAGTCCCTCTTGGTTAGTCCTTTGTGTAGGACCAAGTTTCTCTGCATATTTAGAGATGCAAGAAGAGAAAGCAAGAGATGCTAGGCTCCCCCTTGAATGGGGACCCTGAGCAATCTCCCTGGACATACTGTTCATAGACTAGATCCCAAACAAAAGCAATATTAAGTCAGTTTCAGAATTAAAGTTCGGTTATATATCAGAATTTTGCTGAATTTTGACATTTTCCATGGCAGATTTTCAGTAAAATAATATTGGGAGGATTGTTTTTGTTTGTTTGTTTGTTTGTTTGTTTTTGTTTTTTTCCCTGCATTTTTTATCTCTCTCTCTCTCCCCCTTTCCTATGCCCTCTCTCCTCTCCCTCATCACCCCAACCCCACCTCCAACAGCAAGAGAAGTACAGAATCTGTTGTAGGTTTTTGTCCCGGTTTGTTTTGGAATGAAAAGAAACTTCTGATACTCCATTTTTTTTTTAAAGAGATGATTTGGACATTGCTGATGTGTTTTAGTATGTTTCAGTTCTGGTGTGTGTGTGTTTTTTCCTCAAAGCAAAATTTCATCGCAATCAACACCTTCTTGTACAATTACTACCTTTTTTGACAAAAACAGCGTTTCCTGATATGAAAATATTTCATCACAATTTCTTCCTCCAGTATGAGCTGTGATATTTGTTCAGCACAGTCTATTCCCTGCACAGTAACTGTGATATCATTGTGCCGCAGGCACTAAATGAACATGAAAATAAACTAAGGACAAGATGCTCATCTGGCATCTAGTGGAGATACAGGGAAGTCAACGGAGCTATGCTCAATTACACTTACAAAGGGTCAAACCCACACCATTATGTATAATATTTGTGGTGACATTTCAAAACCAGTTGCCTTAATCTGTTAAAGAACTCCTGTCTTGACCCTTCACAAGAATGACTTTTCGCCTTCTTAACAGCTCTGCGGAGTCAGATACCTCACTCACTTCCCTCTCTGCGTACCTAAGTATCTCTGAACATATGCTATTTTCACATCAACATCCTCAATCTAATTTATTAGGCTTGCTTGGCTCACAGATGAGGAATTAGGCAAGTGTGATAGAGTATTCAACAATTGAAAATAAGTGGTTCTTCATGGTACCAGCCTCTCTGTTATCCTGATTGATATGGGCAAAGTCATCAAGCTGCCCCTCCTGCTAGAAGCTGTGGTTCTTTTACAAATGTATTCTAATGGGCATCACTCAGTACACCCAAGGTTTACACAAAAGGTGTTTTAAATCCTTGATGTTAAAATGCGGTCCTTCTTTTCTGAAAAATAAATAAATAAATAAAGGAACTTCTGTGCAACAATATTTTCTGTTCACTGAGAAATTGAGAAATGCATAAATAAACAAAGAATCACCTTATGTATGAGACAGAACTGATTAAATCAGCCAAATTATTTTGCTGAGATGACAGTGGACATAAGCTGCAGCAAAGGAAATTACGATCAGATACAAGGAAAATATTTTTCGCTACATGAGCGGTTGCACACTGGAAAGTTGCCCAGAGAGGTGGTGGAATGTCCATCCAACATACTTAAAACTCAGCAGGACGTGGCCTTGATCAACCCGACAAAGCCGGACCTGCCTAGAGCAGGGACAGGACCAGATCATCTCCAGAGGTCTCTTCCAACCAAAATTAGTCCATAAATATGTGACCAAGTTTTGCAGTCCTGTGCAGTCATACCATGACAAGCAGCTTAATCTAAACATGATACCTGCTAAAGCTACAGCATAAGGATGACCCTCCCAAGAGACATAGCTAAATCAGGGTATTTTAGACTACACATCTGTGTTGCTACTATAGGAGGATAAATGGGAGGACACCATGAAGGGACATATTTTCTGGGCATATGTAGGGAAAGACATCAAATGTGGAGAAAGCCATCAACAGAGCTATTATGGCCCTGTCTTTAGGAGCAAGAATATTTTGGAGCAAAAATTCAACACGTAACTCAGCAGTCACAACTATAAGAAAAAAAAAATTCTTCAAGTGCTATTACAAGGGCTATCAGGTCCACCTCCATGATGTCCTTTCCTCATAGCCCAGGACTCTGCAAAGTTGAGATCACAGTCTAAGAACAATCAGTCAAACTAAATGGGCTGTAGGTAGTATCTCAAGAGGGAGGTAGGAGGAAGCTCTCCAGCGCTATGAGCTTTAATAGCAGGCCCCTGGCAAATGCCTACGCAGAGTTGCTCACAACTGTGAGACTCACAGCTTGTACCGACCCACCCAAATCATTTCTTGCTTGGGTGCAGAAGGGTGACTGAAGCAGTGCACACACAGAGAGCAGGGGGAGGGAAGGGGGGAAGCCCAGGGTGGAGATGAGCTGCAGCTCTGTATACTCGTGGTACCCATTTCGTTCCTTTTATCACCCTATCGTTCCCCAAAATAAACGCATATAAATAGCAAAATTATATGAAAAAAAAAAAAATGGTGAACCTTTTTTCTCTTCCAATAGGTAATTTTATTAAAAGCAAAACTTATCTAATAAAAAAAAAACAGAGGAGAGAAGAGATCAGAGTCCCTCCTCATCCCAGTGACTAGGAGGTCACTTGTGAGAGGCAAACTGCTGACTTTCACATTCTACTGCTTCCCTAACTAGTGCAGGTAGCCCAGTACTCACCATCCTCACAGTTCTGTAATTGGGGGAAATTCTAGGTTGCCTCATCCTGGCTTTCCCCCAGTGGACATGTTCCAATGTGTATAAATAACCAAAAATTTGATTACACAGAGAAAATTTCTCTTCAAGTGGGATTTAAAGAATTGGAGGGCATGCAAGAGACATTGGCTCCAACCCCATTCTCATTAGTGTTTAATTTTTAAAATACAAAATAGGAAAATTTAAATAAATCAATAAAGACCCATTCTAAAACAGAAAACCCTCTGCATCGCTGGCAGAGCTCTCTCCTGGGAAATGGGAGATTCAGTTCTACTTTGGGTAGTCTTCTTTAGCAATCAAACCACCCAAATAGAGGATTTTAAATTCCTAAAATCTCATGGATGGCACTTGAGCCGTGATGTTACTTAACTCCAGAAGTGGGAGGAGGCGGGGGGGCTGCAGCTGCAACAGCACTGCAGGCAAATCAGAGATTTTCTGAAGTCTCTTTGCTCACCTCTTCTTTAAAAGAGCTTTTGAACACCTGCAGCTCCCATTAGCTGCAATTTGTGGAAGCCCAGCTCATCTGGAAATCAGCCCCTATACCCACAAAACAAAGTACATTAAAATAAAGCACACTGGTACTTTAACATCAGCAAGTCACTAATAATCTAAGTAACTAATAATTACTGAAAACCACCTGTAAACAGCCTGCCTGGAAGTCTTGTTAGTGAAGCATGCATGTGCCACGCAAGCAAATGCCTAACCCGTTCAACACCTCATTTAGCTCAATACATTATCTGCACATCTGCTTTTTCAGATAGCTATTAAACAAATAATATTTGTGGTACATCCTCTTTTTGAAACAAGCCACCAATTCAGAACCCACTCCCATCCCACTGTATAATCCCACTGTATAATTTTTGTGCCAGGAAGAGCCTGAAATGCCAATAGAACTGCTTTAGGAGCCATTCAGTGTTGCTAAGAGGACATCAACACAATTGTTAGCCAGCAGTGGTCATGGCAGAGATTAACATTTCAATGGATTTTTCATAGTCTAAATTGTGAGAACAATAGAAGCTAATTTCTTTTATTGTAAAAATCTCCCATTAGTAGTTCAAAGCCATTTAGCCAGTTCATCTGGTATTTATTCTAAACACACGCACCAATGATCTATTTCTGTGCAGTCAGCGTATCACCATTGCTCTCATTTAATAAAAGATGATTTTACTACAGAGTACAACCAGGCATGCTCATTAGAGCGGGTATTTAACTACGTAACAAATGTATGGTCACGTAAACTCTAACATACCCAATGCTACTATACGTGCAGAGAACCAGCATGTTGCATAAATTTCCATTTCAACCAGTGTGCACTTGCTTGTGACAAATTTTGGTAGTGCTTTAAGGAGCAAGCCCTGCAATTTCATGTGTGTACAGTAAAGCATTTATTCATTTAACTGAGTTGAAAGCATCTGTGATGTGGTCAAGAGGCAATAACCTTCTCCTAGGATTTTTAAGTGTACTGCTGCTTTCCTATCAACAGTCATCACTGGACATTAAATTGATAAGAGCTGCAGACTGCAGAACAAAGTGTCGAACTTGTCTTTTTTTCTTCTTTTTTCTTTTCTTTTTTTTTTTTTTTCCCTCACATAGAGTAAATATCTTGTGGCTCACCAGTACGTGAAAGCTTCTCTTTTAATATTACCATGATCTATGATATAAAAATTTGCTGATTAGTAAATTACTTACCTTGCATCCTAGTTGGAGAGCATTTGTTTTAAAATAGCTTTTTAGAAAAAAAGAAAGGACAAAAATTTATTTATTTTAAAAAAGTGGAGAAGGATAATGGAAAACTAGAAATGCAGGTATTGTCTGACATATGGGTGATTTCTCCATCCAAGAATTTAGATCTATAATCTGCAGTCAGCTATTGAATAATATTACCACAGAGGTCAAATGGGAGCAAAGCAAATCTGAGCAGGATATGAAGGCCAGGCTGGATGGGGCTTTGAGCAATCTGATTTAGTGGGAGGTGTCCCTGCCCACGGCAGGGGGGTAGAATTAGATAATCTTTAAGGTCCCTTCCAACCCAAACTATTCTGTGATTGTATGAATCTGAGAATGTACACAGTCTCAAAATCTTCTATAAGAGGAAGATGACTACTGCATGTCATCTCGGACAAACTGATATCACACAATGAATGTACCACAGCATAACTGAAGATTTTAGAGGAATTGACTGAAGTCCTTTAAGCTTTTCCCTTACATCTGAACATGTTTTTTTGAATGAAAATAGCTGCTAGTCATCCACTTTGAAATCCCAAGACCAGCAACCCATGACAGTGGGTTATGGGAAACACAAACGTTGGCCCAACTTGAGCTATAGCAGGAAGATATGAGAGGTATTATCTTCCTTAGACCCTTGGTACACATGAAAATTGATTTAGGAGCAATACCTTGTTGGCCTGCATATACATGGAACAACCTGGGTCAATGGAATTATTTACAGGATGATAAAACGTTTTTTCTCTCTTTCCCCATGCCAAAATCCTCTTTCAAGCCTAAAGAAATTTTGCCTCTTGTTTTGATGAGTTACGCAAGACTAGAAAATTTCAAGGTAAGTTCTTCCTTTTTGCAGCTTATTTTGTATGTGAAAAAACAGTATTCAGACATAGACTGCATCTGATCTAGCAACCTCAAAACTAATAACCCACTATTGATGCTTCAGTAAGTGGATTTCAGTAAAGAAAGCTCAGGTTTAGCCTGGACATCAGATACTATGTCAACCTGGTGTACAAACATAGTGATATATGTCTAGGCACAGATGAGAGATGAAGTACCAGGAAGCTGTCTTGAATTTGAAGTACCAAAGTAATTCAGTTTTTGATAAATTCATAATTAAATTCTTAATCCTTTTATACTCAGTCAACAACTGAAAACAATGAAATAGCTCCCATCCCTCCTTCTCAGAGATCGTCACACTAAAATATATAAAATTTTTATATTCTGCAATATATAAAACTCCAGCTGAGTGGAGTGAGTGGATTATTACACTTTACTGCAGCATGAAGTGCACATGGGAGGTATCTACATGCTGCATTTTGTGAAGTCTGTCTTCATTCCTCTCCACCTGTCAACAGCTCAGACTGTTTTGTGGCTGCAAAGAGGTGGCTATGTTTCGATAAGAAACAGTGCTTTCTTTTTCAGTCCTCAGCAGGGTGAAAGAATTGTACTGGTTTGGGCTGGGATAGAGTTAATTTTCTCCTAGTAGCTTGTATGATGGTGTGTTTTGGATTTCGGATGAGAATAATGCTGATAACACATGGATGTTTTAGTGGTTGCAGAGCAGTGCTCACATAGAACCGAGGACTTTTCAGGCCCTCGTGCTGCCCTGCCAGTGAGGGGCTGGGAGTACACAAGAAGCTCGGAGGGGACAGAACCAGGACAGCTGGCCCAGATGGACCAAAGGGATGTCCCATACCATGTGGTGTCATATTGAACAATAAAACTGGATGAGTTGGCTGGAGCAGGGGGTTGACACTGCTCAGGATGTGGCTTGGTATTGGTCACGGGGTGGTGAGCGATGCATTGTGCATTGCTTCTTTTGTATATTCTTATCATCATTATTATTTTTATTATTTTCCCTTCCTTTTCTGTCCTATTAAGCTGTCATTATCTCAACCCATGAACTTCACCATTTTTCTTCTCCAGTTCTCTCCCCCATCCCACAATGGGAGGAATGAGCAAATAGCTTTGTGGTGCTCGGCTGCCTGCTGGGTTAAACCACAACAGGAATACAGCTAGGTACTTAAAGTCTGCAAACAAGCTATGAAGATGTATCACCAGTGAAGAATTCCTTAGTCAACAGACCACATACACTAGAAGGAAAGAAACCCCATGGCTGAGGCTGATGCTTGTTTAAAATATGTTTATTCTAGACTGAAAGAAGACATATGCCTACCAACATGTGTGCATGCATACACACAGACACATGCACTAAATTATACACACCCGCTGAATTACATACCACAAATACAGGGCAGTTCTTTATATAACTTCCAGGCTTCTTGTTTGGATGATGATGATATCTAATAGCTAAATCTAAACCTCTAGAAGATCATATTCCTCTTGTTGATGAGCGTGGCTAGCAATCCCTGCAACAGTCCTGATAATAGCAGGGGTTTGTTCCATATCTGAGCTCATCCTCTGCCACAGCGTGTCTGAAAATATCCTGAGTGCTTATTTGAAGCACAGGGAGATGGTGAATGAAGACTTGTACAAACATGCCAAGTGCATGTCAACACTGAAAAGCAGACCCTGTGGTTTTAAGTGTTTTTGTCATTTGTACTGAAAATGCTTCAAATTGCAGCCATTCACTGTGCGGTCGTCTCATCTCTCACTTCATCGAGCCTTAGTATTTGCTGCTGAAGGAGCACCCTTTTAAATTGCTGGCTCAAATCCAAACCCCAAAAGAGCACCCTCAAGTTTAATGATGTTGACAAAGATGAACAGTGCTGAAACAAGTTAAAGAAGCAAAAACAGTCAAATATCAAGGTGCATCTCTACTACAGCCTGGGACTGTGCATCAAGCCACGTCAGAACTGGACTCCTTGGCTTTCTCTTCCAAGAACGGCTCAAATACAGCAGAAGTCTCAAAACAATTGTGATTCCTATTACAGAATCACAGAGGGGTTTTATGGGTTTGCAATTTTATTTTATTTTATTTTTTTTACCTTTTCAGCTTAGTTGTTCTTTATAGCCATTCATTTCACTATCTGCATTTGAGAAAAAAATATTAAAATAAAATATTTCTTATGGACAGAACAGTAAGACTTATGACAGTCCTTTGCGGCTTCTGGAATGTCACTTTGTGGTTTTCCACTGAAAAATTTCACTCTTATATGCATAAGAGCTTTTATCTCATACAGTTCAAATGGATCAGAAGAGCTGTCTAACAAACTACATTCTTCGTCATCATTAGATGATCTCCGAGGTGTCGTGTAGTTGTTTGATGCTACTGAAGACTGATATGTTTCAGCTATTCTTGGACAATAGATAAAATATATCTGCTCGGGGTTGGTTGCCTGATCTCTGAAGAGACATGTTTCAGTATTCTGTACGAGTTGGAATTTCTAAGGTTTGTGCAGGGAAATACCACATTTTCATAACTCAGCTGAGAAGAAATGAAATTAAAATCTGTCCATCACCTGCCAGTCTCCTGTGGATTTTCATATATAGTGAAGAGAAACTGCTGTCACTCATGGATGCCAGTAAGAACTCAGAAGGAATTCAGCAGCTAATTTCCAGTCAAAGGAAACTACATAAAGGCTGGAAAATCTTATGAAACATTACAATTTTTCTCCCCTGCCTATGATTTTTTCCTGTTTTCCTCTTAGTCACTTCAACTAGTGTAATTGGTCAAGAGACAAAGAGTGACTAACCATCATTTCTATTAGCTATAAACAATATGCTGAAGTTAGACCTGAGCTAGCTACCACTTGGAATTCTCTAGCATTTGTTTCTTGGCTAGACCCACAGTAAACCTGATCTGTTTTGCAAATTTGTGCTTCCCGCAGCCACCATATCATTTCCAAAACTTCATATCACATCCCCATTCTCGCATAGATATTTATTCAACACAAAATAGCCTTGCACTCTGCTCACATCTCAAAGGGGAAGAATGATTGAAAGAACACTGTGCAACCTTGTGATAAAAGAAATCTGATTTTTTTTTCTATGTTGTTACACATTTTCTAGCTGATTTTGGATGAGTCATTTAGCTTCTTTATGTTTCTACTCCCTTTATGAAAAAAAAAAAAAAAAAAAAGGAACAAATAGCACTCACTTGGCTCAAAGGCTACAATGAAATGCACAGGCATGAGAGCTATGAATCCCAGGAAAGTACTTCAGAAAGTATTTTTCTTATGCTATTCCCAGTACTTTCTTCTTCCATCACACCAGGCCTTTTGTTCTCCAGCTTGCTGGTACTGAACAGCTTTCCATGAGTGCTCACCATCCATTCTCACTTCATCCCATAAGCGTTTCCTTTAACCAATATTTAACAAGATGGTTTTGGAATTGACAGTGTGGGAAACTGGCTGAAGTACTTGGACAATAAATAAATACAACCTGCTTTTTTTTCCCCACTGCAGTCTCATGATTTTTTATTTTTTTTTTATTTTCCTAGACCTGGCATCTCTTTAAACACTTCTGAAACTCTCATGCATACCACTGGTTACAGGCAAGCAATAAGAGTCTTTCAAAATCTTTAATGCTTCAATGAAGTATAATATATGAACATATACTAAAATAATTATTGGTGTTCAAATGGTGTTAAATATTGGTGTTCAAATAATGGTGTTCAAAGTCAACGTGGTAGACACAGTCCATAATAACACTGAAACAAAGAGCAAGAGCTGACCATCAGGAACATGTATCCATGCTATGTCACAATATTTAAAGAACCTCTTCATATAGGATTCAGCTCCATATTCAGACATTTGAGTGGAGGTGTCTACATGTACACCTAGATAATCTCCCATTGCAGTTAGTAGTGGAGCCTAGGGAGTTTCTAACGTATTCTAAAAAAGGAAAATCAGAAATGCAGCCAGTGAGTAGAGTAGACTGCTTCTCAGTCTCTAACTATTTTAGTTAATTTTGGAAAAAAAAAAAAAAAAAAAAAAAAAAAAAAAGTCTTTTAAACAAGGTTCTTTAAGAAAAAAAAAAATCTTTGCTGAATGTAGTAAAACATTCTATTTAAAAAAAATAAAATAAAACTAGCAGGTAAAGTGCTGTTAAAGTTATGTAAATCACAAACCATATTTGTTAACTTAGCTGACCCTAATATGGTAATTAACATAGAATTAATCTCTCTTGAGGAGATATAAAACATATGAAATCAAGAAAATCTGGAATCCAGCCCAGCAAAAAGGTTATATAAAGAGGATGTACTGAACTATTTAGTCTACAACTCTGCATTAATCTTTTTGGGAAGAAAAAAAAAATCTAAATGCTAAATTTTAAAGTGCCAGAATAAACTAAAAAAATTGGTGACATTATTCCTGGCCCTACAAAGCAAGATTTGAAGTACATCTTTGGAATGAAAAAAAATCATATGCATAAACATTGTTCACAGGAAAACCATCCTTTTTGCTTAGGGTTCTGTTAGCTAGGAAGACCCATTCTTTTAAATGAAAAACACAGAGACATGCTGTCAGTCTTATTTTAATGGCAAAGAACAAAGCTGGCAAGAGGAATGTAGTGGCCAAATCATTGACTCAGTCTCTCTAGCAGAAACTTCAGCTAAAAGCTGGAGAACAGAAAAACTATCACTATCAGATAAACTGATGCATAACCTGCTTTAAAAAAAAATAATAATAATAATAAATAGTTCCAAAGAAGGCAAACAAATCCATCAAAAAGAGAGAGTAGTGAACAAAAGAAGGGCTAAGGGGAGAAAGAGTTTACAGAAGAAACTATAATCTCAATTGTGCTCACAGCATCAAATTGACAGGGCACCACCCCAATCCACATGCCTTAGGAACATCTGTAGGTCAGTTCTGTGGTACACACAACACATTTGTGACTGTCTAAAGCAAAGCGAGGGCACTTTCTGAGCAGGAATTTACTGTTTTTTCCCAGTGTCTTGGAGGCCAGTTAAACAAGAAGTCTAATTCTTACAATAGATGTGTGGTTGCATCCCTCACAAGGCAACCGCTGATTTCTAATCCCACCATTTTATTAACCCAAACCAGCATGGTGTCCATTACACAACACAGGCAGGAAGTACAAGAAAGCTGTTGGAGAGGGATGCTGCCTTTTCATGCCAATAACCTAAGAAACCACTGTCACCACTCACAAGTGGTGAATGAATGCCTATACCAAAAAAAAAAAAAAAATCTATTCAAAGTTATCAAGTGGAAAAAGATTCCTAAATCTGATAAATACATTTATATAGCTGAAACTTGTAGAATTCATAAGAGGGGCACAGAAACTAGAGCTTTATGAGGCACTGAACAATTCCCATGTCATTTAGATCTCTTCTTAGCCCTCAGCAAGCAACTCTTCCTCTTGCTTGTTTGTACAGCCTTGGCAATAGGGGTCCATCATTCCCAGCATTTAGCTCTCGAGGCTCTGATAGCCTAACATATTTAGTCTTATAAATAGAAAAACATTTGCGTCAGCCACTACACTATGTTAATTCCCTAAATTGCCATATTTTCATTACTCGTTATAAAACATCCCTTTTTCCCCCCCTCATCAGGGAATGATCTCTTGTGTAAAGGAGATAAATGTGGTTAACAGTCTAATTAATCCTCACGTTAGATCATATTTTCTTAGAAGGAACTACTTAAATTTGCAGAAGGCAAAGTAAGAATACTAATGAAATGGAAGCGCCCCTTTTCCAGAAAGATAGTTTGGACTTTCTGTACACCTAAACCTTCCTCTAATTGCAACATTTCAGACATTATTCCTTTCAACCACAGCATTTTCATTCCCATTTCTCTGGAGGAGCTTGCAGAGATGACAGTTCTCTGCCTGATAAACCACTCCTACCACAGTGAATTCTCTTAGAAGCAGCTCGCATGACTGCTCCACTGACTGAAGAAACATCCCTTCACTCTTCCTGTTCTCCCCAAGTTATCTGCCACATTACGGGATTTTTATGGTATCATCAAATAAGCTTTGCAATGCAAATCATCAGAGTGTGTGGTCTCAGCTGTCCCTCTTGGCAAAAATATATTTGATTGTTCTACCATAGGTGACCTAGTATTATAACCAACAGGGTTATTCTCATTCACTAGATGACAGTCCAATAATCAGACAACTATCAGGGTATTATTTCACAGGGCAATGAAGCAGTAATTAATTTGTTAATAATTGTGCAATGCGGTGAAGAGGTAAATAGCTGTAAGTGCTGGGTACTATAATTAAGAAATTGCTAGATGCAGACAAACTGGGAAAAAAGAGTAATGTCTCAAATGGCTACACAGATATTCACCCTCTGTCTGTGCTAACTCTTCTTGTAGCAGCTATTGATTGTCCAACAATAAGCCTCTGAACACTTAATTCTGAAAAACTAGCAGGTGAAATCCTGGTCTTATTCAAGCCAATATATTTCTTGACCTGACTTCCAGGAGTGCCTGTCTTGACAAGCTAACTTTCATGGTGGTGTTCATCTCATTTAGATTGTTTAGATCGTTTTCAGCAGATCATTTTAGGTAAGCAGACTTCTGAAGAAGCCACCTCACCTGCCCCCAGTGACTGACTGGAATCTTTGAGCGCGTCCATCTCAGGTGCCTCAGCAATGCTGCAGGGGGGAAGCAGGTATGGAGAAAAAGCTTCTCTGCTTCCATGCCTGTGGATAGGTTTCAGTAATTTAAACTCCTTAAATGTTCACTATGCTGATAGTTGTCAGTGAGTGTACTTATGTCTCAGATCAAACTCAATTCTTGCTTCCAAGCTGGCCCTGAACTTCTTACTTTGTCTCATATTCACCATTACCATTAAAGTCACTCTGACAATTAATTGACCACAAAGTTCTGCCACCTCGCTCTGCATTGATCAGAGGAGGACAGTGACCTGCAGGAAGAGGTGATTTGGGCATGGATCAGTCTGGCTCACCCCCGAGTCATTAACAACTCAAATCATTAGCAGAGGAAGAACAGTGTTACTGGAGCTCAGAAACTGTACAAAAGGTACAAGGGAATTATCTCTTGTGGTCTACTGGATTGACAAAGCCCGAACAAATGCTTCTTTTCTGTGTGTCAAACCAGAGAGCTCAACTAAAATGCTGTCTCACCAGACAAGGAATCAAGTAAAATCATCCTTCTACTAATGAAAAAGCACCAAATGGAATTTGTTTGCAACACCTACGAAATTGAATTCTGTTTTTCCAGACAAAAGTTGATACTGAGGTCAGCCTGGAGACATGGCAATTCAAGTCCGGTCGCAGTCTAGCCTGATTTTGGAGACACAACATCCAGAGTAGAGGGTGTCCAGGTTAATAGTGTGCAAAAATAGTGCCTGAACCTGAGCGAGCAAATCCACAGGGAATTAGACTTTGCTATCTGCAATGCGCTCCAAATCGCTGTGCTTTGTTTTGTGGTATTTATTCATGCTTTCTGTCAAACACTGAGTTGGCACCACTGGATTGATCGTTCCCAAAATGCGCTTTCTTGCATTTCTAGTAAAATCAAACAAATTTAAGCAGCAGTTCAGTTGGCTTTCAAAAACATGCACAGATCTATTAGTTTATTAGATTTTGTGGCAGTCAGAAAGATCTGCAGCCTCTCCCCAGTCACCCAAATAAATCAGTGGGCTGAAAAACAGCATTTTTCATTACAAAAAAAAAACAGTCAATTCAGGTAACACAGGCATGTGGAATGCTGCCACGAAGCTCAAGTATGTACGTGAAAGCCCAGGACCCTTCGAGGCTCATTGCAACAGTAGGGAACTTGCTGCAGTAAGAAGCAACTTCCAGCTTGCACACAGCAAGGTAGGCATAAAAATAGAACTGGCTTGCTTACTGAAAGCTGTCTTTGTGTTGGGAGACAGCCACTAACATCTAGGAAAATGAAATGAAACAAAACAATCCTTTGCATGAAGAGATTTGGCCACACCAGAATGAAGAAACTCTGAAACACAAAAGTAAAATTCACTATTCCTCATCCTATTTTTTTGTCAGTTTCAGCTAGCATATGAAAAAATGGATTATCCTGAACAAGTCAGATGAGGCAGCGTCCCAAGTAAGCACAACTCAGACATACACCACAAGGTCTTTGGAGACACAGAGTGCAAAGACCCCGATTCTGCAAGCAAAAACAGTGTAAAAACATTTTTTACACTGTAGATGCCCCCAGAGAACCAAAGAAACAAGATAATGCAGGTTTCTCACAGCTTTGCAAAGACATCTGAAGTATCATGTTTTTTTGTTTGTTTTTAAATTAGTTTTTAACTACTGAAGGTGTTCTATTTTATTTTTTTCAGTTTCACATGAGAAGTTTCTTGCCTCAGCACACTACAGAAGACACTAGCTGTTTTAAAGATACATATGTTCGTGTTCATGTTGTCTTTCCAAGACAGAGTTATCATCATCAACTTCACTTGGCAAAGCTTGTTAACATTTCTGTGTCTTAACCAGTCTAATTAAGGCTGCTTTCTCCTGAGTTAAAAGATCACTGTTAAAAAAAAAAAAAAAAAAAAAAAAGCACTACACCAGCTCCCAGACCTTTGTGTAGTTTCAGGAAACACACAGTGTTGTATAGAATTTAGTGTATCTGAACAAGCTAGGTTACAGGTGAGATATTGGCTGAAACACGGTCAAAGGTGAATACCCTGAACTCTGGGTATAGCTACCATGAAAACAAATAAAATTGAACATGTATCCAATGTGAATCTTCACCAGAGGTTCACTACTACAAAGTACAACAAGGTATTATGTCTATCTTTCTTTTGCTGCGACTGCTCTCATATCCCCCAGATAATCAAAGATAAACCTGTAATCTAAGAATAATCAGATCCAAGACAATACAAAACTGACTTCTCCGTTTGACAGCAATCATAGGAATGTGGCCCTCCTAAAAAAGTAAACAAGCTACATAATTAGTCTGCTACGTTGAATCTCTCATATTTGTCATTTCAAGGAACATCAGTCACTACCATCCCACAGTACTTCCATTCCACGCTGGCGCAGCATCCTTCTTCGCATTATCACAGAGCATTACTTTTGTTAGAAATGCCAAATCACATAAGCAAAGTGATACAGAGTATTGTTTACCACAGTGTAAGGAATCCCATAATGTTTTATATTTCCTGTCTAAATTACATAGATGTTTCCACTTCACATCTCAGCCTTGGCAGGCTCAGAATTAAGCTTAGAGGCGCAGTTAAGAGATTAGTTCACACTCTCACAAGATGCTTCTATAACTCCAAGTGCCACTGAACCAGTCAGGTGTTGGAAGATAGCTTCCAGATCACAACTGCACAAGTCAAGGAACAGCACACTTTATAAAAGCAGCTGGCTATTAAAAGATGTCAGAGAGGAAAGGCAAGATGTAATCTCGAACCTTAAGGGAATGCACACCATTTAGCTATCACCGTCTCCTGGCTGGCTTGCTGACTGATGACAAGAGCTACAGATGGGAAAGGTGGGAGGGAGTTAAATGGAAAGCTGTCCAGCTCTTACACTTACCAGACTGTCAACAGCTCTTCTCTGTTACTTTTTCTGCAGGTTTTTTTATTTTTAATTTCCCTAAGAAGAATTATTCATAGCTTCAATTACTCTCAATTTCTAAGAAACAACTTTGAAACAGAAAACAAAGACACTGGAGTTCTCTGCTCAGTGAGGACCACGTCACTGATTCCCACCAGTTTCACAGGGACCCTAAAAGTACAGTTATAACAATTCAGCAGTTTAGGGACAGCTTCTTTCAGGGTGTGGCTGTCCAAAGTTCAAACATGAACAAGCAGGGATCATCTTTTTTAAAAAAGATCCACACCCTTCCAAGGTGATGTGTTTCCCTGAGCTCCTCCAGTGATGTTTTGTCCCAGCCTGAAACTCAGCAATTCCCTCAGATCTGCCTGTACACCTGGGGAAATCTAACTAGACCTAGATTTCAAATATGATTTTGTTTTCCTTCCTTACCTTTTCCCCTCCTACCTTCAAAAGCCAGATATGTGCAAACTGAACTAAAACGAGAGTAATAAGGTTTGACAGAGATCTGAAGCCTAAGATAATATCTCACCAAGGCGCTAAGTCTCCTGAGCCCATTGTAATAAATAAATGGCATACTGTAAAACACAAATGAGCATCACTGCGGCTGTGATTTCATTGTCCCGATGGGGGACCTGTGCCTGGCACGAGGCCAGCTACGTAATTCAATACAGAGAGAGAGTGCACAAATGGACCTCGGGAGGAGGATCGATTTTAATGTAATCCCATCTACTAATCAAAAGAGACTGAAGGATTAACATTCACTAGGAAATGTCTGCTCAAAGTTGTCATAGTTTATTGATAAAGATAGCTTGGTTTTAATTAAGATACAAAATGCCAATTCCAGGTCTAATTTTAGCTGCAAATAATCAGTTATTGATGATGTGTCTGGCTGAATTGTTTTAACTTACCGTAGAATTATTTTTTTTTCCAGATCAGCCAGCGTGGACTGCTTTTCCATGCTGCAAGAAGACCACATTCTCACACTGTCTTCATCCCCCAGGCATGAGAACTCCAAGCTTATTTTCCTGGTATGAAATGCATTATTGGCTCTATGCTAAACCTGATTCGTGGCTCTCCATCCACCATTGTGCATCCACCTGCAAGACTGTATCCTGCTTTATATATCATGTGACGTGCTGAAACCAGCAAGCCAATATGCACACCTAAAAAGACCAAATAATGGCTCAGAAAAAATAAGCAAGATGTGTCAAAGACGGCGTGTTATCTCCTTGGATAGAGCAGGAAACACTACATAGTCTAGGCTGGGTGAATTTTACAAGATGAGCAGAACTAACTTATAAGAACACATTCAACAACAAGGCACAAGACCTGTATCTTCAGAGCCCTGTGTCCTATATTTGTTATTCTCAAATATTATCATCCGTAAACACTAATCCTGTAAATCCTTTTGGCTGTGCTTATCATTCAAAAACACCAATCACAGAAACAGCCACTCGTAGTGGAACTCTGCAAACTGACGGGATCCACAAGAAGCTTCATCCATCAAGGGGGGCAGTGCTGCAGAAGATCTTCTCCATACAGATGGTGTTTCTCCTCGAGTCTCAGGAGATAACCACAGGCCAAGGCTTAGTTTTACACAGCTGACAAATCTCTTCTGATCTAGTGCTATAACACACAAACCACAGTCGGGCTGAGCAGCAATATGTGGAAGGGCAGGGTGTTTTGCTGCCGTGGGATGTACAAAATTATTTTATCAGCTTCCATTGCTCTAGGTTTTCCTCAAAAAAAAAGATGCAAAGTTTTACTGCAAATCAAATACAACACTCCAGCCTCTGTAAGATCATGGGGGCAAGCGTAGACCCTCTGATATAATTTCCCTATGTGTTTGGCTCAGACCCACATTTGGATCTTATTTTGCATCTGGAGTCTCTGACAGTGGTAACGGGGATATTGGGCCACGTATACAGATAGCTTCATCCCATTGAACTTAAATGCTGGAACAAATCAGCATTTGCTGATTTGAGTCAAATCACAGTACATTATTATTCCAAACACTTATGTTCAAGGGGCTACACACAAATAGCGAGGCCAGTGCACAGACAGTAAATCTTACACCCAGCGTGCTAAAACGCATAGCTTTGCAGCCCAGCAGTTCCTCTGCTATCTCCCACTTCCATCATTGGGATGGGATGCTTCCAAGGCGTGATTTAACTCAAAAGCTCAGGTTTTACTTTTAGACTCAGCTGCCTCCATCCCCCTGTTGAAAAGCTGTCAGTCCAAACTCACCCCTGCTCATTTCCCGGGCCTGATGACAGCTCTTTTATTCTTACCTTGCCAGAATAAAGCACGGGGCCTATTCCCCTCCCACCCACTTATTTGCAATCAGCTGGTGCAACTATGACTCATCTACTTCTAATACAGACTTCAGAGACCCGTTCAAGGAGTTTATTAGCTGCTCTCACAGTAGCTGTAGCCTTCGTAATTAGTTGCAACTGCTTAGAGAGGGATAATTTTAAAGATTGCCATTTTCTTTCCCTGGGTTAGAATTCGATGGGGTCCTTCCAATAGACAGATGGGCGAGGAGCTAAGAACATGGAGGAACTTGTGCTCTCCCTAATGTAAATGAGCTGATCGTAAATGAGCTGCAGAAGAGAGAGTGATGGAAAAGTCCCGTTCCTATGGAAAGGTGATGAGATTTTAGTGAAGCAAACATTGCTTATAGGCTGGAAGGAAAAGGAATGCAGGTACAGAAAGGGAAGCCAGGAAATTAGAGGAAGAATATAGATGATCCTGTTTATTTTTCTAGAAAATACAGCAACCCCAAGCCCACCTAAGATGAAGGGGCTAAAGATATGAGATTTCTGTGTGACTTCAGCTGTTTTCAAGGATCTGTTAAATTCTCCAAGCTGAACAAGCTTCTGAGGATGCAGCACGCACATTTTGCTTCCCAGAGAGACAAACACCAACACAAAGGAGGAAAGGAGTTATGTGCTTCTTATGAGATGAGGATGCAAAAGGACAGATCCTCTTTAATATCACCTTCCCAAAGTTGGCCGGGGGACATGGGGGTGGAAGTGTGAGAAGTGCTTGTCAGGCCACACCTGGAGTAGTGTCTGGTTCTGGTCCCCCACAATTCAAAACAGACAGACAGACTGGAGAGGGTCCAAAGTAGGGCCACAAAGATGATAAAAGGTTTAGCGAATCTGTCCCATGAGACAAAAATGAAGGACTTAGGTCTTTTGACCCTGGCATAGGGAAGGCTCAGGGGAAACCTCATCACAGTATTCCAGTACTTAAAGGGTGCCTAACAGAGACTCTCTGCATGAGGAGTCATATGACAGAGATTAAGGGGAAATGTTTTGCGATCTACACCAGAAAAGGTATTCTTTTGATATAAAAATATTTATTTATTTATTTTACAGCAAGAAAAATTAATCACTGGAACAACCTCCCAAGGGACATGGTAGAATCCCCATCACTGGAAGTTTTCAAGATGCAACTGGACAGGGTGCTAGATAATCTTACATAGGCTCCCTCTTCCTGTGAAAGGTTGGACCTGATGATCTCTCAAGGTCCATTCAGCCTGGGCTATTCCATGATTCTATGAGAAATAAGATTTAATTTTGAGGGTAATGAAGGAAGGAAAGGGAGGAGCTACCCTCCAAAACCAGAGGAGATGGGTCAGCACAGCTCTCTGTCTTTTCTAATGGGGAGAGGGACAAAAGGGAAAACAAACCCCAGGGAGCTATGCAGTGCACGCTGGGCTTAACGATGAGATGAAACTGAAAATTGGCAGGTTCCCATGAAGGGGCAAGAGAAGCAAAGAGAACGGAGATGAGGGCAAGTCAGCAGGAAGCAAGAAGCAGCATGTGCCCGTGAAGCTGGACACAAGTAGGACAATCCTACTATGTGCTGTAAACCAATTGAATTCAGGCCCCATTCCTCATGGCAAATAACACCAGGATAGGTTTGCATGAAGCAGCAACGGCACAATGCATTCACAGGGAAGTGGCTGTGAGATTATTTCCCTTGTTTCTGTGGTAATCTACTATACGTGGACATGGAGGTAAGAATGGGCCCAAACACTATGAGAAGTCCATTAGATTGAGAGCTACTTTACATAGCTTGCCTCCATCCTACATGTGACCTAGGGGAGGTTGTAGAAGATGCTGGCAAAGATGAAAGAGTGTGGTCAAGCCTTGAATGGACATTTCGAAGCTGGAAGGAAAAAAAAGAGAAAACTGTCTACTGGAGCTTTGCTACCTTTAGCCTTCATGTTTTAAATGTGCCATCATGAACACTGCAGTTTTTGGCTGCCTTTCACAATCTCAGCTACACATTAATGGAAAAATTTAAATCCTACTAGGGCATAATGGAGATTTTTCTTGAGAAAGGAACAGAAGGTTTTCATAGAATCAAATATCCTGAGTTGGAAGAGACCCACAAAGAGTTCAACTCCTGGGTCTGCAGCACAGGACCACCCAAAAAAATGTGACCATAATCCTGAGAGCATTGTCCTAATCCTTCTTGAACTCCAGCAGGCTCTGTGCCATGGCCCTGGGGAGCCTGTTCCAGTGCCCAACCATTGTCTCCGTGAAAAACCTTTTCCTAATATCCAACCTGAACCTTCCCTGATGCAGCTTCATGCTGTTCCCTCGGGTCCTGTCACTGTTCAGAGAGGAAATCTACTTTTAATCTACTGTGGTAAAGCAGATGGGTTTCCTTTGAGCCCTGAAGAAGAGATTGCTAATAACCAATTTATTATAGGACAAGCTCACCATGCAGGTGGAAGGGAGAAAACTGCTTTCAGCTTTGTTTTCTGTTGCTGTCACAAACATCTTATTTCTCTGTGTATACACTGGGGCCAAGCATTCTGCAATGTCTTTATATTTCTTTCCTTCTCTTTTCAGTATGAAGTTTCATTTCAGTATAGTCTTATTTTCTACACATTGAACAAATGGAATTCTTATTTTCACTGGAAAAAAAAAAAAAAAAAAGTGGTGCTAAGAAAGTTAATTAACAGTTTTTAAAATATATACATTACCGCAGAAGACAGCACGCAGCACCAAAACCAAGCTATCTGAATGCCTTTTAGCAAGCAATGCACTGTGACATTTAAAAAGCAAAGCAAAATACAGATAGAAGCCTATGTACTAAAGTCTAGTGTTAGGTGCACTATGGCATAACAATTTCAGCACTAAAGAAAAAAAAAACAACAACAAAAAAACTTACAAATGTCTCTACATACAGATAGGGGTTTATGAACCAAGAAATAGATGTCAGAGTTCACCTTTTGACTTCAAACTACCAGAGACAAGTACAGCAAGCAGATATGTAACAGCAACACCAATGAAAGAAGATTCAATGAAAAGTAAAAATAATTCTGCAATGAAAAGTTACAGAATATATTTCTCGATGGGCAGATTTTGTCATAATTGCCCTCAGATATTGCTTGATGCAAAAATGAATCTGATGGGAATCTTTCCACTTTTTTCAGCCTCTGCATTAGGGCATGAGAGATTTTAAATTCACTCTGTAACTGTGAATGTTTTCACTGGCTGTGAAAATGAACACTACTTTTTTTTTCTTCCACTTCTTTAAATTCTTCTAAGCCCTCCTTTTTTCTTTTTCTTTTTGGCAAGCTTCGTGGTTTAAAAACATTTTTAATCTACATTGTTGCCTTTTACTTTCATAGAATGCTGTCTTCCTCTTACATTTTGAAAAATGATGGAAAAAAAAATGTAAATCATTTCTCCACTTATTATTTTAGGTACCCACCAGCTAGTTCTGCAATGCACTCTGCCTCTAGCCTGGCAAATAAGCTACATCTCTGACCTCAACACCGGGGTGAAAACACTTCTGCATGCAGGAGGAAGTTTTCCAATGAACTTCATAGGAGCTTAAAAAAAATAAATAAATAAAAAATAATAATTATCTCATTCCTCAGTAAGGAGTTTTCTCCATTCACAACTGAAATAATATATTTATTCTACACAATGCCAAAACATGGAAGAGTCTTCCTATCACTCATAGTTCTGGTCACCTGCTTCTGAAGCGTTCTACTTAAAATACAGACAGCATAAGAGACTACGATCGGATTAAAATGCTCTATTTTAGGGGATTCCATGCTTCTGATAAGACACTGAAATGTTTTGGAGAGCATGCTATAGGACCTATAGCAAGAAATTCTCTGGCTGTGTGTGTAGGTGTGTGTTTATTTGTGTTCAGAATCAAAATGAAAACCCTGTATTTCCCACAGAACAGCATGTTTGACAGAAAGAAAATATCTTGATGGATCTGAAAAATTATGTTTCAATGAATCAGCACATTTCATTTCTGTTGTTTGCTTTTTTTTTTTGTGGTTTCTGTTTTGTTTTTTGGTGGTTTGGTTGTATTGTTTTTTTTTTTTTTTAATGTCTATGGATTGTTTTTTTCAAAATAAATGCAATTTGAAATAAAAAAGGCATTTCAAAATAAAACAGCCTGATTCTTCTGAAACCAAATTTTAGAACATCAATCCTTTCCATAGGATATTACTTTAAATAAAAGATTTTAATTGACAAACATTTCACTGAAGGAAAATAAACATGATTAATTCATATTTTCAGAAATAATCCTCATTCCAGTTCTTATGCACCAAGTATTCTATTTACTTACAGAAGATTTTTTTTTCTGAGATAACTATACATGAAGAATATACATGAAGAAAGGTTTTCTGAAGGTTCCCACTTCAACTGGTGAAAATTCACTTAGAACTCAGCAAAGGGTATTAAACATTCAAATGATTTATTTCTATTGTATATTACCTTGTATTCATCAACAGATAATTTCTTTTACCTTCATATAGATTTGTTAAGTTTCTGCACACTGAGTTTGGTAATTTCACATTTCCTACCATCTTTACTACTTTTTTCTTGATCATCAATTTAATATATGCAACAGTGATTTGGGGTTCACAGTAGTTTTGCTGAGACTTAAAAAAAAAATAGATTCATAAACAACATAAGATAAATAAAGTTCTTAAAATTAAAAGGAAGCATTGTGTATTCTCTCTCAACAGTTCCATTGCCCCAGACTGGAAAAGAGAAGAAAATTAAATGAATAGTTTTGATTCCTGCTGATAATCCACCTGTCTGATCTGCAGAACCTACCAGAGGAACCACAGAATTAAAGTGAGCAACAGTTGTGCAAGATCAATAATTATGTTGCACAACGGCAGACAGAGAACTAAACAACCACTGTCTTTTCAATGTGTTATCAGCAATGAGTAAACTGTCCTAAGAGGACACTAATCAGGAATGACAATTTTTGGAATAAGTTTCCAAAATGTGATATGCTCTGCAGCAGGGCTAAAAAAAAAAAAAAAAAAAAAAAAAAAAAAAAAAAAAGGAATATCAGTGTTTTTGTCCCATTAGATCCCCTGTTAGCATCAGTAGCATCAGTGTAGTCATGCAAAGAGTCTGTCTCCCCACAGGCTGGAGAAGAGCTACAGCTTCCACCAGCAGCTATAGCCCCTCATGTCAGCATTTTTACGATCATGTCAGCTTGCACCACCAGCCACAATCAGTGAGGACACCACAGATCGAGACAGCAAGTGAAATCCTCTGGCTAAAGAGGAGATGCCACAAGAGCTGTTGGTGTAGAAAGCACAGCACTCAACACCAGAGAGATGACTTCACTGCACCTCATTTACAGCTTCCCTTTTGAGAAGTCTGTGCGTGGGTCAGGGGAAGACAGACACCTGTCTGAGGCTTGTTTTATTGAATCAGGACTTTTTAAATTTTTCTCAGTTCTACACACTTGAGGCTTTAGGTATTTGTCTGACATACTGCTGCTCTCCTTTGCTGCTCTCACCATGAATGAGCCAAGACAGAGAGCTGGGCAATCACCACGAACAACGCGAAGTTAAACAGTCAAGTGCCAGATTCTGCACCTGTGAAGGGGCAACCCTGGCTGTATGTACACACCAGGGGACAAGAGGCTGGGGAGCAGTCCTGCAGAGAAGGATCTGGGGGTTTTGGTCAACATCAAGTTGAACAGGGGTCATAGTGTGTCTTGGCAGCCAAAAGGGCCAAGCGTACCCTGGGGTACCCCAAGCACAGTGCTGCTAGCTGGCCAAGGGAAGGGATTGTCCTGCTCTGTTCTGCACTGGTGCAGCCACACCTTCAACATTCTGTGCAGCTTTGGGCACCACAATATAAGAAGGACAAAAAACTATTGGAGAGCGTACAAAGATGGTGAAGGGTCTGGAGGGGAAAACGTGTGAGGAGCAGCACAGAGCAGGCCGAGGGGAGGCCTCATGGCGGCCTGCAGCTCCCTCACGAGGGGAGCGGAGGGGCAGGCGCTGAGCTCTGTTCTCTGGGGACAGCGACAGGACCTGAGGGAATGGCATGGAGCTGGGACAGGGGAGGGTCAGGCTGGGTGTTAGGGAAAGGTTCTGCACCCAGAGGTGGTTGGGCACTGGAACAGGCTCCCCAGGGCCTTGTCCTGGCACCAAGCCTGCTGGAGTTCAGGAAGTGTTCAGACAATGCTCTCAGACACATGGTCTGATTTTTGTGTGGTTCTGTGTGGAGCCAGGAGCTGGACTCGATGATCCTTGTGGGTCCCTTCCAACTTGGGATGTTCTATTATTCTACGAAAATAATCTACGAGCACATTAGAAGTTTAGGCTCCAGAATGGCAAAGGGCAGCCTGGGTGAGAGTCATGAAGAAGGCAGCAATGTCCAGGCCCCATTAGCTCCCTGTCACTCTCAAGAGCCTGCATGGCTTACTGTGGTTCTACTAGCAGTTGTAGATACAGGTCTTTATGGTGCAATTCTCTTCACAAAGCTGTTGATGTGCTTACTACCAGATACCTCATCCTTTTGAGGATCAAATTCCAACTACCCTTCCCTCCCTGAACAGAAAAGGCCGTTAAGGTACAAATACAATGCTCACATTAATAGTGTTGCCTGCAAAGAACTGGTGAATAATGGAAATTTCCTCCACCAAAAAGTTCTTTTTTTTTTTTTTTTTTTTTTTTTTTTTTTTCCCCCCTTAATGTACACCATTACATCTGCAACTACCAGAAGCATACGTATTTCTTTTAGAGGAGCGGTGTGTTCCCATAAAAGCACCCACACAAAGAACTAAATTACTTCTCCAGACAAAGGGTACTGAGTATCTGAACCACTGCAGAGGTGTGCCTAAGCTGCATCTGAACAAGCTCTCTCATGAGCAAGGAAAGGATGGCTGAGACAGGATGGTGCTCTGCTAGGGCTAAAGAACCCTGGTGAAAAGGAGTAGATCCCACTTATGTCCTCTTGTAGGCGGGCATCATGCTAAAGCAGTTACAGTGCGTCTACTATCCAAGACGACTCATGGGCCTTTGCAACCTCAAAGCTCAAATGCATTTCCCCAAATATGCTACATTTTTTCCAAATACACCCTTCAATCCCTAACTACATCTTACCATTAAAATCCTTTGGTATATGTAAGGTGAAGCAATGCTAATAGCTGTTTCACCATTTTTTCACTTGTGGTAGTGCAGCTACCAGCCGTAAGCACAAAGTGGGAAAATCATAAAAAGAAAGGTGGTCTTGCCAAGCCAAGCAGAACATTCTGGAAATGTGAATGACAAAGGTGGGAGAACTTTATGTGACCCCCCCCGCAACATGAAAATCACTATGCCACACATTGCAGGACACCTACAAACAAGTGGCAATGGCACCTGGAGAAGAGGGATAAGGTTCAGCATGTCCATAGTCTTATCCATATTTTGGCAGTAAATAAGAGTGGATATACCTCATAAAGTGACAGACATCTACAGTGTAAAGGGTTCTTCCTAAACAATTTGTTCAGGGTCACTTTTAGACACTGGAAACAACGCTTAAGTGTGATCTTTCTATGCTAATGTAGGCACTTAAAAAACTTACGTGTAATGCTTTAAAAGTAGCTGTTCCTCTGCCCTGTAGAGAAAGAGAAGGCTGGAATCTACTGTAGATGAAGTTGACCCTGTCACAGATGACTAGGGCAAAACAAATTAAATTCCACCCTTAACTAATTGTATAAATACACATGGGCCTCCATCTTCCCATACATGAACTAGCAATAGCATTTCTACATGGAGATCTTTACATAAGAAGGTAAGGGGAAGATGAGGCTCTGTACAAGCTTCTCAGTAAGTTGGGAGAGCTGACTTCATTGCAGTTCAAACTGTTCCCAGATGGTATGACTGGTCCTCAAACATGAGGGGGTGGGAAGAACCGTGTCATTCATTCCCACTCCAGTGGTCTTGGCTGCACAAACTAACGTCTCACAGAATGACTTGTAGTCAATATACATCTCATTTTCCACCTACGCAACCACTGCGCTAGGTGTTCTTGCCCAAAGCAAGTCCACCACAGTGAAAGTACATGGAGCTGCAATGCCTCCAGGTAGTTTAACACCAAGTGTGGGATGAAGGCAGAAAAGAGGATCAGTGATAAGGAGACCATCATTGTTATGACAAATGCACCATGTCTGAATAATGACCTCCATTTATAAAATGTAACATAATGGAAAATGCTTGTAACAAAGATTCACTCCACCGCTCACACTATAGCTAGTGGTATATGCTGATTTTAGATTGTGTGTCTGTCTTAAGACTAAGAAATACTGTTCTTTCTAGCCAGAATAGGCTACAGGGATTCTGCTGCCAACCATAACATATAAAAGAACCTATAAAATTACAGTCACACACTAAGGCATATGTCTCACATTTAACTTAATGTTTATCTTGTCAGCAAATCCAGCTAGGACATGCCAACATTTTGTTTCATTCATGCTGTCTTCAAAATCATCTGTTTTAGGGAGGAAAAGAAAGGGAGAGAAAAGAAAGTGCAAGAGAAATATCAAAATATAAAAACAGAACAAAATCTGAGCTAATCTCACAGCTGAGACTCAAAACTGAAAGAGCATTGTGCAAAAGACTCAGGCAGTAACAGCATTCCCCTTTTCTCCTCTCCCATGGACTAAAGTGGTCATCCACTTTTTTTATGGAAAACGAGCAATCATTCTAAAATTTGCCCTCTTCACATCTACAATAGGGAGTGGACTCCTTGACTTCTGCTAAACCTCATTTTCCTAAAAGATCTTATCATTGTCACTGCTGAGGAAGTCACCTTGACATGCTGTAGACCTGGCATCGGCCTCTCCTGAAGAACACATTCATAATAAAAATCAATTGTAACGCAGATGGAAGCAAAGGAGCAAAATGACAGCTACCCCTTTGGAAAATATCTAAAATTTCTGCATTAATAAAAGCATTTCCTTACATAAAACACAGCTTACAAAACTAAATAATTCATCATCATGAATTATTTAGAGAGATGTGGACTGAGTATGTTTACAAGTCCCAAGCTGTTTTACAAAAGGGAAACATTTATATAATTGGTCCTCAAACTCTTTCTTAAATGTGCTTACAATGAGAGGTTTCTGATTATCAGTGGCACTGCTCCTGAAAGCAAAGATTTTTTAAACTGAGCTTTTGGTGGGAAGAAAGGATAAGAGGCAAACAACTAAGTAAGGTGATTATGTTCTAAAATAATCTTTTCTTAGTAATTGGCGATTATTGCTGCCAAATGGACGATTCTTTCAAAAGCCATCCTTCAAACCTTATCTCAGGTGTGGTAAAACGTCTCCAAACCAGACATAATTAAATCATTGACCTGAGGCACTGTCTCCCCAAAGAGTCATCTGCCATGTGAAGAAGCAGGGCAAGCCAAACCCATTGCACTATAAACATCAGCACTTTCCCCCTAGCAAAGCATATTCCACAAGTCCCCAGAGGAAGCCATTTGCTTCCTCTGGCTCTCTCCATGGTCAGAAGTCTCCGTGGAAATGCTCTTTGCATGTACTCTCAGATCTCTTCCCTCCCTGAATACAATCTCTTCCTGAAAGCTCCTACTGACCCTAGTGCTGACAATTCGAAAGCTTTTACGGGCTCTGGGTGCTCTTTTCAATACAGATGAGTAAAAAGCTGGACTGAAAGAAGCCCACAGAGAGAGGGTCTGAACCCATACCTGACCCCGATTTCAGCAGAAAATTGGAATAGAGACTTTCTGAGGTTCCTTAAAGCCTGAGTTATACGACGAACCTATCCTATGAGCAAAAATGGCTTTTTGCTATTCACTTCATCAAAGACTAAGTAGAATAACACACCCAGAAAGAAGCTAAGGCTGGCCAAGGAGGACAGGCAAGCAAGCTTGTCATTCCTGGTGCTTCCTTTATCCAGAGTAACCTCAGACCATAGAAGTCCACCCAAGAGGCACCTATTGCAGGAAAAATAACCTCTGTGCTCTGCCTGCCCTGTCTACAGCTGATCCCCCTGACACCAAGGAATCTTAGATGAGACACAAGGAAGAATCATGTCCTCAAACTTTCTGGTTGTAATACATCACAGAAGGAAAACAGGTAGAAGAAAAGCTCAGGTGCATCATGGAAAGGGCTTACCTTTAGGTTGAATCTTTTCAAAAGTTCTGTTAGATACACTTCCTCAAAGAACATGCTGCCATTTTCTGCTCTGAGGGAAGCACCTGTACTTATAAGCAGACACCTGACTTTGGGAAGGAAAGCAAGGCACAAGTGCTAACACAGCCACAGGTACTCCTCCCACCTGCAGGTGTGGTGAGCAAACTAGCCACAGTCTTACCCTTCTGCACTTCTATCCCCGCCACAGTTGTTTCTGTCTCAAACCAGTGAAGGATTCCCACCACAACCAATGATTTATTATCTATAATGCAGGAATTTCAAATCATGGGATTCAGCCCTTGCTTCTTGCATTCACTCTTTAGGCCTATGTTGCTTTTGTGTCCTTTGTCCAGAGACAACGTCTCATCATGTGTGCCCAACACAGTTAATTCTCTTTTCATTGAGCACTCTTCTTCCTCTGTAGTGTGTGCCCCATCTTTGATCTACCATCTGACAATGCAGCAGATACGTTGTGTTGCATGGCTGATTCTGGCGTTAGATGTGTCCTAATTAAATCTAACTAACCTATTTCAGGGTCTCCCATCACTACTGCATCTGAGCCACTCTTAGCTTATTGGCATGGAGACTTCAAAGTTCATAGCAGAAAAACATGTACATGCTAAATCAAATTTCACCCTCGTAAAGCCCAAGTTGACAGGCTGGGTAAGCTCTGAAAGGCTGCAGAGAAAAGTGTATAAATCTCTTTGAGCACCAACAACCCTTATGTAGTGAAAACTCCATAGCTCCTAATTCAGCAGGGATCGTGACGTCTGATGTTTATCCCAAAGCCCGAGAGTGGAGCAGAGGAACAGAGCAGCCAAGGCTACACCCCTATCCCTGCTGTAGGTCACTCCCACCTCACTAGGTGCTACCCTGATCAGGTTGTCCCACCCTAGGACAAACTGGCTTCTGAAGTCATCCTACACAGCTTGTTTATGACTCTGGATAATGGTTAACTTAATGAGGATACTAATTAACTTGCTACAGCAGGCCTAGCACGCATCTGAGGTGGAGCTTGACGGTCACGCGTGTGGGTCACCATAGAGGACTGCTGATCTAGCAGCTGCCGAAAATAAAGGAAAGCCATTTCTCCCTGCTGCCAGAGCCCAATGTGTGTTCAGCATGTGCTGCTGTAGGCAAGAGTTATGCTGTTGGGTATTTTTAGTTCATCTAGCAGCAACTATTTCTGCATTCCAATTTCTGATGCCGAGTTATCCCACCTTCTGTTTCTCGATTAGGGTATTATTATTAGCTACGCAAAAGTGATGAGCTTCTTGGCACGGCAAGTTTAATAAAGCATTAATGTCACCCACTACCAACGCAAGTCACCTAAAGAAAACAAGGCTTAATTTACAGTGCTACTAAAAATTAGCAGGAGTCTGCTGATCATTTCTCACTAGCTTTTCTTTCTTCTTCGACGATGTTTCTTCCCTCCACAGACAAAAGGATTGATGCAATCTAAAATCTCCTCCCAAGGTATTCCTTCCTTTCCTACCATGAAAGACCATATCCAAGCACTTATAGCATGTAATTACTGTTCCTTCTCCTTTTGGGCTAATATACAGATGTTTACTTCCTGCAAACAAAGAGTAGCCTTCCTGAAATGACTTCTCTCTACCTTGTCCCTCTTCTGCCTCCCAGTGGCCCTGACTTTGCTGCTCAGTTCCCCACACAAAGGTGAGGAACGTTCTGGTGGTCATGACATTGCCGGCTAAAACCAGACCATCACTTTGATCCATCCAGGACAGCCAACAAAAGCTCTTCTACTGACGGGGTTCAGGCTTCCACGCCTTTCTCAAACAACAATCTCTTTACAGCCTTGCGCATTATCTTTTCTTCTGAAAAGCCTTTTGTGCATGGAGATGAATCTTGCTTTTCTGAGGTCAGTGGCAAGCATCCTCTTGACTGCAGCAGTGAAAGGGCTGGCTGTCTATAGAGCAAAGCACTCTAGAACCTAACACAATGCAACTTTATTTTCTGTAACATCTACCCTGGCCAACTGTACCCTCACACAGCTCAGCTTAAACACAGCTGCAAAAGGAGAGGGAAACAGAGAGAAAACAATGAGGAGACATGAACAGAAAAGAGATGTCTTCAGCTGAGATTTTAAACCAAGACAGGCAGGCAAAGTAAATAAATAGAACTGCAATGCTGCATGGCATAGAATAGATTTAAGAAAGGTGTGTAGTCTGTAAACACCTGTAAGAAGTCCCTTGCAGCAGCAGACACTGCTCTGCTCTAATGAAATCCATCTGCCTTGTCCCACAGAGATCCTCATGCTTTAAGGTGTGGGATAGTCGGGGTCCTAGTAGCACGTAGGAGCTGTGCAGATGAAAGCCAGTACCGGATGAACTCCACTACTCAATCATACAAAGGGTGGGCAGCTGCCACAGTTTCCAGCAGCTAGCAAGCCTGTGTCTTGGGCTCAAAACCTGTAGCTCAGCGGTTTAAGTCTCTGCAGAAACAAAATTATCAGCCAGAACACAAATTTTCTTAGATCACACAAATCCAGAATAGGGTTAGTCAAAGGGACATGATCTCCCAAACTTTTGTGTTGCCCCATGCATTTCCATCATCTCTAGAGCAAAAGGGAAGTTTCCTTATGCAGATGAAATAATTTCACCGTGATTTCATGCAGACACCCTCAAAGCTGATTCTCACAAGTCAAGGACATTTTTAGTTAGATCAGGAGGTTATACCATCCACATGCATCCTCTGCCCTCAATAAAGTCAAGTCACAGCCACTGAGATGCAGCATAGGATAAGAGTGAAACTGAGAGGGAGATAATATAATAGGAATGGAGATTTTCATATTGAAACAAGCCACTTGTGGAAAATTCAGTAAGGAAAATACTGGCCCTTTCGCTCTCTTTTTGAAATCGTTTTCAGAAAAGAGGCTTCCTTTTCCTACGGTTCAGACCTCGAAACACAGTGTTTTTGGCAGTAGGGGCTGATAAATTGACACAGACGCAAACAATGTTTCACTCAAGGCATATCCTCCAAGTAATACTCATGTTCTTTTATGCCATAAGAAACTAATGGTACACTGCTTTCCAGCCTCGGAAATAAATTCAATGTTAGAGACATGTTAGAAGCTAAAATTACACGTTAAAAGATTCTGGCAGGGCCGGATTCTTTCACAATCACACAGATCTGGATAGAAATAAAACAGGAGAGATTTGTTTGCCCAACTAACTGGACGAAGAAAGAGCCTGCTGCTCCCCATGCTGCTAAGTGATGGCAGCAGATGAGCGGTCCCTCCCAAGCCAAGTTACATTAAGAAAGCCCCACTTGTCATTGTGCTGCATGCTGTGAATCCTTGAAAGCCACACTGTTACCAGGAAGACAGAATTAGAAATTGCCATGCCAAAGAGACAGACACAGACTTCTTGAAGCACCACTGCTATGCATTATCATTACAGGTCTGTAGTGTAAAGATTAACATCTGCAATTCCTCCTTTGAAGTCCCAAACGATGTGTAAGGTCTAGCCTATCCATGACAATACGACATAGCTAAGAAAAAGAATAAATTAAAAATAAGATAAATATATCTACTGGACACTGATCAGAAAGTACAAAAGCAAAAATTTTGTACATATACCACTAGAAGGTCAAAATAGTGCTTAGACAGTTGTACATGTATGATCCTAAGAATGAGAAAACAGACATCACATCAAGGACACATCAGAAATGCGCATCTACCTATAGTGCCTCAACTGCAAAAGACAAGTAAATGGTGTGGCTCCCTCTGTGTCCATGGAAGATGAGCTTCATTTTTTCTGTGGAATCAGCAGAACCAGAATCACTCTTTATGTGATGCAGCCACACAAACGGCTTGTTTCAGTACTGAAATATAACCACATCTGAGGGATGGGTGCTCCAGTCCCAAAGATATCACACCAAGGCACGTTTGATCTGGGGAGAGAAGTGGAAGTGCCATCAGATTTCTGGGAGGTCTGTGGGAGGACTGGAGAGAGCATCCCCCGCTGCAAGGGATTCTCTGCTGATTCGCATCAACACAAGGATGTCAGCAGCATCTTAGCATAGAAAAGGAATTCTCCCTTTTTACACTTTGTTGGGATGCTCCATCTGCTGCAGTCAGACAGGGGAAAAGTAAAACTGCTGAATAACAGCGTCCTTAACATTGCAGGCACTAATAATAGGATTAGAGAGAGAATACAATTATATCTTTTTGGATTTAGATTTGGAAGAAGCCAACTTATGAGTCACTCGCCTGACAAGTTGAGATCAGGCATGCCATGGTGTTGACCTTCTGAAACAGGACTCCGATCAGCCCAGCAGTCACAACTGCTGCAGGTTGTTTCAGCCCATTACCTCCCGGAGCAGTGTTAGCAAAGGTCAGGCTGCATCACAGGCCCTGCTTCCCTTGCAGCATGTCAGGAGCTGCCAGTGTGCCAGGATGGGAACTGGATACAGGGGAGATCAGAAGAAATGCGGTGAGACACTTGCACTGTTCATGCTTTTAGACACACTTTCCTCAGTTCCTTCCAGTTGTGCTGCTGGGAAGCATGAGCTCACAGACCATCTTGCCAGCCTGGGGGGAAGGTTTTAATCCATCAGCAAGGAAGCTGGTGGACCTCAGGATACGCTGAGCAGAGGCTAAGAGCTTACCCTACCTGATCCAACAAATGACCTGAGCCAATAGATGAGAAAGGAGTTACAACCTTTCCAAGTGATAGTGAAGTTACGGAATAGAACAGAACAGAATCAAGCAGAATAGTAGGGAAGGGACCTACAAAGATCATCAAGTCCAACTGCTTGACCACTGCAAGGCTAACCAAAAGTCTGGTGTCTGCTAGGTGGACACTAAGATCCATATTGCATGAGGACAGGTACAATCTGAACTTAAGAACCTGCCAACACCAGAGTGACCACCCAAAAAGATGTGTGGTAACAAAAATAAATAAAATAAAAATGTTATTTCTTTATCAAATCACAGCTCCAGCTAATTTCAAGGGGACCGAGCAGATATGGAGTGTCCAGTCTTTGATGAAAAGATCTCATTATCCCCTTACTCACTGGAAAAACTTTTATTTTCCATGGTTACATGACTGCCTCATTAAGCAGCAGATCTAGCCAATCGCCATATAGTGTAAAGGCAGAGAATTACAATATTGCAACAAGGAAAATCACGAAGTATGATTACTGAGTGGAGTAATAAAAGGCAGTTTACACGTAGCCTCAAAATACAATGAATAGCATTGTCAAACTAAATGCAAGGTACAACATTGATCATCAAATCTTCTCTTGCCTCAGGTTATTACATGGTAGGATCTGGAAAACAGCAGCTTCCTTATTATAAATAAATAAATAAATAAAATAATAAAAAAAAAAGAGCCCTGGCTGCAGCATTTTAGAAATGCCTGTTTCAACCTGTTGGCAAATGCTGACTTCTGAACAGCAACTGTTGTACAAGCCTTCTTTTGTTCTGAGCTCCAAGAGACACAGCAGGTGACTAATGCAAATAAGGATCTGGATTTTAAAAGATGCTTAATAATATAATTAGATAGAAAAATAGTGTTGTTTTTTGTTTTTTTCCCTTAGAAATGCGCTAGTGAACAACACTAAGTGGGCATCAAGAGACCAGCTGTTAACAGCTGTGCACAAATCAATAGAAAAACTGTTCTCTTCCATTACTATAGAAATAAAATATAATAGAACAAGCCATAAGATAAAATAAAATCAAAATTAAAATAATCCCTCCTAAGCATTCCAGTTTAAACAAGGGAAAGAGGTGTAGAGGTGAGGGACACTAATCATTAAAAATTGGTTATTTGAGGTGGGAAAAATCTTTGCTGTTTACGTTGATATCAGATACAGTGCCCTGACTTTCCAAAAACACACAGCCCTTCACAGTGCTTTATCAACAGAAGAGTTTTATAACACAACGGTGTTTATGAAAAAATGCACATCTGCGTTTCCCAGAGCCATTTCTAGGAGAAGTTTTGCAGCCCCACAGCAATCAAAAGTCTGTGCTCGAGTTCTCCCTTTCCCATAACAATCTACCCAGGGCTAGCAGCAAGTTTAAGACTACATAAGAATATTTTCAGGGTGTTAATGAGTAACACTACCAAAGCCCTTTGACCTTCAGTCATTTGCTTGCGCTGGTGAGAGATGATCACAGCTCCATGCCATACTGAGGTGCACTTCAGATCTCTGCAATACATATAAACTGCATTTTAATCCTGTCTCTGGTGTCTTCGTGCCCAAAACATGATGAGGTTCGTGCTCTTTTTAGAGGCAATTTCATAGGTATTTTTATTCCCTGTCCAGAAGAAGTTTCAAAATTGAAACACTCTCTGATTTGAAGCAGACACCAAATCTCATGTAGAAATACCCTGTAATGTGACTAGATTAGTCCAATGTCCTGATGACTGTAGTCTTATAGTGCCTCTGTTTAGATAGCACAAGGATCCAAAATCATCCCCTTCAGTTAAACTTCATGTCCGTGAGCACCGTTATTAACGTGGTTCAAATGTCCCTTTGCACACCTGTAGTAATGATAAGGTCAGGTTCTTAAGGAAATTATTTTGCAAATCAAAGCACTGATTCCAAATACTTGTCTCTGTTTTCTTTTTCTGTCCCTCATCCCATCGAGTTCACTTGCAATGGGACGTAGGTCCCAGGTGATTTTTATATTTCTGCATAAGAACCAGGCGTAATGTCCTGCCTACCCAAATTCCTTGCTTCCCTGTAGCTTGCAGGAGGAAGGTGTTTATGATCAGATAGCAAAGGCGGGCCCAATTCTGTGTTCTGTTCTATACCTCTTTGGGAAATCACAGGCTATCTCCCAGCTCCAGCTGATTTTAGGGGGATCTGCAAGCAAGTAGCAAAGCACAGGACTGGGACAAAAAAAGCCCAGTGATTTTCAAACCAGGTTTCACATGAAACACAGATGCCCCTTGACTGTGTTGCTTGGCATTGGGTCATACCCAGCCTGTCCCTACAGTATAAATAGGAAGTAGAGTTATGACTGTATCATATGCTGGGACAAGCTCAAAAGCCTTCTATTAAAATGCTTATCATCATTAAAGCTTGGGGCATTTCCAGCCATGCAGACAAGGATGATCTGGGGAGGACAGGGGAAGATAAGGACACCAGACAGGGAGAACAGGGGGTTAGAGAAGGAGACAGAGACAGCAGCAGCAGCTCTCATTCTCCTCACATCTGACCAAAAAAAAAAAAAAAAAAAAAAAAAGAATAACAGTAATAATAAGAAATATATACATATAATACTAGTTACACGGAAGTAAAAAGAGCTCTCTGCAGTCATTACATAGCAAACACTTACAGCTTGGCTTAAACTTGCTTCTTATTCTCTCCCCCTTCACGCTCCCCAGACATGTACACACTCATCCACAGATATTTGCCTGCACAAGGACACTCCACAGCTTTGGATCCCTTCTGTTTTTAAAATGAAAAGGACTGTCCCCGTATGCCTTTGGATTAGAGCTATTATTCCTACCTCTTAAAATGCATTCAATACATGCTTTCTCATACACGGATGAAGTGAGCATCACTTAACTGCTTGGCCATCACACCCACGTCTTTAAGAAGATACATTTTTTTCTTCTGCTTAGAAGGTGTGAAGGTTTAAGAGATATTTCTGCAAATATATATGTGTGCAGATATACATATTTACAGATATGATTGCATTGTTATTGCAATTACTTAGTCTGGCTTTGAAGCACTTAAGGTAAACGTGCCAGTTCTGGACTACGGTGAGGTTGCTAGTCTTGGCTATTCATACACCTCTCTGGTTTACAGCTCTCTGCTGGATATGATGAGAGAGATTTATTTGTGGAGTGGGCAGAGACAGAAGTGCGTTGTCGCATGAAATTTTTTTTAAAGGGTTATTAATTACCATGTCAACCTTTGCTGTGCTGCTGCTGCCCACTTTGATTTCGGAAGCACAGCCGTTCGGCACTCTTACCACATTGGGTTCCCCAGTCACCCCGTTTTCAAACCACCTCTTAAAATATTATTTATTATTCCTTATACATCAGGATGGAGGAGACGGAGAGGGACAGTATGGCAGAGAGGGGAAACACGAGCCAGAAAACATGCTTGCCTGGAATTGTCATCACCCTGCTGTTGGAAAGGGAGAGCCGGAAAAACTAGCAACAAACACTCGCACGCAAACACACGCCAGGCACACGCCACATCGATCACGGGGAGTTTGCAAGCAGCCCCGTGGCTCTTACCTGGGTTGTCTGGGATCCCTCTGCAGTGCACCTCCCTCAGCTCCCTCTCTCCCCTATTCCTGCCCCTGCTGGGGAGCAGCGGGGCCGGTGCTGTGGCGGGGTGACGGTGCAGGTAGGGGACGGCAGGCGGCTGGCTGCAGCCTCGGCTGCCGGGCTCTGGCTCCTGCCAGGGCTGCTGCTGCTGCTGCTCCTGATGATGCTGAGGAGGAGGAGAGCGAGTGAGGAGGAGGAGGAGGATGCTGGCGGTGATGCTGTTGCTATGGTTACCCAACTCGGCGGCGCGGAGCTGCTCGGCGCAACAGCTGCCCCAGCACCCAGATCTCCTCCTCGGCACCCACCGAAGGGCCCTGCGTGCACGGGCACCGGGGGGTCACCCCAAAGCCCTTCCAGAGGGAGGATGGAGGTCGCTCGCCCTTCGGAGCTCAGGGAAAACATGCAGCAATGTGTCCAAAATGTTTGAACAGAAATAAAGTCCCTGCACGCTCCTGGGTGAAAAGCTCGCTGCCCTGTGAAGGTCGAATACCAGCTTCTGCCAGGCCAGGGTTTTATTTTCGGGGCTGCTCTGCATTTCTGTTAGGAAGGGGAAAAAACAGCAAAGCAGAGGAGGAGAGTAATTTTCAAAGTTCCTGCTCTGATGCAAGTGTGAACTTTTTTCTTTTAAAAGGAAGGTCAATCCTCTTTCTTTAAATCAGGGCTTAAAAGAAGGATTTTATTACCATCTTTTGTAAAGGTGTTTTTTTGTTTGTTTGTTTGTTTTGCTTTGTTTTGTTTTGTTTTGGTATAGGAAAAAACCCTTACAAGCCAATTCCTTGTGAGAGGGATAGAGCTGCATCCTACCAGAAAACACGAAGAAAAAATCTCTCTGAAAGGAGCCTTCTTACACAGCCCAGGACACTAATAATTCATGCCTAATTACACGAAGCAAACAAGCTGAACTTTGCCTTTCTCTAGGGACCTGAAAATAAGAAAGGAAAGAACCCAAGGTGGATTGGCTGCCACAGGATCGAAACGTGGAGTCCTAACTGAGAGAGACATGTGAAATCAAGGCATTCTGCTGCCATTTATCTATCAAATACGCATGTCACGAGGCTCTGATTTTGCACTGGAACATCACAAGATGCAGCAAGGTCACAACAATCAAATGTCACTTCCATCCAAAAATGTCAGTGCAAAGCTGCGTAACATTCATATGCCATGACAGTTCTTTCCAGAGCTGGTACTGTTTGCAGGACGCTCTGATACCCTGTCTAAAACCTACTGAAAAAGAAAAATCACTGGTGGAAACTTTCTGAAGGGATTTGCTTCCCGCTGCCAGAGCTTTGCTCGCAGCCTGGATGCCGCAGAGGACATTAACCTTTGAGTCTGAGGCACCACAAAGATGCACTGGATAGTATTTCCTATTAAATTATCATGGAGAAGGCGTTCCAGGAGATCTGCTGGCAGCACCTCTTCCCAAGGTATTCTAGAAGACAGCGTCTCCAACCATGTTCATTTGAAGATTCATAATGTGGTTCATATAAAGGCATTTTCTGTTTATCTCCTTGCTATAGGAGAACCTGGAACCACCCATCTGAGGAGCAAAATGCACCAGCCAGCATTCATCAAATCAGACTTCTTGGAATAGCTTCCCATTTTCCTGTCTTCATGTATCTTATAAAACTAGTTGCTATACACACCATTGCCACTATAGGGTTTTTAATTAATACTTTTAATATTAATTTAGGCAGCAATTCTGATCCCCGCTCAGATACTATATGGAATAGTTGTCTCAGAGGGCTTTTCTACCGCTCAGAAAATGAAAGAAAAAAAATGTTATCTGTTCTAACCTTTAAAAATGGCACACATGTAAAATTATACAGTATTCTGAACCTGAAAATAAGCTGAAAAATAGTACTTGGTGTATGGCCCAGAGGATTCTCTGCTGGTTTGGGGGTACAAGGGGAGAAGATCTCATTGCATTATTGATTGCAAGCAAATCCAAATCACCCACCCCCTAAGTAACTAGCTGACAGCAAAATGTGTGGTTATCCTGAAAAGATCACTGAAACCACAGACAGATCTTATTTCTGCTAAGTCAGGGAGTGTGTTGCAAAATGTAACTGCTGAGATACACGTAATCAGCTTGAAAGCATATACTTTCCATCTCTGCTTATAAAGGCTATTTTTTGAGAGCTGCATCTCTGAGTTCAAAAATGTGTATGAGAAAAGCTAGCTGGTCCCTTTGGCTTCAGGTGCTTCAGATCAGCATGGCTTTGTTACACCACTGAGGATCTGGCTGTGGCTGTGTTACACCACCTTCATTCTCTCGCTGGCATTGGTCTGCAACACGGAGGAAAAATCCACCCCACTAAAACCCATGGCTCTTTTTACCTCAATGTCTGGCACCTGCAGAGTGCAGACCGTCAGCAGTACCATGTGAATGCAATTCTCTGCCACCAAAAAAAATAAAAAAATAAAAAAATTCATTTGTCCTCAGTCATGCAAGGACGTCTAGCAATGACTTGCACCAGCACACTAGGGAACTAAGTCCTGTACAATATGTAAAGTATGTTGATATCAGTTGATAAAATTCTGTAAAAAGGACATCTCACAGACATGTTTGGCACATCCTAGAGGAAAGGCAGTTATTTTAGTTAGAACTTTAATTTTTAAAGCTAGAGACTGTCGTAGTTTCAAGCCAGGAATTACAGATACCTTCGATGGTACCCGACACCTATGTTTATGCATCTCAGTCCTGTCTCTAGCTAATTTTTCTTTAACAGTCTAAAGAGGTAAGTCATTTTAGCCTAATGCAGACTTCTAAAACAAATCAGTTAAAGAAAAACCCTTTGACACTGCACTGGGGAAGTGTAACACGTCAACACCATGGCTAGAGAGCAGAAGGGAGGCCCAAATGCATGCTTTAGGCAAGCAGCAGGATGTTTAACAGCTCTGTAGTTAATGCACAGAAAAAAAACAAGCTGTTCATTTGATTAACTGAGAAGCTGAATTTACCTCTTGGTTGTGACGCAGAGTTTCTGTGGCACTGTCTCTTTGTACTCCTCAGTTTTTATTATTTCAGAAAAAAGGTATGGTCCAAGAAGAAAGTGTCTGGTCCAAGAACATGAAGCACTTTCAAATCTTGGGGTTTTGATTTCTGCTGGATCCCTTGGACTCTCTGGGAACATTCAGAAGACCAAGACTTTCCGGAAGCAAAGTACCATATTGCTATAGCATTTTTGAAACACCTTCTGCCATGGTAGGCAACTCAGTCTCACATAATCCAGTTTCATGCTATGCAACAAAGGAGCATTTAAGTAAAGGGAGAAGGAGAAAAACAGGATAGGGGACCAGAGGATGCCTTTCATGCTGCTATTTGATAAAGTGTGTCCAGAATGGTTAACTAGAATGTATCTACATTTATTTTGTTGTAAATGGTGAAAGTCAGAGCTAATAAATATAACAGATTCTAAGTGAGTATCACCGTATAAATGTGTGTATAAATCATATGACATTTTTACATATTATACAGGAAAACTAACACTAACAACTATAACACTAGAAAGAGAATAATCCCCTGCTCTATAAAGTATACTTCATCATTTTACTAAGTGTCTATTTTAAAGAAAATATATATCATATAATATATACAAGGATCATGAACACCTGTCTTTCTCACAATAGCTCTATCCAAGAAAATCTTCAAGGACATAAGCTTATACTTTCCCTTACAAGTCCTTTCCTTACACTTATCACATCCTAAAGACATAGAGTCCTCATTCAGCTGTTACCCATTCAGTATTTTGTTTCATTCTGCCATTCAATCACAGTCCATCATCGTATTTGCTACAGCCAACATGCCAAGTCAATAGTCTTGCTTCAAATAAGAAAGCTCAGAAATAAAGCTTACCCAGCAGTGTTTCCCTTACCTGGAAGGCAACTGGAAATCCTGGAATACAATCATCTCATTCACAACTCTTGAAGATTGCAAACTAGATAGAAAATCCTGCTAAATAAACTAAGCACATTTCAAGTGCTTAAGACAACACAAAAAACTGATAGGACTTGAAGGAACTACAACAGTATTAGGAACACAAAAACAAATTCTGAAGCATCTTTGTGTGTCAAAGAAAAAAGTTCTGGAAAAATAACACATCTATACATAGTGAACTATAGGAAAGAAAAAAATTCTGGGCATCTTTAAGGAGAGAGTGATGTATCTATTTAAGCACATCTTTCTAGAGGCCTCTGCAAAATTCAGGAGGTTAATTTGGAGATATGTTCCTCAGATCACCCATGGCTGAAGCTGTATTAATGTACCCAAACGCAGGTATGAGCAAAAAGTGAGCCCAAGTGTGGAAGACTATCATCCTCCAGGTTCAGCTTCATGCCCATGGGGGAGTGGGAAAGAGGATTTGGGGAGTAATATGGGTCTGAAAGGTCAAGCTATATACAGCTTCACGAGCTGCAGTAATACCTCACAATCATAATCACTATTTTCCTGAGCACCCCTATGGGAAAAAGGACTGACATTACCACTTATTTGATACATGGGAAAACACAGCATGGACTTCCTCAGAGACCCACACACTCAGCTGAGACTTTCTGAAGGTCTGTACTGAAGTCTCTAAACATTGGAACAGATTGCCTAGAGAGGTTATAGAGTCTCCATCATTGAGAATATTCAAAACTTGATTGAACAAGACCCTGAGCAACCTGCTATAGCCGATACTACTTTGAGCAGGCGTGGTCAGAGGAAGTGGGGGGTGGACAAGGTGTTCTCCAGAGGCACCTTCCCATACCAACTATTACCTGAAATGATGAATGTGTGCTCCCAGCACACATTCCAGAGATGCCCAGTGTCTTCCCACTTACCTCATCCGCTACCAATCAATCTCTTCTTTAATTTTAAGCACAGCCTCATTTTTCCCCATATACACATATCACCTCTCAGTCACACCCTACACACACGCAACCCAGTCAATCTAAAATATCCTAAAACCCAATGCGCTCGGTCTCTTCCTAGGTCTCATCACCTCCTACACCAATTTTGTGTTTCAAATCACAAGGGCAACTTCCTCCTCCATTTAGCTTTGGCAGAGTGCAGGCAGCCTCGGGTATTCCACTTGGTGTCCTACCTCAGAGCTGAGCCAACCCACAGCAGCCCAGAGAAAGGAAGGCAAGTTGTAGAGAAAGTCTCCTTTGATGCAGTCTGGAAATCAACCACTGCATTCGGCATGTCAAGGGAACTTAGTTGTTTATGTTTAGTTACTGCTGAACACCAGAAAACTGTATTTATTCAAACACTTAAGGGCTAGCTTAGGATGGTCAGAAGTTCAGAGTGATGGACACAAAAGAAAGAACATTTCTCCTCTTTTCTCTTCAGAGTTTCTGGTCCCAGGAGCACATAAGTGCAAGTATTCCAAAGAAAAGTATATGAACCATTTCTAATGCAGACAAAACTGATTATTTCTCCTCGATTCATTTACAGAAGCAGTTAAACTGTTTTGGCTATAGTTTTCCAAAATTAATTCACTGCAAGGCAGATGCCCCTGCATAGTTTCAGCCCAAGCAATTAAGACACAGCAAAATTATAAGAGATAAAAGCTAGAGCATTATTATAAGAAATGCTGGACAACCTTAACAACACTCATTGGTATCACTCCCGCCTAAAACACGTAGTAATTTACTAAACAGCCAGATGGACTTGTTTGTTTAAGACTCTTCCCTAGTGGTTTTCAGCTTCTTTTTTATATACGTCTTTTAAATGCAAAATACCAGTTGGCAGGCAGCACTAGTAGCACCTTGCTATCACATGGAGTTTGCATATAATGATTTAAGGGGAAAAAAAGGCAGAACTAAACACTTGTCCAATATTAATGCAATAAGCTTCACATTGCAACCCTCCAAGTGGAAGAGAAACACCATCCTCACTTGTCTCTAGATAAGCCACAGCACAGATAAGCTAATTGTGCTTGAGAAAATTTCTGTGACAGGTAGGAAAAGAACGGGGCAGCAAACAGCTGACTCCCAGACATGCTCACATGCAACATGTTATTCAGCCACTGGATGGCAATCTCCTGTACAAAACCCAAGCAAGTGGCAAACCAGCATTTGCAACAGTGGTTGAGTTCAGTACTTGAGAGCTGAAAATGTGGTTTATGTTATGTTACGTGGTTTATGTTTGCCAGCCTCCAGTCAACTGGGACCTCTCCAGCTTCCCAAGACCACTGAACAATAATTGAGAGAGATCCTGCAATGACATCAGCCAGCTCTCTGAGTATCCCAGGATGAATCAAACCCCATAGACTTACATGCCTCCATGGAAACTCCGCACAAGTTTGGGGTTGGCTGGGAGTTTATCATTCCCACAGTCATGGTCCTACAACTCAGGGCACCAAGGCACCTATCCTATCATTGGTGTTGAAGACAGAGGCAAAGAAGGCAATGAATCTCTTTGTTTTGTCGATGTCCCTGTTTGTGAGGTCGCCATCCTTATCGAGTAATAGACCAATGTTTCCTATGGTCTTCCTTCTGTTGTTAAAATATTTTTAAAAACTCTTTTTATTGTCCCCCACAGTACTGGCCAACTTTAATTCTAATTGAGCTTTTGCCGCACAATTTTTCTGCCTGCAAAGGCAAACAGCATCTCTGTATTCCTCCCATGTCACCTGACCTCATTTCCAGTGGCCATACACTTTCTTTTTCCACCAAAGTTTTAGAATAATATCCCTGCTCAGTCAAGCTGAGATTCTGCCCCACCTGTTTGACTTCCAACATTCTGAAATTGCCTATCCCTATGCTCTTAGGAGGTGATACTTAAGTATTGACCAGCACTGATAGACCCCAATGCCTTCAAAAAGAGTTTCCCAAGGGAACTTACTTAGGTTTCAGGTTGCTTAGTTCCCTGAGAAGCCTGCAATCTTCTCCCCATATCCAAGGCTGAAGTTTTGGCGGCAGTTTTCCTCCTATCACCAAGGATTTTAAACTGAACTATTTCATGGACACTATGTTCAAGGTGGCCACCAATCACCTCTTCACCCATGAGACCTTCTCTGTTCATAAGCAGTAGATCTAGAGGGCATGTTTCCTAGTCGGTTCCCTTAGTACCCGTACCAAGAAGGTACAGGTATTATCAAGGTGTTTTAGGAATCTCCTGGACCTGTTTGTATCAGCTGTGTGATATTCCCAGTTAATATCTGGCAAATTCAAGTTCCCCTTAAGGACAAAGGCAGCTGATCTAGAGGTATCTCTTAGTTCCTTAAAGAATAATTAATTGGTGTCATCATCCTGGCTGGGTGGTTTATATTAGACTCCCACAATGACATCTACTTTATTTGCTTTTATTTGCTTTCCCTGAACACTTGCCCAGAGGCTCTCAACTGTATCATCGCCAGCTAAAAGCTCCATATGGTCCAGCCCCATTTAAACGGTAGTAATATGGAAACTGCAAGAGACATTAATGTCTTTCTTAAATCAAAGTGGAAGATCAATGTTAGGAAGAAGTAAGATCAAACTCTAAACATTTCTGACAGGTCTCAGCAAAGCAACTGAATATGTTGCTTTGGCAGATACAACATTGGTGGATAGGAGAAGATAACTGACACCAAAATAACTGGACTTGTGCAAAGTATTTGACACGTTCCCCCATGATATTCTTATCTCTAAATTGGTGAGACATAGATTTGATGGATGGACCACTTGTTGGGTAAGGAATTGGCTGGATAATTACATTCAAAGAGTTGCAGTCAACGGCTCAATGTCCAGGTGGAGATCAGTAATGAGTGGTGTTCCTCAAGGGTCAGTACTGGGACCGGCACTATTTAACATCATGGTCAGTGACATGGACAGTGGGATTGAGTGCACCTTCAGCAAGTTTGACGATGGCACCAGGCTGTGTGGTGCAGTTGATATGCTGTAGGGAAGGGATGCCCTTCAGAAGGACCTTGACAGGTTCAAGACATGGTCCTGTGCAAACCTCATGAGATTCAACAAGGCCAAGTGCAAGGTCCTGCATCTGGGTCAGGGCAATCCCAAGCACAAACACAGCCTGGGCAGAGAATGGACTGAAAGCAGCCCTGAGGAGAAGGACCTGGGGAGTGCTGGTTGAGAAGAAGCTCAACGTGAATTGGCAATGTACACTTCCAGCCCAGAAAGCAAACTGCATCCTGGGCTGCATCAAAAGAAATATGGCCAGCCTGTTAAGGGAGGGGATTGTCCCCCTCTCCTCTGCTCTACTCTCCTAACACCCCACCTGGAGTACTGAGTTCAGCTCTGGGACCTCCAGCACAAGAAGGACATGGAGGTATTAGAATGAGTCCAGAGGAGGACTACAAAGATGATCAGAGGCTGGACCACCTCCCCCTATGAAGACAGGCTGAGGGATTTGGGGATGTTCAGCCTGGAGAAGAGAAGGCTCCAGGGAAGAGCCTACAGGAAAGCTGGGGATGGACTTTTTACCAGGGAATGCAGTGATCACATGGTAGAAGGAGCTCAGTGTAGCAACTTTTAAGTCACATCTACATTGCAGATTGCTTTGGAACAACTTCCACAGGGAGCGTAAATGTAGCAATCTATTGCTTAAGTGAACCTACTAATCGTTCTACAAGGAGAAATAAATACATAACCAATGATTCTATCTATATATTTTGTGTTCATTTCTCCTTTCTTGAGTTATCATTAGGCAGGAAACCTCAGATGTTTCCCAGAAAAGCAAGTTAGCAAGTTTGTAATGGCTACAATAGACTAATCTAGAGAGGAGCAATTTACCTGTAACCAAAAAGGCGTGAAGGTGATGCATACCATAAAGCTGAGTTCCTGGGTTCTGGCAAGTCAGCAAAGCAAGCTAGAAGCAGAGATCAAACTAAACCTTTTCCAAGTGTCAGTGGCTGAGAGTCTTCTTTCATTGAGTAGACTCAAATTTCATGAGAACTTACTATAAATAAAAATAATAATAATAATAAAGGAAAATAATAGAGCATTTCTGATGTTAAATTTTATGTCTGCTCTTCCTTGTTCTTGAAAGAACTCAGATGTCCAGCTCATGATTGCACAAACTAACTATATAACTATTGCATGATTCCTGTGTATTATAGCAGGTGTACGCAACACAAAAGCCTAAGGGATAATCAGATGTTGGGACAAGATTCTTGGGGCCCTCTCTGCTTATTTTGTAGATAGAGCAGCCGCTGGCTCATTTCAGGAGAGCTTTCCCTTTGATGCCTGCTTTCATTTTATTTATTATTTTCAGAATAAGACTTCACTTGAAAATCAAAGTAAAACCTGGATTTTTTGGTCAGAGAGAAAAAGTACTGTTCGTATAGAAAGGTGGGAGTTTAGTGCAACTGGACTTCTTGAAATGCCTTACAGTTTTTGAACTTGCCTACATAAATTCAGGACTAAATTCAGGAAGCAGAAAATTGCCTGCACTTCAGAGGACAGTTTCTGAGTCTCAGTCTTACATCTGAAATCCCATAGCCATGCCTATATAGTGCTAAAGGACCGATTCTCACCTGCTTCCTGGGTGGTCAGAAAAATTAAACAGCAAACTAACCTGATTTATCAGCCTAATGCTTAACAAAATAAAAATCCTCTCTTGCATGTGAAGCCAAAGAATGGTTATGAAAACATGTGTTCCACCTTAAAGATAAGCTGAATGTTAAGGGTTTGCGTAAAAGAGGGGATACTCAATCTATATGAGGCTCTTTAGTCCATGTCAGTTCAAAGAAAGGTGAAAGATATTACCTTGCATAAGAAATCAGAGAACTACATCTTAATATCTGCATAGACGTCTGCTGCTTATCTTATACTATATTATTTATTGAAGAGAGAATGAGAACTAGTGTAAGTCTAGAGCAAGAGGTAAAGCAGAGGTTCAGAGCGCAACTGGAGGGCTTCAGGGATTTGCTATAGCGCAGGATTTATCTTGAAGTCCATGAGAACACAATATGAATACATCTCCTCCTCTTCAGTTGTCAGTATGCTTCTGATGACCACATGGTCACAAGAGTCAGCCATAACACATGCCACCATCTGGTTTACCTCAATGGGGTGGGCAAAGACTGAGCAGACATGGAAATGGAGCTATCATGGCAATGTAGCACCCTCTCACTGCATGCCCCAGCCATGTAGGCCTATATTTAACACTGAGACCACACAACTTGGCTACTGACACCAGTATGTTATTCTTATGAATAGCTGTAATACACCTTTTACAATTTGGCATGGTCAGAGTCCAGGGGTGACTGCAGAGGTTGGACAAACGTGTGACAGAAGGAAAGGCACTCTGTTGTTGCTCGCGGTGATGGGGGGAATGTTTTTGTTTTTGTTTCCCCTGCCCTATCCCACCCCAGCATGAAAACAAAACAAAACAAAAACCTACCTGCACTAACAGTTACAGAGCTTTAATCAGAACCAAATCAAACCCAATGCACTGGGCACAGGCCCATCTTTCAAATATACGTTATGCTGTTCCCCACCACAGAAGTGCAAGTAGGAAACTGTGTGTACACTCTATGGCAGAAATTGTAGATGGGCGTATGAGGCACTCTGCAGTACTCTGTACCCAGCAACAGAACTGTAGTTCGGTTCTCATCTGGAAACCACATCATAGCCTGGGGAGAAAGCATCTTGTTAACATATAGATCCAGCAAACAATCAATGAGAGAACTGCAGAACATGGCCCATGCAAACACTGCTGTATCCTTGGAGTTGCTGATTCAGTACAGGAGACTGGGAATGAAGAAACCCTGAAAACTACAGAGACTGTGGCTGATGGTCTGGGGAGCAGTTTTGCAGAAAAGGCTTTGGGGGTTCTGGAAGACATGAAGCTGAATGTGAGCCTTGACAGTGATGACCAACAGCCCCCTGGGCAGAAACAAGTGAGCAGCTTGTAGATCAAGGTTTTGTACCCTTCTCCTCAGCATTCTTTAGACCTCACTACCGCAGTTTTGGTAGTGGTAACAAGAAACAATAGGCATAAGATTAAATAAGAGAGATTCAAACTTTTTCCCTTTGAGGGTAATCAAGCAGTGGCAAAAGCTGTCACTGAGGTTGTGAAGACTCCATCCCTGGAAGCTTTCTAGACTGGATTGGATGAACCCTGAGCAATCTTAACTGACTCCACAGCTGACCATGTTGAGCAGGGAGCTGAGTTAAAGGCCTTCTGCATTATGCTAATGGTACTTATGACTTTGGCTCACTACAGAAGTCTCTTTCCCTGTTTCCAAATCTTCTAAGTAGCCTGCCTTACACTTACTGTGAAAGGGAAAGACAGAGAGATAATCTGCATCCGTACTTCTCAGTGACGACAGTCATTCTGGCTAACAGATTGGCACAGCAGGTGTATGTCAAACCAATAAGAAGGAAAACTACAGAACACTAAAGATAATCACTGAATTTATCAGAGTATTACATCACATTCTTTTTTATTTCCCCTTTTTCTCCAGTCACAAACACAGCAATAGTACTGGCTTCATTACCCAGCTCTGAAATTAAATGGGGCAAGAGAGAGACTTGCTTTCGTCAGTGCAAAGGGAAAAGTAAACATTTCCCTCCACCCTGAAAGCCTGCATGACCCAGTTCCCTTCCAACACTCAGAACATGACTGAAGAGAAAGGAGGGACAGATGAAAGTGGACAGCAGTACAGACCTCTCTAGTAGCCTGTCTCTTGAGAAGTGAAGAACCCTTACCTACTGCTTTGTCCAATTCCCATCACAGAACATGACCCTGTTCGCCCTGCTGGACAAGGAATGGTAATATCCCCTCTATGCTTCAATTAGGTGTCAGCATGCTCCCCTACCATCTACATATGGCACAAACCTCAAGAAAACTTATTCAAACCCTGGTTATCTTGCCGTGAACTGCACAGGCTCCTCCAGAATCCCAACCCTCAGAAGGTGGACCTTTCTTTTTCCAGTCAGAAATAGACTCATTAATATGGCCAGGTTGTCTCACGTAACATTTTTTATTTTTATTTTTATTTTTGGAAAAAAGAGAGAAAAAGTGGAATTGTTTTTGCTCTGTCCTGCTCTGTAAACAAAAAGTGCCATTACTCACTTCAGGGTGAACATTAGTAAATCCTCTTCAGAGCTATGGCAGCAACATAACGAACAAACAGGGTCAGGCTGGATGCAGAATAATGATGTGCCATCTAACAAGCAGTTGGAAGTGATTTTGCATATTGAGTAAACAGGCTGAAATGGGACACTGTCATATATTTATGTGTGTATGTATGTGTAATATATATATACACAATATGTATTATATTATAAATATTAAATATTATTTAATGTTATATGTATGTGTATTTATTTAGATATATTCATATATATGCACATTTTGTAAATATGTATTATTTAATACAAATGAATATATATATATACACATACACACAGAAAATATATTTTAGTTCATAATCTTGTATTGCACAATATTATATACTGTATGTGTGCTTTTTTATGTACAAGCACAAACACGAGTTTGGGTCTTACAGAACTATGCTGGTTCTGTTATTAACTAAGACAAAAGTTCTGTTATACCTAAGACAAAAAAGCTTTCTAAAATATTTTCAAATTGGCATTTTTGAAGTTCTGAAATATCATTTAATTTTTTTAGGCACCCCAAGCTTACTTCTATTTCTAAATAACTATTTCAATCAGACATCTTAAAATGTCGGTCTTGTCATTATCTTTCACATATACAAAGATTTTTTTTCATCTTTATCTTTTAAAAGACTCAGAAATCTGAGATGAGATTGGAGCTGTTGATTAGTTTTCCCATGTAGCTTTTTCTCCCATTTCTCTAATATGACTAATCAGTGAAACGAACTGAATCCTTTAAACTCATGTTGTGAAGTATATCAGAATTTTTTTTCCACCATTTCATCCTTTATTCCATTTCTATTTTTACAGCACTGCATGTATTTCTTTCCTGTACTGAGAGAAGTTCTTGGGACATGAGCAAGCAAAGGATACGGTGTCCTGGACACTAGAGGGCAGACTAGAAACAAACCATCAAGTTTACCACTCATTCAGACACAAAAATTAATTAATTAATTAATAAAATAAAATAAAATAAAAATAAAAACTAATATTTTTTACTTTATTTTTTATTCTATAATTTCATAATTATTTCATTCTATAATTACTTAAAATTATTCTATCTTTAAATATCTACACCAATTACCATAATTACGTAGCATTATTTTTTCTCTCTTAAGTATTCCATGAGAACCAAAGGTGGAAACTTCATGAAAAGAAAAATCTCATTCAGATTTCCAGGCTGAAAGACTGTTGCTTACATGCTTCCTGAAGCTGATGGAAAATAACTCATGGCAATAACTCTACAGACATCAGGAGCCTTACTGTGGACCAAACCAAAAGGATCCTTCACACCCTCATATGCATACTGATACTGCAAGTGCATTTGAGTTACAGACACCTAAACACCCAGGAATAGGTGTTTACACAGTAAACATGAGACTTGGCACCCATCTCAATTTGTACTTCCTCATTCCAGCCTCTCCTACTACTTCATACACTTCAATTTTCTACATTTGAGAGAAAAAGATGATTTTTTTTATTACTCCCAGCTGTTGATGGCTTTTAATAGAGGCAGAAGTCACATGCACACCAGAAACTGTAAGCATGTTTTAGGCATATCCAAAGGTTTATCTCCCCTGTGCTACAAGAAGCAGGCAGCCCATAAAGACTTGAGACAATCCACCACCATTGCAGGACAGCTTAGATGAAAATTCCTTTTAAAAAGTCAACCACGATCTCAAAGAAAGCTCCAAATCACTCCTGGGGTGAACCAATCATGCTTAACTCCTTTGCACATCCTTAACATGTCTCTTCTTACCACCAGAAACCTATCGGACTGCTGTAATTCAGAAGTATGTGCCAGTACTATTTACAAACACACCTCTTGGTGCAGCACTGCTCTCTCAGCATAAATGCAAATACAGGCACCGCAGTATCTCACACACATTATTTAGTGCTATGAGGATTGCACCTAGATGTTTTGAGAAACTGTTTTCTTCTAAATGTTAGGAAAAAAAAAAAAAAAAAAAAAAAAAAAAAAAAAAAAAAAAAAAAAAACCTGCTATTCTTCGAGCCAGGATTTCAAAACTCAGACCAGGGCCTCTCAGAATACATCCTGTGGATTTATGCAGGCAGAGAAAACAAAAATAGCCGGTCTCTGCTGGCGGAGTGTATAGGCACAGGCATATAGCTGCATTAGTGTGGCTCAAAGCCTGAACTAACATATCTCAAGGGCTCTCAGAAGGACTTACCAACTTGGGTACAGCCACATGTATCTATGTTAATACAGTCTCCAGCTCAGCCTTGGCACTCAACAGTTTGCACAAACCCAGATAACAACTTTGGTGTTTCCTGTCTCTTCTGGGCCAGCTAGGAGAGCCAAGATCCTTCTCTCAGCCATCTGGCACTTGAGGAAAAATGCATCAGCATGGTAAACCTTCAGGTGAGATGACTCTTCAACTGATCCCGCAACAGGTATTTCTCCCTTAGTAAAAAAAAAAAAAAAGTGACACTTACCATCCTTTGGAAATCACTCTGAGAAGCCTTGTAAGAACTGGGTATCTCTGTGTGGTGGTTTTACTCAGATGGGCAGCCGAGCTCCACCACAACCGCTCTCTCACTCCCCGCCTCCTCAAAGAGGAGGGGGAGAGAAAAAAAAAGTCAACACAAAGAGCTCGAGGTTTGAGATGAGAATGATTTAATTAAAGGGAAAGGGAATGGGGAGAGAATGTAACAAAAGAAACAACAAGGCCGCGCGGAAGCACAGAGAGAAAGGAAAAAAAAAATTATTCTCTACTTCCCATCAACAAGCTATGTTCGGCCACGTCCTGGGAAGCAGGGCCTCAAAACGCGTACCGGTTGTTCAGGAGAGAGCCAGAGAGAGAGAGAGATCCCTCCCCCACAAGAGCCCCCTTTATTGCTGAGTGTGACATCAGGTGTTATGGAATATCCCTTTGGTCGGTTTAGGTCAGCTGCCCTGGTGATGTCCCCTCCCCATCAATTGCCCACCCCCAGCCTGCTGGCTCCTGGGGCTTGGAGAGAGTCCTGATTCTGTGCCAGCACTATGCAGCAATAGACACAACACTGGAGTGATACCAGTGCTGTTCCAGCTACGAGTGCAGCACTGTGTGGGCTGCAGCAGGGAGAAGTGACTCCATCCCAAACAGACCCAACACACTCTGTGATGGGTTAACCTTGGCAGGGAAAAGTCTCTGCTGCAGGCCGGAAGCCCCTCCTGCCCTCCTCCTCCTGGGGCCTGGGCCCTCTGCTGCTTCTCCCTCGCCCTGGGCCTCCTCCTCGGCCTGTGCCCGCTCTGCCCTTTCGAAAATCTGTTTTCACGGAGGTGCTGCCAGCTTGGGGCTGGGCTCAGCTGAGCCCTGCCATGGGGCCCTGAAAACTGTGTCCCCTAGACAGGAACTAAACACCAATTTGTGTCTTCAAGGCCAATGTATTTCCTTTGTGGCCTTGTATGTCTTTTCTTAAAGCACATCCAACAAACAACACCCCGCCTTTGCTCATCTCCATGGCTCTTCCTCTGTGTGGACATAAGAGCTCAGACCCACGAGCAAGTACCTCATAGCAAGGCCAAAGCTAACACAAACTCATGGTGCTTGCCAAGCTCTGAGAGTACAAGTACATGCATGCATGGCAAGGTTTTCTGAAATTGTTTTAGTGCAAGTAAGAAATTACACATACAGCTGTAATTCCTTGGATGGAATTTATTTACATTTCTAGGTATCTATTTTCAAAAATAAATGAACTTAAATGGAAACAGGAACAGAAAAGGTCAGCTGAGATTACTGAGGGACAAAAGCACACAAAAAGCTTGACTTGGCATGACTTAGCAGGAGTACAACAGATAAGGGAGAAAATGGTTACTTAAGCTTCTAAAGGATGAATGTCAAGATAGTGGAAGAGTTAGCTAACTTAAAGCATGATACTAGGACAAGATCAGTTGGATAGAAAATGTTCAAAAATACATTTAGGTTGGAAATTACTAGATAATTTCTATCAATCCGAGAACACTGGTTTTGCCAAGGCAAACTTGATAAGGTTTGTCATGGATTGAAGAGAGGTGAAAAAATTTTGTCTCATGATACCACTAGACATTGTCATCTTCCTCAGATCTCAGAGGGGATTTGTTAGATTGAATTTCTGCTGCTGCAGGAAAATGGGGTAAGTGCTAACAGTCATCCCTCCTACTTCTTGAGCAATCATACCATAGCAGCTCTAGGTTCTGCATTGGGGATGGGAAGGTTAGTACCATTATATATAACCACCGAGTTGATGGTACTGCTAAAAAATAATAATAATAATAATTAAAAAAAAAATGCCTTTAAGGCATAATTTTTTAGCTGTCACTAACAGACAGTTTTGGCACTTAATTCACATTCATTTAAATGGGAGCAAGGCAAGCAAATGTCTTGAAAAAATTACCCCCCATTTTTATTTATTTATTTATTTAATGCTTAAATCTATGGTCAATAAATAAAGCACAGAAAATCTATGCTGCTGTTCTCTGGCCTTTCTCTAGACTCAGATGGTTGTGAGCTCCATGGGTCATTGAAAATACTTCATCTTAGTGTGTGCATGCAGAGCACATCAGCCTTATGTGGACTTCTGTTGTTATTTTGACATAAATAACGATAGGAGCTGTGAATGCATAAGTAATTCACATGTCCAGCAAGTATGAATCCTCTGCCCTCTTTAATAAAATAAGAATCTGCAAAAATGTCTCTAAATCTCTGTCTCTAAACAATATAGAGGAAAAATAAATAAATAAGCCAGTACATTCATTTGTCCTAATTTTGTAACACTCAAGCAGATTTTGCCCATCTATTAATTTTACATGCATTACACACTCAGACTAGGTACTAACACATTTATACTTATCTAGAAGAAAGGAGGTCAATGCTAGAAGTGTCCTGGATGGCAAACTGCTTCACTTTCAACTTAATCAAGTAATGAAAGAATTAAAAGTACTAATGAACCTACAATAAAGCAAGGAAATGTTAGGTAATCAAGCACATTTATATAAATGGTTCTTAAATTCCTACTTATTCAACGTGCTAAGTTTTCCTTATTGAATAATATATAGTCTATTGAACATTTTAACACAGAGCTGAATGTTACATATTAAATATTAAGCATATAGCAAGGAAAATAGTTGTGTTCCTTACAGGCATACAACACTGGGCTGCTGGCTCAGTAGTTCAGAGGAAAAAAGGAGGGCATGGTCCCCAAGCAGGGAACCCCAGTAGAAAACAAGGATGGAAGGAAGCGAAAGGAAGCGGTTTGTGACTAGTGGGCTTTTTCTATAAATTTATTGAAACTACATTGATGCATGTCATAAAAATAAGACATACCTAAAAGATCATCTCTCCTACTCTGAAGAATATTTGTCATGGAACAGTCCCTTTGGCAGCAAAAGGAGTTGTAAAAGACTTATAAATCACATCAGTCACACTGATTGCATAATGCTAGAATGTATTGCAGTATTTCTCATTCCTTTGATTATTTATTTAACCTTCTCAGTGGTTAAAAAAAAAAAAAAAAAAAAGGTCTTTTATGGACTATTATTCTTTGAAAGGCAGAATTTCACCAAGCTGAAAGGATTCTGATAAGACAAACTAAAGGGAATTGATCCAATTATAATTATTTTGGTACAAAAATTTTGTTTGACTAATACTCACCTCCTCTAACCCCAAAAGCAAGCAGGCATTCAGAAGCTGTTCAAGAACACAGTGCACTTTGAAAGTTTAACTACACAAAAGAGTCAAAAAAACTGGGTGGCATATGAAGTACTATAAACCAAGGAAGTTTTACTTAAGTGAACAGATATAAATGTAGCTGGTTGAATACAAAACTCACCTCAGCCTCCCCCATTTCAAAATTTTTCATAATGTTTGATCCTTTAAATGTTTTAATCAGTTTTTAAATACTTAACTGGGTGCACAGAGCAACTGGTGTGGTCTAGCTGAACAAATTTGATCAGCTGCTTTAAACACCCTTGTCATTTAAACTGGAAGATCATAGAATCATAGAATTGTAGAACAGCTTGGGTTGCAAGGGACCTTAAAGAACATCTAGTTACAACCCCCCTGCCATGGGCAGAGAGGCCACCCACTAAATCAGGTTGCCCAGGGTCCTATCCTACCTTGTCTTGAACATTTCCAGGGGTGATGAGGCATCCACAACTTCTCTGGGCAACCTGCGCCATTGCCTCACCACCCTCTAAATGACAGATTTCTTAACATTTATCCTCAATCTCACCTCTTTTTGTTTAAAACCATTGCCCTTTGTCCTACCATTATCTTCCCAAGTAAAAAACTTGTCCTCTGTCTTTTCAATAAGTTCCCTTTACATATTGAAAGGCTCCAATGAGGTCTCCCCAAAACCTTCTCTCAGCCTTCCTTTATAGGAGAGGTGCTCCAGTCTTCTGAGCATCTTAAAGGCCCAACTCTGGACCTGCTCTAATAGATCCACAACCTTCTTGTGCTGGAGGCCCCAGACCTGAACACAGCACTCCAGGTGGGGCCTCACAAGGGCACAGCAGAGGGGATAATCACCTCCCTCCCCTGCTGCCCACCCCTCTGGTGATGCGGCCCAGGATGCAGTTGGCCTTCTGGGCTGCAGGTGCGTACTGCTGGCTCGTGTCAAGCTTTTTGTTTACTAGAACCCACAAGTCCTTCTCTGCAGGGCTACTCTCCATCAGTTCTTCTCCCAGTCTGTACTCCTGTCTGGGATTGCCGCAACTCAGTTGCAGCACCTTGCTCTTGGACTTGTTGAACCTCATTAGGGTCTCAGGGGCACACTTTTCAAGCTTGTACAGCTCCCTTTGGACAGCATTCCTTCTTCTGATGTATCAACTGCACCACTCACCTTGATGTTTTCTGCAAACTTGCTGAGGGTGTACTCCATCCCACTTTCTATGTCATTGATAAAAGACATTAAATAACACTGGTTCTAAGACAGATCCCAGAGGGACACCACTCATCACGAGCCTATCTATCTGGACACGGAGCCATTGACCAACACTCTCTGGCTGTGATCTTCAAGCCAATTCCTTATCCACTGAATGGTCCACTCATCAAATCCGTATCTCTCCAATTTGGAGATCAGGATGTCATGTCAAGCTAGACTTAGAACTAAGCACAGGCTAACCAGGTGAACCTTAACAGCTGTACTAAACAATGCAAGGATATCTTCTGGCCTTAACTTTCTCAAGCTAGAATTGCACTATTTGCTCAGTATGAGTCAAGCATTCTCTGCAGTTATGTTGACAGTGAACAGAGAATGTGCCTGGATAATATGATAAATAGGGATTCTCCTCATACTTTTCCCTGAAGTAGCTGTTTTTCCTTCATAAACTTAATTATGATTCACTGTAGCTATGATTTTTATTGAATTATTTAGATAGTTTTCGATGTTAGGAAAGGCTGAAATAACACTGCCACAATTCTCTTTATCAGTCCATTAAAAAGGGAACATACACCTTGCTATTGAATGAAGACACATCAAGGAAGCTTTCTTCTCCATTATATTTTAATGAAGTTGAAATTAAACAATAAGGTATCAGAGAAATGCATTGTCCATCTAGAAGCACAACATATCTTATGGATTGCCTCTACTTTCCTAGAAAAAGGTTATGTGTGTACTTGTACATAGTTCAACCTGTAACTATGTTGTAATAAATGTGTGAACAGGAAAACAAACAAACTTTCTCTCTAAAAACACACATCAACCAAGCACAGTGCTTAGAGCTGTTCTTTACCACCCCACAGAATCCAGATAATACCAAGCTGACAAGGTGCCAGCTAGGTTAATTGGAAATCTGAGCTCTCAGAGTGATCATTGATATTTTCATAAAGACAACACACATAGAATTAGAGGTGGTTCAGCAAGATTAATGATATTAAACTAGAAACACACACACACAAAAACCTGCTTAGATTAGGTTACCAGGGTATGAATTGTAGTTACACAGATCTGTTCTGAACATAGCTCCTAGATTTGCAAACCATTGTAACAGAAGTATAAATAAATAGATAAATTAAGGATAGAGCCAAGAAGTTGGAAAGAACATTGCAGCAGTGACAACATTTTGCTAAGCAGAAGAAACTTGAGACCAGCTTGCAGTATTCTCTAAACGTATCAGGGCTGAATATGCACTGGATAAAAAGCTTTAAAATACTCAGTGGAAAAAAACTTTGAATTCATGCTGACTTCATTTGTACAGCTTTTTCTGTAACATTTTATGAACAGGAACATTTTCTTGACAGCAAATATATTCCTATAGAATACATTTAGACAAGTCTTTAATTTCAAGTGCATATCTAATTCACATCATTTGGTGAATCATATTTGAACTCCTAAATGAAAGCATAAGATGCTTTTGCTTGATATCCCAAATTACCATCCTGGATTGGAGAAGAAGTCAATTTGTTACAGTACGTTATATCTCCCTGGTATTACAGGTTCCAAAGAATGACACACTACAGGGGAAAAAATTGATCTATCTCACTCGATCTCTATCAGCCTTCCAGGTGCCAAAGCACAGGATTTATGATCCACTCCAAAAGATATACCACCGGCACCACTGAGTCTCTTGTTATCCATGTACAAACATCTAATCCCTTTCTAATTCTCTTTCACTGTCGCTCTCGGGAGTTTGTACAGCTTAATCACAAATTGTGTGGGAAATAACAGCTCTCTTGGTTGAGTTTGAACTTCTCACTACCTAGTTTCATTGATTGCTCTTTTGTCCAAATGTTCAAATATGGGGAAAGCTCTTGATCTAGTTCCTCTAGACTATTAAATATTTTGTTTGTTTGTTTGTTTTATATTATTAAACATCAGAGGAGACCACTTCCAACACTCAAAGAGTTGTCATCCTCCTTTGCATTCATTTGAGGTATGAAATACCATTTTGGAGATAAGGCATCGGTTCTGCACATGCTATCTCAGGTAGAAATGCACTTTATTCTCAGTAACTTCCAGCACAACCTTTATATATTATAATGTGTTTTCTGCTGTGCTTTTTAAAATCTCAGTTGACAAAACCAGACTGTTTGTTCGTTTTTGTTTTGTTCAAATAAATTATTTCAAAGCAGTTAAAAGTATAAAACTAGCCATGTCTTTTTGTCCAAATAATGATGACCATCCAGCTTTGGACCAAATGATTGTTTGAGATCTCTTGAAAGAAAGTAAAATTGATTTTTTATACAGTTGTAAAATAAAATGTTATTTCCAATATTATCAACAGCAACTGTGATTGCAGTTCTTAGTGTTATGTCAGTTGAATTCTGTGCTTTGTAAGTTGATGAAAATTTACTGAAGTGCCTTCAGGACCAGGTCCTCACCAGGTGAAAGTTGATTTAAAAGGAATTTTAAAATACCTATAGTTTCATCTTATGTGTTTTTCCCTTAAAGAAGAAAACAATATTCTCTCATCAAAATAGATGTAGCAAGGATCTTGAGCAGCAGGTCAAGTTTCTGAAGTGGACATAAAAGGCAACATTACATCAACTGTTTAAAATTCAGCCTTCTTTCTTTCTCTCTCTCTCTTTTTTTTTTTTTTTTAATTAGCTCATTGAGTTCTACTTCTGCTTTTACACAGACTCTCTGCCACTTTTCATGCTTTCAAAACCACGTGATGTGTCTTTTGAAACATCTTCCCTCTTCTATATGAAAGCCTGAACTAGGCAAAAGAGAAAATCAATAAATCTGCCAGTTACCAAAGTATTGCTGAACATGAGTACTAGAAACCAATGGAAAAAATAATGAGCAATTTTTTCCCCTTTTTCTAATTTCTTTCACTTAGGATTGTATTTGGGACAATGCTTTCAGACAGCACTACGTTTAATTGACAGCAGTTTTTGGAACTGAAAAAGACTGTGTTTCTCAGGTGTACAGGGCAGCTACAGTTCTCCCACCAGCTTCAGCCAGAATTTATGGTTGTGTGGCCCTCCAAAATCTGGCCCTCAAATAGTGTACAAAGTGAAGAGCTTTATTTTTGCTAGCTGCTTAGTGGTGTTGCTCCTGAGGAAAGAACAACAGACTTGGAGAGTTAACAAGGCTTAGCAAGCCTGGCAGACCTCATGAGATGAATGGCCTAGACAGATGCTTGTGGAAAGAAAGGGGAGAGCAAAGGCTGACTGCCCCTGGCACAGCACATAATAAGTCTTGATTTCTATTTTTATTTCCTGTCTGTATAGTTCGAAATTGTTTTTGTTTTGTTCAAGTATAAAGTTCCTGAAATAGCAATAGCTTTTCATAGTGTGAATAGCATGAATGGGATGGATTTCCGTCTAGAGAAGTGAGGGGGTTCATTTGTGGAAAAGAAAGGAAAAAAATGAGGACCTAAAAAAAGTCAAACCTCAAAATGTAGTATATTTAGTATTTAGATTATCTATTTTGCAATGCTGCAGTGATGTCATGTATCTCTTGCTAGGTTGTACCAATATTGGGATATGGAGTTTCCTCTGTGTCTTAAAATTATCTTTTAAGTGGTTAAGTCTGTTCCCAAAATCTGTCAGAGATATGTAACACACCACAGTAATTACTATAGTTACTGAAGCTGTTAGCCCAAGTATGATCTGGTCCAAAGTAAGGTAGAAAGATTGCAAATGTCAATTTTATTTATTTATTTATTTATTTTTAAATAAAAAAGAGGCCATAATTCCTTTCTTCCTTCCATCCTTCGTTCCTTCCTTCCTTCCTTCCTTCCTTCTCTCCTTCCCTCCCTCCCTTCTGCTAAAGTGTTTGCTCTGTTGCAATCTAATGGAAGAGTCTTACCTCACCTGGACTTTTGGGACATGCCAAAAATCTCTGCAGCAGGGCACTAGCAGTAAGAATTCTTACCACATGCTCAGAGGCACTTACCCACTCGAGAAAAGAAAAACCCTCCAACAGGGATGCAAGCTCAGTAGAAGTGAATATGAATAGACAGGAGAGGTAATGTTTTTTTTTGTTGTTGTTTTTTTTTTTTTTTTAATTTAAGCCAGCAAAGTCAAACAGTAACTACTGAAGTACTGCTATATAACTAGATAGAAACATACACTTCCCATCACAAAAAAAAAAAAAAAAAAAAAAAAAAGAGAGAGAAATTATTTTTGATTTGAAACAAAATTAAAAATGTAATCTCATCAACCCAATCAAATGGCAAATATATCCCTACTGCAAAATATGGCTTGTGAGCCAGACTGTCCCTGGAAAGCTACATAGTACTACTACAATCCTAAGCCTTCAGGCACCACAAAAGAACAAAACTGATAATCAGTATCATGCTAAAAAAAAATAAAATACTAAAATTAAAATTAAAAAATATCACCTCCTTGTTGGATATGTAAGTACATAACCAAATACTCATGCAAATTTGCAAAATTAACATTTAAAGCCAAGGTCTCAGTAAGTTGCTAATATGGCATATGGCACTATTAGGATGCTCAGGAATGAGAAACAATAAATTAACAAAGACAACTAGAAGTCTTTGGTTCTCAAATCTCATTGGGAATATAAAACATCAGTAAAAAGTGAGATGAGGGGGAGGGCACAGAAAACTCCCTACGAGACCTTCAAAGACAACATATTTCATCGGCAGATATGAAAATAAAGACACCACAATGAACACAAGAAGGTATCCAAAGTGGAAGCTAGCAAAAACCGCAGGATATTGTCTCGAGAAAACCACAGCAACCACATACCAAGTGAATTAAAGCCATAAATAATCTTCCATATACAAGCAGGTACAAGAAAAACATTTAAGAGAAGGTGGAGAAGAGGGCTCAGGTTATTCTGAAATTAGCAGGATAGAAGTTCAAGCCACCTTCCAGCCACAAAAAGATAAAGAAACAAAAGAAGTTTACTTTTGTCTCTTTTTGCCAATATCTCATGTGATAGATTCTCTGCTTATATCACAGCAGAGTCTGAAGCAATGACCACCATTCTTCATGCTCTCAGTGTTCCCATCAGTAAAGTAATGATCAGTATCCCTGTCTTTCTTTTGTGGCAGAGCTGAATTAATGTTATTGGCTTCTTAGGTTACTTCGGTTATTAATTTGCACCTCTACTTCAGTAAGTGCATTCAGTCTCTATCTACATTTTAGTAATCTTTTGTAGAGAGAAAATGCACACAAATACAAATGTTTTTGAGACAACACAAGCCTACAGCAGTGGTGTTTCAGAGGTATGTGGCAGAGAAGGCTGCCAACGATGAAACAAAGACAAAAATCAAGAGATTTTAAATAGAAGTTTCAAAACTTCCATAAAGATTTAGTGGAGAATATTAATATAAGGTGATTTTTTAAATTCCCTTTAGAAATCTTAGCTTCATTCTAAGATGAAAACTTTTGGATATAAAATTAGAATTTAATCTTTTTACAGCAATGTCACAATATCTTCCCCAAGCTGACTTTTTTGTCAATTCTGACTTCAAAAATATCCGTAACTGTTCCTGCTTTCCACGGTCTTTTCAGAAAGATCGACAGATCTGCCCAGTGAAGATCTCAGTGTGAACAAGTGCAAGCATTTAAATCTTTCTTACAATAGATAAGAAAAGCTTCCATTTTCTGGGACCTTGGGCTGAGAGCACAGGCAAGTCTACGAAAAGGTTATTGAGGGTTATGTGTGAAAAGGACCATCTGCTGCAGAGCATTTTTGGTATATCCAGTCTCCCAAGTGCACTAGTATCAATGCAAATAAAATTAGATGAGAGGGGAGACGTGTTAGTCCTCCCAGAGTTCACGAGCCTGAGCGGAGCTCATAAACGTTTAGTCGCATAGAAATGGAAACCTGTGAATAATTTCATGAAAACATTTGTAACACAGAGGGCTGATTTTGCAAATACCTGGTATGTGATGCCTGCAGAGCCACCACCAGCACCTTTGCTGAGACTTATCTTTGCTGAGCTAATTTACTCCACATACACAACTGAGTGCCTTTGTCCCATGACATCTTTCTGCATTCTTCACAAGTCAGTAGAGGTTTTCCTCACACCACTATCAATACAACACACTAGTCAGAGATAAGAAAAACAAAGTGATTGTAAACACATTCCCATTACAAAAACATGATTGTCCTGATCATCTCTGAGACAAAAGCTTGCTGGTTCAGAGTAGTGACTGAGCATTTAACACTGCCAACCGCAGAGAAAACTGTTCAGTATAGATCAGTCTCTGGACATAGCTAAATTGCAAAACGGGGCCTTGTTCTGGCATGACTATGCCTGTGGCAGCTTTGAATACAATCCATCTGAGAGAGTTTGTGCCAGCCAGTGTACACAGGCTATAATAAAAGAGCTCTTACACCATTCTTGAGTTGCACTCTCAGTTCTTGGCTCAGTCTTTAGGGACTTAATACAGCAATAATGTCTTGCCTGCAAAATGCATTCAAAGAATCTTTATGGGTCTTTTATGTAGACATTTCAGCCAGAGGAATTTTATTTGAGGAGGTCATCTTGGCTCTGTCTGTAGACAAGATCATTACCTGGGATTTTTTACAGCCCCACCACCATCATTTTAAATTTTAGTTTTCCTTCTATAACACGTAGTCCAGTTTCAGTTGCTCTGAAAGAAGTATAAATATCAAAGTATTTTTTATTTTTCTGAGATACAGAACACTTGGGTTGACTGATTAGAAGGTCCTCACCTTGTATACTCCATAACCTCTACACTATGTTTTGTGAAAGCTAGTATTTTTCTTATCAGTTGCTCCTCACAAATCTAACTGATAGGAATATATATATATATACACACATAGGGAAAGGCTGTGTTGATTATAGTGAGATTTCCGTGTTGTTGTTTGTTTTACTGCTTTTAATTACAAACATTGTTTGACAGCATTTATTGAAATCTTGTTTTCAGCCTCCTTTCCAAGGATATTTTTTGAGGAAAATTAAAATTATAAAATACATTAAGGAAGTGGGTTTTGTTTGTTTGTTTCTATATGCACTACTTTATATTAAATTATTATCAAAGACCACACACAGCATGGCCAGCTCTAGAGCTTCTGCTGAATTATGGCCAGCATCCTCCTAAAAAGTTGACCTCTGGTCACTTTTTTTTTTTTTTTTTTTTTTTTATCACTATGACTTTAATCATTATTCTGCCTGCAACAGAAAGTTTAATCTAGTGAGATCTTAAACTTAAATGAAAACATCTAGGTCCTTACATTTAGGCTGTACTTTGGCAGTTTCATTTGACAGAAACTTTGTTATCTCTGCACATAGCTAAACCTCATCCCCTAGCTCCTCTTATCTCTCTCTTAGTAGAAACAGCCTTTTCCCTGGCCTTGATGAATGCAGCCTTGCTGTAGTCATTGTCTACTTGGAATGGAGTTTCAAAGGCCATTTTCCTAGTCTGCCATGGGGTTATTTTCTGCTTTAGTAACCCTTTACCTCTCCTCCATTGCCAAAAGCAGTTTGAATACAAATCATTCAATTCATTTTTTGTCCTTTTTTTTTCACTTCACCCCTCATTCAGCATTAGTGACATTCGCAGCACACAGAAGTTGTCATATCTTGTTTTCTCTCCTTACTCTGGTCTTCCTGCTCACAAGCAAACATCCAAAAATAATAAGCAGGCTACCACATTTTTGTCCGTCAAATATTTCCTTTGCCATTATGCATTTCATAAACACTGCATGGACTATAAAATAAAGCTTTGGACTTAGTGACACGTAAGTCCCAAAAGTAAGACTTGTTATATTACAGAAAGATGTCCTCTTACACATATATTGTGCAAACCTCTGCTCTCTGCCCTGTGAGAGGACTTGGGTTAAATATCTATTATGAAACTTTTCATCCTTAGTGTTCATAATTCAGAGTCTGCACATCTCCCTAAGCCTCTTCTTTCCCAAGCCACAGGAAATACAAGAGCAATATACTTTGTCTTCAAGACAGTTTTTGCCCTTGCAGGTCTATCTTATAGTGGCTGTATTCATGCAGTGCCAATTAAATGTGAAGACTTTCCCTCCAAGGAAATTTCTCTTTTGCGGGACATTTCAAAATATCTGAATTTCTTGATAAATAGGAATCTTGTGGAGAAAGTGAGGTTAGCTCTCTAGAGAATTTCCTTTTAGCCACCAAGAAAAAAAAGGAGGGGAAATAAAAAAACCATCTGAATTCACAGAGACAATGAATGCTGTTCAAATATAAGGGATGTGCCATGGTATAATACATCTTTTATTTTACTAAATATGATCAAATATTTTCAGGCACACCCATTCAGTCTAAACATTTGTGGGCATTCAATCAGGAGATGGAGGTTTCCTTCTCACTGGGACATGCTAATCAGGTCTCTAGTTTCTGATGAAGCAGCACAGATACAGATAGGATTCAGAATCCTAATCCCACACTTTCTCCACTAAATTTATTTTGAGCATTGATTACAAAAGAATGAAAATAAGCTATCTTTTATTATAAAAAAACCTCCATATTATAACTCTTCTAGGTCCAAGGGAATGAAGAAGGGCAAATGAAATGAAATGTGCTCCCTATATTCTTTCCCCAACAAAGCTCGTGTTGATCCACAGTCAACACTTCCTACCATTTTACTCAAACATTGAATCAAACAAGGATGGAATTAAATCATGCATTTTCACTTCTTCACCCACTAAATATACTTTCACAAACAGAATCCTTCCAAGTATATCACTGAGAGCCAGACAGCATCTACCCCACGCTGAGCCTATGTAATCAAGTCTCCATTGAAAATACAAATATAGAGCTGGCTGAGTGACTGATAGGCAAATTAGTTCCCAAGTTAAGCCCTGCAGGAAAGGATTTGCAAAGAGAGTATCTTCTAGGAAACCAAAGACAAGAAAAATACAGAAAGCTCTCCATTCAGGAATTACTACTCTTTAGTAAATACAGATGCAAGCAATAGAAACTTGCTTTTACTGTCTTTGCCAGGGAAGGCAAGAAGCCATATTCGTTATTTAGAAAGAAAAAGATTACAGCACTGTTGCACAAAGGGTCTTCATTATGCCTTCATCAAGCTAAGGCAGATTCCAAACTATTGGGTTTAATGAAAACATATTACTCTAAAAAATCACCAAGAAACAGATCTCCAAGAACCCCAAATCCATAGTTGTAACCTAACCTTTAGATATGTGCTATTTTCAGGAACTCTCATTGAATTCAACTTCAGTGCTTTCAGCTCACTCTTAAAGCTGCCAAATTATGTCAGAGCACTTTCCAGAAAGTGTGCTGAATATAGAGCTATAATTCATAGTTGTATAGTTCAACACTGCTTTGTAAAAAAAAAAAATAATAATAATTTTTATTTTTTTTTTTTTAAATCAAACAATGCCTCCACCAAATACTGCTTCTTTCAAACAGGTATGCCATCTCCATCAATTCTGCCCTCAGTAAAGTAAAGTAGGTAGGTAAGAGAGCAATTCAGATTTATTGTGTGATGAGATGCCTGTGTGGATAGGCACAATTGATGTACTAGTTCATTCAATATAGTAGACACCTCTGAGGTCAGAAGAGAACATTTGGTTGTCTTGCTTTCTGTAGGTAGGAAGAATCACCTCATCTTAGCCACTTAACTATCAACATGCTTTCTTCCTCTAGCTGCAGCTGAGCAGAGGAGAGGAAGAAGAAAGTTCAGCGACAGGAAAGAAAATGCTTGTTTACAGATAAGAATATATGAGCTCTAAAGCTGTTCCAGATGTCTTAATGATTCCTCTAACAAGCACATTTCTTTTCAGGTCTCCAGCAAAACCTGAATGCATCAGACAAGTAAGGGACAGCTGCAAAACTGTATGCTAAGGTTTCAGATTGCTTTTTCTGGTCTCTTGAGCTTATTACATTTCACAATAATCCTAAACAATACAAACTCACTCAGGAAGTTTCATCAATACTCAAATGTGGAGAGGAAAAAAAAAAAAAAGGAAAAAATGAAAAAAAAAAAAAAGAAAAAATACAGAAGCAAAAGAATCATAGAAGAGCTTTTGGCAGTTACAAACTCATAGAATCATAGAATAGTTTGGGTTGGAAGGGATCTTAAATATAATCTAATTTCAGCCCCCCAGACACGGAGGAAAAAAAAAAAAAAAAAAACATAGTATGAAAAAAATGGGAAAACTGGGAGGGTGTAAAGCAGGTGAAAAAAAATCAACATGCAAGGTAGAGTAAAACCAGCTTATACAGTTGTTTTAGTTTTTGAACAGTATCACAGGATTCCAAGTGCCAGAGACTTGACTTAAAAAAAAATAGCAATAGCAAAGCTCTCAGAAGAGTAAAACTGAAGCAGCTATTTAAATTTGAGTGAAACTAAAAAATATTGAGAACTGCTATGATATTCCAAAGCCTTTGAAATAAAAGGGACAAGGATTTGTTTTGTTTTGTTTCTGCTCATTTGGTTAATTGATGCCTTCCTTGAAGACTCAGCAAATCAATAAACTCTTCTACTGGAATCAAGCTCCTCAGCCAAAGAAAGACACAGAACTGGGATTTTAGCAATACCTACTTCTCATTTCATATATGTGTGTGTGTGTGTGTGTATATATGTTTTTAAAATGCTCTCTGTGTATCAGAATAGCTGGTACATTCCCAGCTAAATGTATGTGGGAGGTTAGCACAGACCTACACCTTTCCTCGGGAACTGTCAATTAGTAAAACTTGGGAGAAAGGTACAATTCCTTCTCTAGCTGCAGGAAAAGTAATCTGCTACTTCCATGGTTTCTCACTAATGAAGAATTTCTATCCCATATTTGGCCCTGTAGGACACTAAATGAGAAGGAAGGGGCAAAGCTTCACCAATCCTTATGCTTTTAGCGTGCATCTGAGTGGCACTGGAGCACCTTCCGTGCTCTTTCTGAAATGGAAAATATTTGCTTGTTCTTGCTCCTTACTACTTTCAAAAGCAGCTGAATGGGTTTAGCTAAGTGATCTGCTCTTCAATTTTCCCCATCAGCCTGGCCACCATCTGGCCTTTGGTTCCAAAAAACAAGTGGGGAGCTGGGAGGGGAGGTAAAAAGCAAATAATTAGTAGACATTTTATATTTTCTAATACATCACTTCCTATCCAGTAAGTATACAGCTCCTGAAAGGTGCTAAGGTGCTGATTTAAAACACCTACAGCTCTAAATATTTTTTTCCTTCCATGAAACAACCCCCAGGGGTAGTAACAATGCAGGCTTTTCTAGATTAACTCTTCCCAAATGACAGATATCGAGAATTCATTTAGGAAACATACTGCATACTGCTCTGCCTGTGCAACTTATTTGTTTGCAGCTTTTTCTATTTGTTTGTTGCTGTGTGGGTTTTGTTTGTTTGGGATCAGGACTGGACGGGGCACTAGACACCACAGAAACAGGCTGGACTGAATAATTTTGAGCTCTGTCTGCAAGGTGTCAAAGTAAAATCAGACAAGTTCAATGAAGATCAATCCACTGAGGGTTTCCAAAGACATAGCAAACAGTTGTGGCTGAGGAAGTTGCTGAAGGTGAGAATAGTAGAAGGCTGGGAGAGTTACATGAGGAGAAAACATCACGAGGATGCTCATCCCTTTTTAACTTCCCCTTGGACATCCACTTCAAATCCTCGGCCAGCAAGACCTTTGGTCTTGCACAGTTTGACTGTGAGGGTCAAGTGATTGACTGGTACTTCAAACACTTGGCATACACAAGGCTGATAAATGCCATCTGGCACCTACTGAAAATAAATAAATAAATAAATAATAAAGGTTCTGAATGAATTATTCATGAGAGAGGATTGAACGTTTAAGGTATATCTATAATCTCCTCTGAACTTTCTCGTGAGCAAACTGATGGTGTAAGAACCCTTTTGGAATAAAGGGACTCTGTCATTTTTGTTCTTTTGCACAAGATCCTGTCCAGAAAACCTTGTCTGAAACAAGTAAGTTCAGGCTGAAAGTCATTAGAGACAATAGGAGAGGGAGAGCTCCTTCAGCATTGGTAACAGAGCCTTACCATACTGCTTATACAGGAGTTGTACAGCAGTTGGAGTTGTCCAAAATGAGCATAGTTCCCCAATTCCATCCCTTATTTTCCTCTTAAACATTGTACTGCTGGAGCTTTCGCTGCCAGCTCCTTCACAGGAGGCTAAAAACCAGACAGCTATGAGACAAAGTGGGAACACTGGGAATGTGAAAAGTGCTGGAAAACAGAAGGAAAGGACAGCACAGGGACAACACAGTAATCTGCCATCCTCAGTGCACCAAGATCTGAAGGTTAAATCCAAAATGAGACAAATCTTGTAGATCTAACTACAATTGATAGGAAACCATAAACTCCTTTGTCAGGGGTCAGGTGAAGACTGAAGACTTCCCTAGCAGTCAGCTTAGCCATAAATAGCCTCAGCTTCATGTTGAGTCCATTGTCCCATTCAAATTCATCTGTTCACTTACACATCTGTTCCTTACAGTTAGGCAGAAAGCACTTTGGCACAAGTATATGTTTAGTTACTTTTAAAAATTATTTATGTGTTCAAAAGGTTGTCTGTCTTAGTCTATTAAGAGACACTGCATCTCCTTACAGACCTTGTTTTACATGACCTTGCTTAGGCCCTCAGACTGCAGCAGTAATGCTAATTCATATATTTGTCTCTATATAAAATATTTGTCAGTCCTTGACAGTTTCCTTAGCAGTAGGGTAATACAAACAAATAATCTTGTTATAAAAACTGGTCTTCGCAAATGGACACTGTTCATTCCTAGCTATGCAGGAGTATGGACGAGAGGCCTGTCATTGTCTGTTCTGACTCTGGAACTACGAAGTTTGGGTTTCATTTATAATGCTGCACGTTCAGTTTCTGAATGGGGAACAAATACATCCATCATTAAAAATGAAACCCCCAAAGTTAAGTCTGAACAAGCCCTTGGCAGTGGTTTTAGCCCTACATACTTTCTTTCAGTATGAACACTTTAATATAATCTCCTTCTGTTGTTGCTACCTGGCTGATCTTCAAGAAGAGCGGGGCAGCCACTTAGCAAATGAGATATTTCCAAATAGAAATAGAAAACGAACAAGAAATTTGTTATCAGAGACAGTTCTGCATTGCCTTGGCGATTAAAAAACTAATGACCCCATAGCTGGAGCCAAAAGACTTTATTGTTCTCTCCTACTATAAATCAGCCCAGCTAAATTCAGTCCAACTAATTATTATGCCTACAACCTACAGCAGAAAGTGCCTTATGAAATTACTGGCCACAGCAGATAATCAGTCACTCTTTGGAGCCTCACAAAAAAAAAAAAAAAAAAAAAAAAAAGGAGCTTGCAAAGTTTCAGCCACAGCCATGGCAGATTGTGAATCTACAGGTTTGGGCTAGCAGGCAGGTCCTGAATAAAGTGTGACATGATCATAGCAGGGTTAGAAAGCAGGAATAGGTTCAACAGGAGATGCAAGCTGCAAAAGGGTGTTTCTGATGCTGACAGTAACAGGCAGAGAAATCTTTGCTGAGGCTTTGTCAACAGTCATTTAAACTTTTTCCTGAACTGTCCACTCTTTACCAATGTTTACAGCTATTGGTATTATCTAACTATTTTAATCTTGGCCACCTATTCAATGATATTGTAGAGCTGCTGTTTTTTCCGTTCAGTGGTTTGTGACAAGTGAAATCACCCTCCATCAATCACACATTATCTGAAACAACATTTGCCAGGTTCACCCCCTTCCAAGAAAGCCCAGCTATCTCTGCCATGGGTATCAGATATTGACCCTGTATGAATGGCTTCCAAATGGAAATGTTTTTTCAGTTTCACTGTGCACTGCAACTCTTTGCAATGGGGTGAAATTTTCCAATAATATCTTTGCAACCCATTTAAGAGACATACATCAAAATAAGAATCTTCACATCTTTCTAAAAATCTACCCCTAACTCCCCAATACTGGAAAGCCAAACCTCAGTATTTTCCCCCTGGAACATTTCTTTTTATTTTATAAATTTTATTAAAAAATTAAAGTGTTGAATCGTGTCAAGATGCCTGCCAAAGGGAAGGGGTAGAGGACAAGAGAAAAAAAGTGGAACTTTGCTTTCAACACCTTTATGCTGTCAACATCCTTTATGATTTTTGCTATCACAGAGCACTCTCCGGGGAAACACTTCCCAAAAAAAAAGTGGGCTTCAGTGGGTTCTCAGGAAAGGGCAGCTGAGCAGAAAACAATTTTTTCAGTGACCTACACAGCCGTGCCAAACACACCAGTCCAGAGCTTAATGAGCTGCTGTAAGAGTCCCCTGAAGACTGTACCAGCTACAGTGCCCAGAGCTCCGGTTTCAGAAACAACAACCATGTCTCACTCATACCCTTGACCTCAAATTCAAGTGTGGAGATGAGGGTGAGATACAGCAATCTCTCCTTCCCTCACACCGTGACCTCCAGGAGCAATTCTACCATCACCCCTTATCCCACCTGAACTTGCAAGCAGTTCACCGCACATACCCTCGCCCTCCATTGGAGGTTTTGAAGTGACCCGTAGAAAGAAATAAGCTGCATATTAATTAAATCCACATCTGCTACAGCAAATATTGCTTCTGCCAGCACTGCAGAGGTATTATATAAAAAGACCCCAGGCCATTAGAGAAAAATTCACTTGATTTCCTTCCAGTGCTGCTGGCTCAGAGCTGTCTCCCCTGCTCTTGATCTCTATCTCTTTGGCTTGCTCTCTTGACCTCATCTCTCCAGGATTTCTGACTGGCTCATTTTCAGCATAATTCTCTCCTCCTTATTCAATGTCTGTCATATTCACGCCTGTCTGCCAGGCATGGAAGGAACACACTTTTCAGCCCCCATCTTCGAACCCATGAGTCCCTTTCCATGCATTAGAACTTTTAATGGCACAGTTTCTCAGCTTTAATGGACTCACCACCTCCTGTTTTGCTGTGTAGGAGCTGTTAGTGAATAAATACAGGACCATGGCACAGGCTCAAAAGTTAGCTGCAATCATTCATACCTTTTAATTGTTAGCGCAGGCTCTGACGTAATTAAAGTATCATTTAGAAGACTTTCAGGCAGGTTTAGGAAGAGAACATGCCAGGGTCCCTGAAGGCAACGTGGGCTGAAGGAAAGTGAGTAGAGGGAGTTTAGTTGGGTGGATACAAGCAACACATCATTTGACCTCAGGGCCAGGCAGCAATGACTGAACTGCTTTATTTACTAATGCAGCAGTACCCTTGCCATCTAGTTTCTTCTGTTCCAAAGAAAAAACACCTTGATATCTTTATAGTGGGACTTATTTTTTCTTTATATTCTTCTGTTATAAATTCTTCTATTATTCTTCTGTTGTAGCAAAGACCCTCCTTTTCCTTCTGCTATTGCACTGAGCCTCTTTGTATTATACTTCCTGCATCTTCCTGAATTCTTCACCACTGGCCCTGCCCCTCCAGGACCTATCTTCATCCATTTAACATCTCTGGTGTTTCACTCAACATTTGTTTGTCTTCCAACACTGTCTGTTTCCAAAAGCTCATTTGGCATCTGCCTAGTTTTGCTTTCGCATCTCCATGCAGACTGGGTTCACCTATCCTTCATGTCTGGCAAATTAATTTCCAAATATATGAAGCAAGATCAGACAAATCCCATACTATTTTGGGTAGTGTTTTTCTACAAGGTAATTAATAGTGATAACAATAACAATAACAATAATAATAATATAGAAATCAGGCCTCTTAACTGTTTTTTCCATTAGTTGGTTGTGTACTGCAAAGTAGACAGGATCTGAATACAGCAGTTGTTGGTTTAGGATCAAGGGAAGCTCTGTGCATGAAATTAATATTGATATAATAATGGCCTTTTCCTCCCTTAATAATATCTATTAATCAATTATGCTTGTTCTTTCCTAGTCACAGTGGAATATTTCCTCCTTGCTTTCAAAGTATGAGGCATGTATAAATTCTTTGGTTTCCTCTGTTGCAATATCTAGCAAGAGCCTCCCTCAAGCCAACTTCCCTGCAGCAACTGCAGCATTTGCTTTTTTCATAGGTCTTCATTCTTGTTTCATTACATTTGAAATAATCATTTAGGAAACAAACATCTCTCCTGTCTAGAGCTTAATGTTTGCCATCTAAGCCTTTTAATGATTTTTCATTGTCTTCCTTTCACCTGCATCACCTTTTTTCTTGTCCTTCCCAGTCTTCCACGGTTGTGCTCCCACTGACCTGAGCCTGTCTTTCTTCACAGCTCTTTCCTGAATCATTGTCATTCCTGAATCATTCTTATTAACTCCTCTTCTTTGCTTTCTGACAGGGAATTTCTGGGAACACATAACCTATCTATCCTCTTCATTGAAAACATAAGAAATCTCTGGGAAACACACCTTATTTACTAAACAATGTTATACTGTAGTCTTGAATTTGAAATTTGAAAATCAAATCCAGACATGCAACAACCTTGATGACTTTGTGTCAAAGGAGGCACATGTTTTATTTCAAAATAAATATATGCTTTTAATTCAAAATAAATACCCTGAAGATCCCAGTGTTTTGACCTTCAGAGAGGTATCTCAGCTGCTTTAGAAACAAACTCACATTGAAGCATTTTCTAGGCTCTTTTGTAATTAGAAAACAGGCTGATATATTTTTTTCCTTTACTACTATTTATAACTCATACGCACCATTCCTAACTTTTCATGTTATTTGCCTGTTTGCTTTCATTTCATGTTATACTGGCAATTTGTATGACACTGCTAGGACTGTTTGTGAAGATACGGAGTGACAAAGATAAAGTTACTTTCATAATTAATTACATCAAAGTATTTGATGATGCTCAATATATTAAGTGACAGAAAGGTAAGCCACCTTCTGGTGTTGTTTCAGAAACAGGGGTAGAGTAGAGAACATGCAGTCTGGTAAACTCACACCATCTCAGAAAATCCACATTCTTTCTAGTCTTCATTCTTCCTAGCACTACTCTTGTTCTTCTTATTCTGTGATGAATTCACCATTAAGTTTACATTCTTAATTATATTCAAACATTAATTATGGGAGAGGTTAGTTATGTTGGCACTAGGGATTACTAGAGGTATTGGAGTCATTCCAGTTTCCTGAGGAAATCTCTAACAAAGGGATATAAAATAACACATGGAATAATTTTACTGGTGCATCGAATTTTGATATGTGTATAAGTCTCATTTTCAGAAAAGGCAAGAGATAATTCCATCAAAAATAATTCAGTTAACCATTACAAAACCTGTGCTTTTCAGTCCAAGTTTACATTGCCTCATACATCCGACCTTTGAAGCAGCACCCACAATAACAGCAATGAAACACATTACCTGTTTAAGCATGTAATATTCATTGTACTTGGAATATATTAAAAAAAAAAAAAAAAATGCCCAGACCTAGCAATACTGCTTTAGAGAAAGGGTTCAGCTAAAAGAACAAAGATCCATACAGGGTGAGTCTCATTTCCAGGAACAGTGGGAACTGTTTTTCCCCCAAATTAACTAGGTTTCAATGCCTAATGGGACATTAGAAAATCCAGCACGGACTGGAGCATACAAAAGACTGCAGCTGGAGGCACATCTGCATGCATCTCTGCACAACTGCAGTGGAGGAACTATCCTTTCAAAGTGCCTGCAAATCTACATGCCCGTAGCACTTGGCACCATCTGACCAGAGTGGTCCTCTGCTAACCTTTAAGAAATTCTGGCCATCTCATTAAAATTTAGTTATTCTACAGGCTTTCTACCTATTTTCAGCCTTTGTCGATGACAGTGGTGCAGTAACATCCTCGGCAGGGACAACCTGTCAGGCACACACCCACAGCCATTCTAATTTGGGTGTCATGAGGATCTGCATCAAGTGCTGTGCCTATTTTCGGCACACACAGTCACCTCCACCACTCTACCCCTCCTAGACTCATCCGTTCACCATGCCCAAGTTCCTGCTGCAATCCTGGCTTTTCATAGCTATACAGCACAGCCCAGTGAAGGCTGCTTGACACTGTGCTGCTTCTCTCTTCCGAGTCAGTGCTGCTCAACAAATATATCACCCTGATTTAAATATTGCTTAAAACTGAGCAATAAATAAATAAGTAAATATTAACAGGTGTCCTTGCTCTCCAGCGATGAAGCTTGCTCCTTGCACAATGGTTAGGAATCACCTGGGGACAAGCACAGCTCGTGCTGCAAAGAGTCTGACAGTAATGCAGTTGGACGTTCCCTTTGAACAAAACTTGGCTGCTGGCATGCAATCTGTTTTGAGAGAGTACCAAGAGGACAGCTCTGACAAATGCCTTGAAATTCAGTGCCCGTGGCCCTGCCCTTGCCATGCTGCAATGTTTAGCAGAGAGTGGTGACAGTTCAAATGGCTGGCTGGCAGATACATTCACAATACATTAACATTTTGCTAGGATCCTGCCAAGTGTATCTCTGGTCTCAGCGGGAACCAACCAACTGCTTCAGCTACATTTGGACGGGGCAGCTGCTTCATCAAAATATCCCATCTGTGGAAGCTTTTGCAGGGTGTACGACACAGTAAAAACCTCCTTCACCCCTTTCCAAATGTCTCTTTCATGTTAGAAAAGTCTAGTTTAATCTACATTTGTCCAGTTCACAAGCATCACATTAATGGAAACCAAAGATTCTCATTTTCCCAGGTCCAGCACAGAGAACAGACTCTCAGGGCAGCGCCACCAAGACATGGCTCATGCTTTCATTCTGCCTTCAGAATTATTTAGGGATTTCATTATTGAAAGGTCAAATCACCTCGGCACATCTAAAGCCCAGGCACCACTGTGCATCCTGGCAGAACCTGTGAGGTCACCCCTGTATTACCCAAAGGTTGAATTATCTTTTACTAGTAAGGATCACAGAAGTCTCTAGCTGTGGAGAGACATTTGCTTCCCTCGTAGAGCTCCTGACACATCCTTAGGGGCACGTAGGATTAGACAAGGGCAGAAGTAGGGAAGTCAACAAGACCTTCAGAAAGAAAGTGCTTCCTCCTGAGTCCCTTGGAAAAACAATGCAGCCAGGGTGTATATTAACTCATCAGCTCTCTGCTCTTCCATGGAGAAACTCTATTTCCCATTCCACGGTTCAGTGCCCTCCAGTCCAATTAGTCCCTTTTTGACACAGGACAGCAATGAAAAAAGGGTTGAATTTTACTCCAACATGGTAGTTAGTGCTAAGCCTCTTGCCAATTAACCAGCCTGGTGCAAAGCCACACAACTTGGTGTCCGAATTTGTAAGGCAGAAATAGACATAGAGGTGATAAAACATCTATTTCGCCTACCATTGGCTGCTTTGGAGTAGATGCAAGCTGCTTCCCACAAGACAAGGATCCCACTGTTACAGTGCTATAGCTATCCTCAAACTCATGTTACACTGGGCTTTGTTTTTCTAGACAAAAATAGCTATACAGTCAAGAACAGGTAGTAAGCTGCTGCAAACATTAGTGTCCAGAAATCAGAGGTAAAGTTAAAGGAAAATTAAGACTGTGAAGAAAAAGAAACAAAACAAAACAAAATATCAGTGTGAAACTGGACTGCAGTTTCACCAGGTCGTGTAGCTACGTGGTTGCTTAACTTGTTGCCTGTTAAACCAAGAGCACTGGGTGGAAGAAGTGAGAGGGACACATTTAGAAATGAGCCCTCAGCTGGAGACAAATTGTGTTTGGGTTTTGTACAGTATAATTTCAGAGAACAAATCAGTTGTCTTCTTAGAAGATCAATACAGTAACTCCCACCATAAATCCAGGTAGCAAAGCAGTAATGATTTATGCACACAGCTATCAGATCCATAGTATTTACTCCAAGTGTAACACAAAGAACATTTTGACTTGCAGTCAACAAAACAGACAGTACAGGGGAAAGGAGCAAGTTGAACACTATCTCTTTGACTGGAAACTAACCTTGAACCCTTGAAGACCTGATTTCAGGGAGTGCTGAAATGAACAGAAGAAGCTCAGAATATTACATATAAACCTCTGAAACAATCTGCTGGTGAATCAGCAAACTGATTACAATAAGAATGGACCATAAAGCAGTCTACATACACTAAAGGATAAAGTAAACCAGCCTTCATTGACCAGATATTGTCTCCTCTACCTCCAGTAATAAATCAGTCCAAAACCTATCCTAAAGCACTTCACTATGTAACCTGCTGCAGGCTGGAGATGCATCCAAAAGAGGTTCACACATTATAATATTTAAGAGCTCAGTTTTTCCTGTTTTCTGATGGCCTTGAAGCCCTTAGCTGAGGGATTCATCTGTTTATGAAAAAATACCAACCTTGGTGCAGAACAGCTGTGGGACCCTGGTTCTATTTTCCTAATACTTGTTGAGAGGTGGTGGAGAGCAGGTCCATCCTTGTGGTGAGAACACCCATGAGTTAAAGCCACACAAGACCAGAAAAGTGAAAACAAAGAAAGAAAAGTAATTGCAGTGATGCATTAACTAGTAGCTCCAGCATTCAAAAGAGAAAAATAATGACACACAAAAAAAAAAGGTATGAGACCCTAATTAAAAAAAGCAGAGAATCAGAAGATGGCAGCTCAGCAGCATCAGGGATCAGCCTGTTCCAGGGAGCAATGGAGATGAGACCTTCCCCGTCTGATTGATGACTGCCTTGCCAGCAAAGACACTGTGGTGAGCATATTAATGCTTAATGTGCTAGGTCATTAAACCTAGCTATCTACCATGGGCATTAGCCAGCAAAGAATTGCTTTGTTCTCTTAAGATGCATACATAATGCTTGGAGAGTCTCTACACTAAAGATGCCTGAATCAAGCAAGCTGGAAACAGAAGTTTATTTTCCACCCAGAAACCTGTCTGCACAGTCAGGTCTTTGTAGCAGAAGCAGTCTTCTCCCTGGGCCTTCTGCCACTTGCAATCACCCTTCCCTATGCTCTGACGAAGAGGCAGGTTGACTGAAGTCCTGGCCCTGAAGTAAACCCAACGGAGGAACGGGTCGAGGCATCGATGAATTCTGGATTGCTGCTGCTGTTTTCCTCCTGGCACACATCTCTCATGCTACTGCTTGGGGATAGTTTAAAAAGGTGGGTGCTCCCTTGGCCTGAAATATAACTGAGAAATAAATTATACTTTTTGCTTCTGGAACAGCTAGACAGACTACAACAACTTGTGGAAGAATTTTATTTTTCTATTGGGGTCAAATCTAATACTTTGTAGCTATATCTCCAAAAGCTGTGGAAACACAAATCATGTTGTTTGTGGAAGCTAACTGCTATGAAGACACCTGTAAGAAATACACAGCAACAGCTGGAAAACTCAGAGTGAGCACAGAAATCTGAAAAGCACATAACTAAATAAAAACCACTCAGATTTTAAATGGTTTGAAGTCTACTGCAACATTTGTACTACTGAAACTTAGGTAGCAAAAATTATTATTTTTTTAAAAACAACACTCATATTTCTTTTTATACTAGAATAGAAGTGCCAAAGCCTGATAGAAAAAAATAAAATAAATAAAAAAATCATCTTTTTCAGTCAAGATTTATAGACCACCACCTGGCTTTTAATTTATCTCTTTTCTTTAATTAACACGCTGTGTCACTGGAAGAGAAGAACATTAATGGCACAAGACAACAGTGTCATCTCCTACTACAGAATAAATCTTGAAGAAAAAAAATATCAAAGAGGTTTTTTAAAATAAATCAGCAGCCTTGGCTGAGTTCGCAGTCTACATAGCAGATATTTATGGCTTCACACAATCCTTACAGAGGGACAATAACTGGCACCAACTGGTTAAAAATAAATTAAGAAAGGTACTTCCAGCAAAAGAAACAAATAATATCGTTCAATATTTTCTTTCTGGTTAAGGTAGGAATGGTCTCTTAAGGAGAGGGAGCACAAAATGGAGATGAGTTTAAATCACATTGTTCAGCTATGAATTTTACCCTCAGTCAACTCCAGTGTCAATTAAATATATATGTATATACAGCTATTTCACTTTTATTTCATTTCATATTTCATCTTGTTCAGGAAATACACTCTATCATTTTTAAGGGCCAGTCATCCTGGCAGCCTTTGTTCTTAGGCTCTGAGTGCTCAGCTCTTTTTGGGTTCTACTTGGAGCCACTTTAGCTGTGACCCTTCAATCACTACGACCACTACGAAGTGTAAGGTAGTGATAATATTTCCACATACAACAAAGTTTTTCTGATCCAAGGCCCAAACCAATGGGGCTAAGCAGCACTGTGGGATAACTCCCAGCTTCCGTTCTTCTCTAGAAGCACTGAACTCACCAAATTCAGACGTTTTCTGACTTAGACGGAGATGGCTGCAGGTGTCATCATCCCCAACCTAGACCTGCTGGCGAGCATGAACTGTCAGTGCTCAATGAACAAATGTGATGGACAGTCCAAAGCCAGCTATCATCCAAGCACTCATATGTTTTTAAAGTTCAGTGTATTTGGCTTAGCAAAGGCTGAGTTTTTAACCTTGGCACCAGTAATCAAAGGAATCCTGCAATCTGTTCTGCTAAAAATGTAATTTCTGTTGACACAAACTCAGTTTTTGAGGGGAACTAAGTGCAATAACAACAAATATGGCCAAATATCTACTCTCAGGCTAAAGCTAAGAAAGAATTACAAAGTTTTGCAAAGGTCATAGATCTCCTACAGTATATTTTTATGGTTTCCAAGGAAAGAACAGAGAGACAACACAATCATCTTTTCTAAGCTACTCCATAACAACTTTAGACCCTTTCACACAGTGCATCAGGAAGGATTCTTCTTCCTTAGTAGGTCCCTACATTTAAGTTCTTTAAACTGTGGTTCAATTAGGTCAAATATGTTAGTAAGACATATGATGTTGATCCTATTTAAGATGGCATCTGGGACAGCTGAAGGGTATTTTGTGTCTGGTGTTTTATACAAAGAGTTTTGTGAAATAAATGATCATGATCCTTTCCTCTCGGTTTGTGTGACAGTTCTTAGGGACAATAAATACTGATCAGCATCTTCACTCAACGGTACAAGAGTTCAGCTTCATTGTCACAAGACCTTGCCCTGTCTTTGACCAAAACACCACCTGCTTTGCCAGAACAGAACAAGGTGTCTGTTCCTTCTGCTCTCAGTACCCAGTGTCACTCGCAGCAGTGTGGATCATTCTTGCTGCCTATGATACCTCTTTTCCTGCTGTACAGAGGCTGGGTACCAACTGAAACACCGGATGACATTTTCAGAAATCAAACCAGATTTCATGGGAGAGGGATGTACATTTCTGGGTTCTTCTTGTTTTATTGTTGCTATTATTACTTCCCTAGATATTTCCTGGATATGATTATGGGGTTATGATAAAAAAAAAAAAATCAATCCCTTTTAGTAAATATTTATTCTTAGAGGTCAAAAATGCATTTTTTTTTTTATTATTATTATTTTTTTTAACTTAACTCTTCTACCTACATCAAGAAGGGTTCACTAAAATCTAGATAAGTCCTGTGTGGGGAGAAAAAAAAGTTCTCTGTTCAAGAGTTCATATGAAACATTGCATCCAGCTGTAGGATCAGTAGTGTCAGGTTTAGAGTATTTCACTTAGTACTCAGAATGTACTTTCAGACATCAGGGGTGATGCATGCACGCAAAAGAGCTGAAGAAGAAGGGGCTCAGACACCACAGCTTGGCCCTGGGAAGGAGAATACAGCAGGAGAGGTGCTTGGACCTCTCATAAATGCACAGTGGACCAACATGAATGCACAGTGCTGAGCTATCAACCTGGAGCTAGCAAGCAGCAGGACCAGCTAGCACATATATCAAACCACGTCTACCCCAAAATACTTGCATCACCTGATGAGGACTGGTGAAACATTTCCAAAATATGAAATATGCATCTAAACTCATAGTAGAAATGATATCTGGAATGTAAATAAATGCTTAGCACACAGATTAAGTAGTTCAAATAAATGTGTGACAAAAGCAGTCAATAGGAAAATAAATTATATAATAAACAGGGACATGGTTAAATGAATGTAATGCAAACCTGCACTGCATCCTTCACATGCCAGCTGCTGAGCTCAGTGTTGTGGCTAACCATGGATACCTGGATTTGCTGTTTACTGCATAAAGCAGCAAAGCCTGTGACACAAATCTGCTGTTGAAATTTAGATCTGTAACTAAGGTAACTAAGTCAGGGTACCCAGAGGGAGATGTGGAACAGTCAGTATTGATGCTGGCCAGTACCTGAGCAGCTGAAACTGGAATAGTCAGGGTAATATCAGGGTCCCTGCAGGACCAGAAATGGACAGAGGGAAAGTTCGATGTAGAAAGAAGCAAGAACCAGTATCCTGTTGGTTTTTTCTCACAGCAGCACTCCTGCAGTTACAGTACTCAGGTATACAAGGACCCCACCATCTTCAGTGGCATGGCATCATAACCCCTCTGGGACCTGAACATGATAATGCTTCCATTGAGATTGCACATGCATGTGGCATGACAGAGGTCATGAAGGAAGCCCAATATAGAGAAAAAAAGCCAAACACCATTTTTCTGAGTGTATAGGCTTTTCCACACAGCACTGGACCATCCCTCCTATGAAAGTCCTTAGAAGGTAGAAAAGCAGTGACGTGAAAACAGGAAAAGATTTAATTTGATTGTGAAGCTGGCATGCACTGAAATTCCTGTGTTTTCTTTTTCCTCTTGGCTTTGTATTTCTCTTGTTCACCCTCCTTTTGATGTGCATTATTGCAGAGGAACTGCTGACAGTCACTGCTTAAGATGTGGGACCATATCACAGCAGGATTAACTAAATAACAAAGGCAGAGCATATACAGTATCAAGCCCCTTCCTATTTACATCCCAGAGGCAGATGGCATTAAGAAATGAATTTTCTCATATTGTTTAAGCTTGTGCATTTTCACCTGTGAGAATGATTTTTGCCTTGGTTCCAGAAGGGAACAGATTTTAAAATTAAAATGAAAAAGATGAATAAGCTCTACATCAAGTTGACTAATATGTTCTGTAAGTTTGCTACGAGCATGTTTTTTTTTTTATTTTTTATTTTATTTTATTTTATTTTTGTGGTTTGTTTGTTTAAACTGAAGCTCTCAAGGACTGTTTTTGTTTTACATATAGCTTTGTGATAAGACACATGTAAGATTATTATTCTTGCAACACATGACACAACCCCATGTTATGGATGCTCTTTATCCCACACACAGACTGGGAGGTCCCATGATATCCAGATATGGTAGATTAGTGTATAATGCATTTCTGAGTTTGAGGTTTTCACAGGATTATTAACTGTAGTAAGGTGCCAAACACAACGCAAACTACTTTTCATAAGATCTTCTGGATGTATCCAAGAAGAAATCTCTGCAAGAATGATGCAACAGAAGAAGAGTTGTGCAAGAACAACTCAGATTTAATGAATAAATAATAATAATAAAAAAAAAAAACATGTATTTACAAGATTTCCTCCTGCAAAGATTCTTCTTTAGAGAGATAGAGTGTGCCACAGGCAAGATTTAATTTGATGATGAGGTAAAAACCCCTCTTATTTTGCAAGAGAGAACTACTACAGCTGAATTATATCAAAGGTATCCCATAAATGAAAAGGCATTTTTAGTTCTGTTGTAGACAGAGGTAAATAAGATTGTTTCTACTTTCATATATTGCAATGAATAACCATAGAAAACCATGTCCTGATAAATTCTGTCCTGATTGCTGCTGCTGTGACATAAGCAAGTGTCTCCCAGATACCCTCCTTCTGATAGGGTCTGGAAGTGAACCATGAACCACAACTTCCTCCACAGACATAAGACAATAACACCTTTTCCTCTCTCAGACAGAGGAAAAAGCCTTCGTCCTCCCACATACCACAGGATTTGAGTTGTGAATGACCGATACAGGGCTAATAAGTGTCCCTAGCCATTCTCATTTCTTCCGTATTCATTTTTCTCCAGAGCTACTCTGAAGGATGCCCCACATGATTCATTGGAATTTAATCACACAAAACAAATGGCCAAGTGCAAGCTCTATCTTTCTTGCTAATTTGTTTCATTAACATATTGGTTAATAATTGGTTTTCTTTTACTGTACATCATATTGATTATGCATTAGATCTTCATATCACTAATGGAAATGTGGATACTGTCTTCCTTATTGAGATATTTATTATAAAAGACTGCACAGAACAGATTAGATAGCCATGTCAAAGTAGTATAAAGCTGATCCTAGTTAAAAGCACTATTGTTTAAATTGCCTTTTATTTTTCTTTTAGATATAAATAAAGTCTGTCCTGGTCACTTTACCATAATGACAAGTTCCATACAGAGTGTTTAGCTCTTGGTAATTTATTCATATAGCCATACACAGAAGCAAGGTTTTAGCTTTTGACTTGTTATTCTGCCATGATAAATCTGTAGTAATTTATTGCACTTTAAATGAAAGTTGAGCTGCCTTCTGCTCACTATAGCCTCAACACGTGCAGTGATCATTATGAAGCTGTCACGAATTTCCATCCTAGCTGATCTCCAGGTCAGGTGGCTGTAATTGCATGTACTCACTTTGAGAGCTATTCTTCTACTTTACACTTACAGAATATTTCTGGTAAACCCTATATTTACTTAACTGTCACAGTGCTGAAATTATGCAGATCCATAGCACACCTGTGGGTAATGACTGAGCCTAGCGGTACTCTCTAAGTCCCACAAATAAAAATTGCCAAGCTACGGAAGGTAGACAGCCTACAGCTTAAATTGCTGGACATCGGATGAATTTCATCCTTAGGCTTCACAATACAGTTATCTTTAAGACACTGTCTCATTATTATTTATTTATTTATTCTGCATCTTTTCAAATCACTAACAGTTAACAGCAGTGAAATGCATACTTTAGCTTCATTTAACAATTGTTCTATTGAAAGCCAAAGACATTTCACAGTAATGCCATTACTCATTTGCCATTTTCTTTTTGGACTTCACAACCGTTGTTATTTTTACTAAATTACAAGACTGCAGAAACAAAGGTCTGAAGTCAAAACTCATTTTTGATGTAGCATATTTAATCCTTATCATGAGAGAAAAGTCTTTCAAATATAATCCCTAAAAAATGAGCAGGGATAGAAAAATAACTCAGCATAACTTAACTCTGTGTTTTTCTAACACTGCAGACGGATAACTCTAAAGTGAGAGCATTTCATTAGAGCTGCTTCTGAAAAAAGATTTCCACAGATAATCATTGGTATCTTTGTTTTCACCAGTTTCTATCCCTTTTTGTTACATCTGTGCAAATCTTTCACCAGTTGATCTCTGTTACTCTTTAACTCTCGGGGTTCCTTTGTTCTTAAAATGGTTTAAGTTTGCATTCAGTCCCAAATTCAGGGCACACATCACGCCATTTATAACATTTTAATGTCATCCACCACTTTCTAGAACAATCTTCAGCTTTTTTAGCTTTTAAACAGGCTGATTAGAACAGGAATAGAAAAGACGAATAGGAAAGAGAATTAGAAAAAAAAATAAAAAAAAATAAATAAAGTGAAGGGGTCGAAGAGCTTTAAAATCGGTTTACTTAATTTGTCACAAAAAAAAAAAAAAAAAAAAAAAAAAAAAAAAAAGTTCCTTTCTGTAGACACTAGAACTTGGACCAAAAGAAGAAAAAAAAAATGTTTACTGAATCTTTCTGTGAGAAATGTATGATCTGTTTTATAACCACATGTCATGCATACCACTGAAATATTTCTACAACCCAAATAGGAAAAAAATAAAATAAAATAAAAAAATAAGTAGTCAAGAGGCTCCTAGGGTTTTAAGAATGATTTTACTGGTACTCCATTCCTCCCACCAATCTGGAGTCTCTCCATCCCAGTTCCCTCCCATCATCATTCCCATAGCAGGTTCTTCTCCTGAGCAGTTTCTACACTCCCTACTCTAAGCTCCAACTCTTCTCATGCTTTAAAATCTCTTCTCACCTCTGGAGCAGTTAGGTGATGCTAGAAATCAGCTGGGAGAAGGGGATCTGAAGCAGAAAGGATTGACCTATGAGCACCACCAATTCCAATCTGCACGATTAACTAGACTATTACTAACTTAAAGCAATTTAGGCTGACCCTAATTGTGGAATGGATGACTGGATGAGCAGAAGAGGTGAGGGGCTCTGTGGCACAGCTATCATTTAGTCATTGTTCCTACTCCCATCTCCTTCCTGGACAAATAAGTGCAACAGCAGTGGTAAGGCAGGAAGAGAAAGCCAGGAAGGAGCAAGCCAGGCTCACACTTTACCTGCAAGGTTTCTTGTCTTGATGACTGGTACTCTAGTGAAGAAATGGGAAAATTAAGGCCAGGGCAGAAGTACAAACCACCATGGCTCCAGATGCTTCCAAAAGCACTAATGCTTTTAACACATATTCAGGTGAATCAAAATATTTTCTCTTTGAATAACAAAGAGCAATGCTGTAAGTGCTATTTAAGACACTTTGACTGTACTGAAAATACTTACAGCTCCTGTATTAGTGCGTACGTTAATTGCTCTTGTAGCTTTACTGTCCTATAAAAGTGTTTAACGCTGATGGAGACGAGGATAGCAGACCATTTTAAAGTTCTAATTAAATATAACCAAAATTAATTTAATAGACTCAACTTTCAGAAAACATCAGGAAGCCTCACCGTTAAAGTGAAGGCTCCTTCATGTAGGTCATGTTGGACAAACAGGAGCTGCAGCACTACTGATTGCTGGCTGTGCCTCAGATATTAATGCTACCTCTGCCACTTGGTCCATATTCACTTCCTTCTAACAGACCCCAGCATTTGGCCAGTGTCTCTTCCCACCACTGCTCCAGCTGTTCTAGCTTTGCAGCACCACTTTCACCTTCTACACTGTTGTCACTGGCTCTGCAACAAATTCCCAAACACATGTATCAAATAAGAACCTCTGGAGAGGAAAAGGAAAGCAATTTCAGGAAAGTACTTTATGGCCTGTTGTTCAGTTCATTCCTTCCAAGCATCATGAGCCTGTTGGCTTCTATACCTTAAAATTTTTATAACTAAAATAAGCCTTACTGTCCCAGCAAGAAAACAAGATATTCCTGAATAATCCTCATTTTATTTGCCCTGGTGTTGCATTGTGACATTTTTAATCTGTTCTCAGATTGCACTGTGACAAACACTGCAGACAGCACTAATTCCAGATTGGTGCTAATAAAAACAGGAGCAGCAATAACATCTATAGAGCTTTTCCACTGGCTGTGATAGTGCTGGAGTATAAAATGATGCCTGGAGATGTTGCAGAAGGAGTTGGAATTTTATTTTCTTCTTATACGTTATTCTCATCATCTTCTTTTGCCTTTAGTATTGCTCCCCTCTAGTGACAATAGCAGCAAGCTTAACTGATTTCCTTTATGGCTGCTGCTTAGTGAGACGTAAGTACTATTTATTTTACCCAGAGAAGGATATCAAATGCAAAACTAGTAACAGCATGGAAAGTGAATGAGCAAATCTAGTCCATGGATCTCACTCACCCTTATCAAGCTGAGTAGTTTTTCTGATGAGATCTACACCAACTGGAGATCTCCCATCTGCAGAAAAAGCACGATCTGAAGATTTGAAGATCACACTGATGCCCAGCCCATGGTCTGGGGGACAAGCTCTCTGAAAGTAATTTTCAGATTCACCAGCTAAAACAGGCTTAGCTTCAGGGTCTCAGCATGGACTAGATTTCAACTTCACTGAAGATATTTTGGACTTGCTGCAGCACTTCAAATACATTAGATTCATAGAATATCCTGAGCTGGAAGGGACCCACAAGTATCATCAAGTCCAACATTACTGAATGATAGACCCATGATGACTATATATAGGATTTCTTCATGAAAAGGGAGGGGTCATATTCATACCCCAAATCCTTCTTTAGCACATTGGCTGACAGGATTTATGTTTCAAGATACAGACTATTTACATGTATACAGTGTAGATATACAAACATAACAAAAAGCCTAAACTGCTCTCCTAGTAACAATATAAGGCACAACTCATTGCTCATAAGAAGGAACCAAAACCATATTTGGAGACTGTGACAAAAGAGCTCATTTCTCTCCTCCACTATAGAGACAGGCAAAGTAGCTTGCTCAGATATTGACCTCAACAAAGTAAACATTGCAAAAAAAAAAAGAGAGAGAAAGAGATAGGAGAGAAAGAAAAACAATTAATCTCACCTTCTGGCTGTGTATCTGTCTTACACTCACAATTTACTTGCTTTGCAAGGAAGAGCATCTTGTGTCAACCTAGAACCTGCCTTTGGGGAGAAGTTCTTGGAGTTTGTCATTTACACTCTGTTTGCAGACTGCAACAGAAAGTGACTGTACTAGAGCTTTTGTATAGACACCTACTTTCCCAGATCATGATAGACTTTATATTTGTAATAATATTTTGTCTTCTGCACCACCTTGCATCTCAGCAGGGCAGAAACACTTTGCAGACGTTTAATTAGGCCTTATGATGTCCCTCCAAGGTTGGCAAATAGGTGTTTATAATGGCATTAGATATTTAAAATGTTTTACAGACACCAAAACTGACCATTTGGGGTGACAGAAGTTGGAATGTCTAGCCCTTGGCTTCATTTACAGATGGACAGAAGGGTGTAAGATTATTCTCAGTCTCTGTGAAGAGGCTGTGGACAACCGCAGTGTCTACAAGGTACAATGTGTTCTGTTCTGGTGTCCAGAATGAAATCCTAAAACAGAACAGCCCTCACCCAAACGAGCCAGCAAAGTTGGCCATGTAGCTGGAAGCTGGCACATTACCTGCAATTCCCAGACTTCCCCTGGGCTGTCATAATCTCCTGCCACAGCACCTGTCTTGCTAAATTACAGAGACATGTGCATGCTTGGACAAGTGGATGGAGAAAAAAGCAAGGAAGCTGATGCTAAGACCACATATATGCTCTATAATGAGGTCTCAGCCAACTTGCTAATCAAAACTCATATGAGGATTTAGATACAAGTCCCATTCATCAAGTCCTTGCATCTGCAGCTGTTAAAGGGTAGCAGTTAAATTCCTACCTGAACCTATTGTTTTTCTTCTGATCCAGAAGACTTCTGGTAACCCGCTGCCTTGAAGAGAGACATGGAACTTGTCTGCTCAACGCTGAGTTTCTAAACATCTTAGGCTGATATTTCTAGGTGTATTTGCTGTATTCCATTGTCATGATGTTGGAGCTGGCAATTTGGTAGATGGCAAAGCATTTCCTGCCTGAAGCTCAACAAACTTTTCTCTGAGTCTGAGCTCAGGCCAGACTTCAAAAATACTAGCCAGACCACTTCTCCATCATGTACTTTGTTATCCAATCTTTCAAAATGTGGCAGTCTTTTCCCTGTCATGTAGACATGCTGCTGTAAGGTAGGGCATACATCAAATTAGTAAAATTTTGTACAGATACCAATGAGCTAAATGTTACCTGAATGCTGTATTTAGGTAAACAAAGAACTTCCACCATGAGGCAATCCTTTAATTGCTGTTGTCTTAATTCCTCTCTCTCAGCTTTCCTACCAAACCAGACATGCAGAAGTGTCTGAAGGAGAGGTCAGATATTCAGGGATCTTTGGGTGCCCTCCATACTGCTACACTGATACAGACTGTGTAAGCATCTTGCTTATTTCTTTTTTTTACCCCTCCAAGTCTTGATTGGAATAAGAGGAAAAGGAACAAGACCAAAGGGCAGAGAGGAAAGGAACACCTGCCAGGTAAATACAACTGGTATATATGCATCCATCTGAGCCAAGCAGGGCGGGAAATTTGCTAAATCATTTAACCCATCTCTTCTAAGCCTTCTATATGCATACACAATTGGGGCATTCTAGTCAATCACTATTAAATAGATTTAAAGATCTCTTAAAGAAAGAGGTAATTGCAGGATTTGACATATCTTAGGGTTTGTTTTTTCTCTTACTATAGGGGAATGTTGTTGGGGTTATAAAATATTACTACCTCTGTTACAAACACACTTGCATTAGTAGGATGCACTGCAAGTAATTTGGCTAATGTGCTGCATTTGGAGAAGACCAGCAAAAGCCAGGTAAAAAGACACATGAATTAGCTATTCTGTAATTTCTTAAAAGCCCCAGTCTGCTTCATCATGTCAAGAGTTTGCAAATGTTTATGCTGGCATTTCTAAATAAGATTTATCGTGGCTTACGAAATGCAGAAGAGAAGATTGCTTAAAATAATCATCAAGCACTTATCATTGCCTAGCTTTTCTGAGACCAAGAGTTGTCTTTTTTTTTTTTTTTTGGTGGTGTTTTATATATATATATATATATGTATTATTTTTTAATTGGGACTAAGCACCTACAACACCTTTGAAGTACAAAGCACTTAAATTCAAATGTCCTTTTCAATGGTACCATGTCTAAATGCTCCAAATAAACTGCCAAGATCCTGTACAAAACCACAGCTATAACCACACTTCTTTTGTCACTCTCTAGTTGATTTTAATTCTTTCAATATCTTTGGGAAAAACTCTACCTGCTCAGACATGTCACTGATCAGCAATGCAGCAACTGAAATGCCTTCTGCTGGAAACGCTTGGTTACACATCACCAAATATAAAATAAAAGTGCAAAGAATAAATACCCACTTCTGAAAATGTTTTGCATTTTATGACTGCAAGAAAACATAGTTCCATTTTCTTTGTTTACTCTTGAGAAGCAATGCAGGGACCCATTCCCTGGGAGAGCTCTCTGTACTGCAGAAAACAACCCACTTGCAGGTGAGGACAAACAGCAACCATTTCCATTTTCACTTCACTGCATTTCTTGAAGCTGATTACTGGTGTAAAGATCAGTAGAATTGGCTGTCCAGCAGAACACAACATTCTCTGGGAAGAATTATAAGGAAATGTAAATTGACAGGTATTCACTAACTTAAACTGGGACCAGAGGAGATGTCAAGATGGTCTACAAGAGCAGCGACTCTCCCCTTCCTGTGTACATGAAAATCTCTAGGAACTGGGGGACATTTCAAACACAAGAGGAACTATATGTAGGAATACCAACAGCAGGTCTTAGAAGACTACAGAACAACCTGTCAAATGTTATTTCTCATCACTCCCAAGTTTTAGCAAAACAGTGTTAAACTCTGCCATATAATTTGCCTTGGGGCAAGCAGGGAATGTCCCATTTTGCTGCCCCACCAGGGCACACCCCTGTCTCCATCTATGCAGGTCCCCAGGTCTAACCACTGGTGTGAGATGTTGGGTCTGGGGTCATCAACAGGAGGACTGAAGCATCCAGAGAGATGCTTGAAAAAGTCTAGGAGGCAGGAAAGGAAAGGAAGAGCCTTCGGGCATTGCAGAACCTTTGCCTACAATCAGCCAGGGTTTTGCTGGCATTCCACCACCACTCAATCCCTTAACATAGAAGAAAACATTCAGAAGGAGAAAGCACAGAATTTTTCCACCAAGCAGCTAGAATCCAAGTGCAACCCCTCTGCTCCTTGAACAATCGACTTGGAGAGATACGAGAATTTGCACTGACAAATTACAACCTCCCAAAGACATTATAATTTGCCTCTAGCTGTTGGGGATGAAGGGGGTTTGGTTAAGAAAGAAATAAGGCAGACATGGGGACAAACAGACCTTTTAGGACATAGCCTGAAATAGGTTTCTTGCAACATATATATCCTGCATAAGTGAAATAAATCTGAGGGACAGCAGACAGGACACAGCAACCTAGCCTACCATAGGCTCATTTTCTTTCTGTGCTGTCTGTCTGAAATAGCCTTGTGAGGTCTCGATGTCATCTATCAGCTCCACCTACACACACCTCCTGGAAAGGACCTGAATAGAAATTTTTGTCCTTGTAAATTGTATATAACTTGGTTGATAGTAGCAGCATCATGTAGCCTCCTTGGTTTCAGGCAAAAGGGAGAGAGGCAAAGCTGAGAGAAAGAGGAGCACCATGAAGGTGTAATTCTGTTTGAGGCTAGGGCAGGGAAATGAGAGGATGAAGTGAGTGAAGATTCATGAATACCCAACAAGAAATGCTGGTGTGGATGTCAGGGCAAAAACGAGCAGAGAATGGTTGGAAGGCTGAGAGACAAGTCAGAGTGAAAACCGTGTTTGGAAGCTGCACATGACAATTTAATGTCAATTCTCTCTTATACCCTTTTAAGTGAGCTGACAGCTTGAGGCCAGCACTGCAGACACCAGGAGTCAGACCCGTTTTGCTGCATAATTGCTGGGCAAATCCCATCTGAAGGAGAGATAGACTCCTGGGAGCATTTAAGACTTCTAGCCCTGGAGGTCCAAAAGTTTCCTACTACTACACACACAAACCCTTTTACAGATTAATACATTCATATTCAGCATTTCTAATGTCAGCTGGGGGTCCAGATCTTTTGGCACATGGCACTAAGTCTGGAATCACATCAGATATAGACAATGGAGTTATTCAGGCTTTCTCTCAGATGCCTCATACAAAGAAACTGGATGTTTTTGGCTTTTTTTCTGATGTGGAACCATCTGGTCAGTGCCACATGACCAAGCAAATGGTAAACCATGTTTTTGGTGATGGCAACACAGATTTCTTCCCTCAAAGAACTGAAGCCTTTCTGCACTCTTTTCTCAGCTGTGCCATAAATCCCTCTTCACACTAATTTATTCCACTGTGCCCTGTCAATTCATGCAAAGACAGCTTCATAAAAGAACATGCAACCACCCTTATGCTCTGCAAGGGCATAAAAAAGATTTAGTGTAAACAGCAATGAGGGCTGAAGGGATAGGACCAGTGGGAAGTCTGGTCCTGTGACTAAATTAATATGACAGCCACTCTGAAACTTGTATTTTCTAACAAAATGATGAGGTATCCTGAAAGTCTCCATGACAACACAGCCCGGCCTTGTGCTAGAAGTTGCTTATGCAAGAAAGTGTCTGAAAGTGCAGTGCCTGGGGAAGGTCTTCCAATAAAATCAGGATTTCAGCTAATTCCCTCACCTTGCTCGTGTTTTTTGTTTGTTTGTTTGTTTGTTGGTTTGTTTGTTTTCCTTTTCTGATACCTCAGACATTCAGAATGAAAGGCATTTTTACATGATCTTCCCTAATTATATCACTGCTTGCTATTTTTGATTAAGACATGCACAGAAATGTCAGATAACAGGAAAATCTGACACATTTTCCTTTGGTCAAAGTACTAAAACCTTGTGGCTTAAAATTCTGTGTTTCTAGCAGAACTGTTCTGGTTGGTAGACACCATAAGAGCACAGAGTAGTGGCAAACATCAAAACCAAATTTACTTAGTGTGCTTTATTACAAGGATTTCTTATGGGAAAAGAGGAGATGATTTTACATCATACGGGCTCTCACCCATGATGGCATTCATTTGCCTAAATGGAGGTGTTTGATGCCATTTGAGATACTCAAGGCTTTCCCACTGGCCTCCAGCTGCTTCTCCAGAATAGACCAGGGCTCCTGCAGGTCTTGTGTCAAGTTTGTCAGCTCTGTATGAACAACTCAGCTACCAGAGCATTTAACACCAAAGTTAAGGGCATGAAAGAAAGTGGTATCTGGCACTATCAGAGTCAATAGTCTTCACAAAAGCCAGGATTTCACCCGATAGATCTTATCTGGTGCATATTCAGAGTAGAAACAATTTTATTTAAAAAAAGAAATAAAAAAAAATGTAATCAAGTCCTTAGTTTAGACCCCATCTATAGGAAGAGCCTAGACATCTCTGATTTCAGGGTCCATTCCACTGATTTCAGTGTTACCAGGAGGTTGCACAAGGTCCAAATTAAGCTCACCAGTGAAAAAAGCAGGATCTTGAAGCAGTCCCCTTGCATGGGGGTAGGCTGAGTTTCCCAGCAAAACTTTGGTTTCCACTAGCATCCCAGAAACAAGTTGGAGCAGAGTACTAAAGGATGTCTTATTAAGTTAACATGGGTGGAGAATTAGCCTGAAAACAAATAAGCCAAACAGGGATTATATAAGATTTAATACAATCTTTTATCAGAGCTGAGGAGTCCCTAATTAAACTAACTATGGAAAATACTACTTTAATGAGCCCATAAATAAATACCAGCAGGAGAGACAGCAGAGCTATAAAACACCTGCTGGGGAAGGTCTGATCTCCAGAGGAGAGTTAGGAAGAACAAAGGAGAGATCAGAATTGCTACAGCACCCCAGCCCACCTCAATAATGGACAACCCCAAGGAGAATGACACAAACACTCAGGGAAACACCTACAGCCTCCTACCTTCCCTCACTAGCACCTTCATCTTTTTGGTAATTTTAGTGGAGCTTAATACTAGTAAACATTTGAAACATGCCTTAGTGCAATTGTCCTTTGAAGTCTCTCCTTTCACACATTACATTTTACTGTGTTTAAACCACTGCTAATACTCCAGCAAGTTCTGCCTGGCATTGCCTTTGATTAGAAGGGTGTGTGCAATGCCTTGCCAAGTCCAGGCAACCATGATGATGCATATTTAAGGGACCACAGCAAAAGTTACCTGAGTTCAAGGCAGAAAGGAGGTCATCTAGAATGAGTGAAACATTAACTCCAATCAAGCCAGATAAATGGCATGCAAAAGACCTGAGGAGGCGAAGACTTCATGGTGAGTCAAACAAGGATGTAAAATTTAGTCATTCCTGCTCCAGGGAAGATAGGCATCAGCTTTCCCTGGGAGCAGAGCTGGTCCTCTTACTTGTGGAATACCCCTCCACAATAAAACACAGAGTTTTAATGGCCTATTACAGATGCCACCCATGCCTCTACCCACATCCTGTTACTTTGTAAGCTCTGCCAAGGCAATCATCCGGTACAATAATCAAAGCATCTGTCCACAACTTTTATCCCTTCTGAATGTGATTCTGCCTTTCTTTCAAGACAACGTTCTGCATGGGTTTCCTAACATCACTCCAAGAATTTCAAATAAGCCATACATTAGGAAAGAAAAAAATAAAAAATAAATAAAAAAAATGCAAACACCCATGGCTGCATGTTTAGACCTCCCATGTGTCTTCAACAGTTCCCTCCTCCTAAGAATGTAGGCACCAAGTACTCTGCTTGGAGGACTTCCCCTCTTTCAAACTCCTTGGTGGGACTCAATATATACAAATAGCCTGTGAACAACAAATTGCATTCCATTTTACCTGGTCTGCAATTGCTCCACAACAGTTACTGCAGTATGACCATTCACTGAAGATGCAACTTGCAGGAACCACTTAAAGGTACAACTTCAAATGTTGCCTACAGCTTTCTAATTAGATCCCTCCTCCTTCATTGCTGACCATCCTTTCTTAAAGGGTTGGCGATCAACAGTAATCTTATTTTAGATCTTCTCTTTCCAGCTTGCTTTCAGAAAGTAAACCTCATTTTCTCATGCCCAACAGTCAAGCTCATCTGAACAGCTGATTCTGTTAATTGATCCAAACTAGCAAGTCCTGAGAGGAGGAGAATTCATTATGTCTTCAGATCAGCACCGCTACAAGAATCCTTCCCCCTACTATCTGGAATAGCTTCTGCTGTTTTAGAAGCAGCAGATATGTAGTTTTGTGGGGGTTTTTTTGCTTGCTTGCTTGCTTGTTTGTTTTTTAACCCAGAGAGGAGAAAAATATAAAAAGAAATAGAACAGTCTCCTGTTAAATTAAATTTCTACAATAAGCATAATACATCTGTATACAAGTCTGTAGCTTACAGGACAACTTTGCACAAGCCACTGAGCTGGAAAGCCAAGCTGGGGATCAGCAAGTAAACAAACAGATTACTCTTTTCATTTTGCCTGAATAATTTGTTTCAACATGGCTTTTACTACATCACACATCATTATGAGCACTAATACGTCAACATCCTCAAGGAAACCTCAGAGGCTATCATCCCAATTTCCACCTGCATCACAGCAGAAATAATTTTTGGAAACTCCATACAACTTAGATTTCCCTTATTTTACCAGTAAATATATTAAACTATCACCTTTACCTCAAACAGATAACTGAAAAAAAATGATGGTGAGAACAGAATGTAGTCACCGCAGGGAAGACAACATCACTAATGAGTTACAGTCTATATGGTATTTCACTTTCTTTGCAGTTGCTTTTTTAGCAGCTGATCTTGACACTTCATCCAAACAGAAGTATTCAAAGCATTTCAATTACAGGCAGAAAATAACCAAGTCTTGCACAATAACGAACTAATATCAAGGCTGACAGACAGCTAGGAGATTTCTAGTCTCTCCTTGCAAAGAGAACAATATTGACCCGTAACATCCATTTCCAGCCCTTACCTCTTCCAATGCAGAATAACTTTTTCTTTCTTTCTAAGTCTGCTTTACTCCATCTCCATTATTTCTTAGTACAAGTAACTTACCTGTTTAAGCTAGCTCTCCCTTCTGTGTGGTAGCTTTTTAAAACAAAGATATATGCCTTAAAATGCAGAGTATTTATAGGAGAAGCTCTGCCACAGTGAAGATTATGTTAAGTGGTGGGAAGGACTAAGATCCCAAACATGTGCATACATATTCATCTACACCCACAGCATCACTGACAGCATTAGGTGAGCTTGTCTTGCTGCAAGCAGTGGCTGATGCCAAAGCACATAATTTGTGTGTATAGTATTGAAGGTTTGTTTGGTTTTGTTTCTTCTTCTGAAAGCAAGTGTGTTGTCATAAGGAGCAGCAATCCCTTTGGAGACTCAGACATTTAATGCAATGGTGTTTGCAACAGCAGAGTGGTGGAGATAATAATTGAATAAAATTGTGAGTACTGTAGAAAACTACATTTTGCAATAATGAGTTTTTGCTATAGTATATATCTGACCATAGTGGTTGTCAGTCTGAGTTAAAGCTGAAAAAATAATGTTTAAGTACTTTTTTTCATTTCACCTTTCTTGTCTGGAACAGAGCTATTTTGTTTTCTGTTTGCATTTCAGGCCTGATGTCTGCAAAACTGAGTCCAAAAACTGAAGGCAGTTGGAGTTATAAGTAATTAAGTCCTCTGGGAAATAAATAAATAAATAAATAAATCAGGCTTTTTGTGTCCCTTACGATCATATTTCATGCATTTTCACTTGCACCAGGGAGCTATTCTGGGGAATAAAACAAGCAGTGGGCTTGCTCAATGCACCTGAATACAGAGTAGAGAGCGAGCTGCTGTGACTCTTTCCTAAAAGCACAGGAATATTCTACTATTCACCAGCTGAAGTCCTTTCTAAATCAGAAATCTTCTATGTATGGACAAAAATAGCACTCTGGTGTGAGGGCTGCATCCAGCCCTTTTCTCCAGCCCTGAAACAAGACAGCACCTGGCACAGATTCACTGATGTTAATGAGGTGATGTGCAAACATCGATTTTATCTGCTGCTTGGTTCCTGTGCAATGTGACTTTTCCTGATGCACCCTCTTTTCCTCTACGCATGCAACTGTAGCAGCCACATGTAAGGACTTGCTATTTGTTGTGTACCTGTTTGATCTCAGGTGCAGAGCTTTTCCTTTCAGCTCCTTGCTGTGAGGGCAGGTCATATTTCTAAATAATTAAATTTCAAACTTTTTATTTTTATTTTTATTTTTTTAACGTTTAGCTCTTCCTTCTACTTTTACTCTGGGAAATATTTCTCCTACCCCCTCCCTGTTATTTCTATCCTATCTTTTCAGGTTTAATCACATAGAAGCAGATTGTTTTTTGTTGTTGTTGTTGTTGTTTGTTTGTTTGTTTTCTTCCTTCTTCTTAGAAGCAGAAGGACAGACTTCCAAGATGAACTAACTTTTTTATATCTCCCTTCAGAGTTTCATTTTTTTCCTTGTTATATTCTACTGGCTCATATTAGAGGGGTTTACCAATGTGCACTTACACTGGTTAAATCAGTCTCACTTCAGTGCCTGGTAAAATTATGGAGATTATTCTGGGACTTTCTGGAAAACACATAAAGACCAATGCAGTCATCGGTCAGGGCCAACATGGATTCACTAGGGGAGGGTCATGTCTAACAAATGTAATTTCCTTCCATGACAGGACTACCCAGCCAGTTGATCAAAGGAAGCCAGTCAATGTAATCTTTTTGGATTTCAGTACAGCTTTTGATACTGTCTCTCACAGTATCCTTCTGGACAAAATGACCAGAATACAGTCAGATAAAAGCATAATAAGACAGGTGAACAATTAGTTGATGGGTCAGGCCCAGAGGATTCTTGTAAATGGAGTTATATCACACTGGTGACCTGACACTAGTAGGGTTTCCCAGGGCTTCATTTTAGGACCAGTCTTCTTCAATGTTTTCATAAATGATTTGGATGAAGGACTTGAAATTTGAGCAAGTTCACAGATGATACCAAATTGGGTGGAGTTGTTGATTCCATCAAGGGTGGTGAAGCCTTGCAGAGAGATTTAGACAGGTTGGAGAGATGAACAATCACCAACAATGTGAAGTTAAACAAGGTGCTGGATCCTGCACCTGGGAAGGGGCAACCCTAGCTATATTTACAGACTGGGGGACGAGATGCTGGAGAGCAGCCCCACAGAGAGGGATCTGGGGGTTTTGGTTGACAGCAAGATGAACATGAGCCAGCAGAGTGCCTTGGAGGCCAGAAGGGCCAACCATACCCTGGGGTGCATCAAGCATGGCATTGATAGTTGGCTGAGGGAAGGGATTGTCCCACTCTGCTCTGCACTCTGCAGTGTCACCTTGAGCACTGTGTGCAGTTTGGGCACCACAATATAAGAAAGATATAAAACTGTTAGAGAATGTCCAAAGGAGGGCAACAAAGATGGTGAAAGGTCTGGAGGGGAAGACATATGAGGAGCAGCTGAGGTCACTTGGTGTGTTCAGCCCAGAGCAGAGCAGGCCAAGGGGAGGCCTCATGGTGGCCTGCAGCTCCCTCACGAGGGGAGCAGAGAGGCAGGCACTGAGCTCTGCTCTCTGGGGACAGCGACAGGACCCGAGGGAACAGCATGGAGCTGGGACAGGGGAGGGCCAGGCTGGGTGTTAGGGAAAGGTTCTGCACCCAGAGGTGGTTGGGCACTGGGACAGGCTCCCCAGGGAAATGATCACAGCACCGAGCCTGCTGGAGTTCAAGATGTGTTTGGACAACGCTCTCAGATACATGGTCTGATTTTTTGGGTGGTCCTTTTGGGGACCCAGGAGTTGGACTTGATAAACCTTGTGGGTGTCTTTTAACTCAGATATTATATGATTCTATGATATCTAAACTTCATATCTACATAACTGAGGACTGACGTATGGCACTTTACCTTAGATGAGACCCAGAAAGAGCATGGGAGTGAAAGTCCTTGTTTTAGGAGGAACAGCCAAGCATATCTCAATCTTATGATTTTTGCTCCCTCAGCTGTCACAGCCCAGACCCACAACCTCTACATTTGGATGAAAAAGTATCACAAATTGTCTGTATCCCATAGCTGCAGAACTGCAGTAATCTTCGCCAGTGTAATACAAGAGCTCAAAGGAGCTGACAGGTGGGTTTAGTCAAGGATTTCCTGGTCACATAGGAGTAGAGGCAGGAAGGAGGGAAACAGCTAAAGCATTATAATCATTTTGGTTGGAAAAGACCCTTAAGCATCATGTCCATCCATCATTTAGGTTGGTCATGTCCATCCATCAACCTCACTCTAACAAATCCCCCAGGCTGCCCAGGGAGGTTGTGGAGTCTTCTTCTCTGGAGATATTCAAGGCCCATCTGGACGTCTACCTGGGCAGCCTGCTCTAAGGAACCTGCTTTGGCAGGGGGGTTGGACCTGATGATCTTTCGAGGCCCCTTCTAACCCCTTCAGTTCTGTGATTCTGTGATTCTGTGAAATCTGACACTAAACCACATCACTAAATGCCACAGCCACATCTTTTAAATACCTCCAGGGATGGGGACTCCACCACCTCCCTGGACATCCTGTCCCAATGCTTGACAACCCTTTTTGTGAAGAAATTCTTCATTATGTTCAGTCTAAACCTGTCCCGATGCATAATGAGGCCATTTCCTCACAACTTATCACCTGTTACCTATTCATGGCTTTGGTCTGGTTATGACTTTTTTGTTTGCTTTCTGGGGGCTGGGGACACTGGTATGAAATGGAGGTCTGTGTCAGAGCACACACATCCAGCCAGGACACCCATATTTCTGCACTTGAGAAGTTTGGGGTATAATAAATCATAGTGAGCAGATTAGGCAAGATGAATGGGGCATCAAGAGCTTTCATGTAAACTGGGGGGAATCTCAGCCTTGATCTTACCCTGTCAGCAATGACACATTAGATGACCCAGAGGAGTTGGAAACATGAAAGTAATAAAGTAGCATTCAAATATCAGTAGTAGCTCACTGTTGAATGCAACACATCTAGAGTTTATGTTCATAAGGAAAAAAAAAATCTAAGTGAGAATGATCCATTTTTTTTTTTTTTTTCAAAGCACTTTGTAGACTATTCAAAATTCAAACCTCAGAAAGGCTGCAATTATGTATTTTAGAAAGCAGATGGCTAGGAGGGGATGTGGTAAAAGAATATAAGATAATGAATGCTCTGGAGAAGATTCTGTCTCATGAGTCCAAATAGATGTTCAAGGAAATTAAGAGGTGAGGAATGAAAGGGAGATCAAAGGAATGTCATTTCTAACTCACCATGTGATTAAACTGTAATTAATTGCTACAGGATGGGGCTGTGGCCAAAAATAAAATAAAATAATAATAATAATAAAATAGAAGGATTCTAAATGTGATAAAACATCTACATAAGATACCAGGAAGACTCACAGTTATTTTTATAGATGATTAAAATTTTTAATTAAAATAATTCACCCTCAGACAACATTGAGAAAGGACATTAAATCTCATGCTGTAGGGCTTAAGACAATCTCCAAATATAAATGGCTCTGGACGAGACCCAGCTTGCAGAGCCGATTATTCACATTTTCCAGTTGTTAATTCTGACATTTCAGTCCTACACTATGGTTTCAAATGATTGGGGTTGGGCCTCTGCTGCTCTTGGGCAAATTGCAGTTTCTCAGTCCTGAACCATAGTGACCTTCTGCCCAGACATAGTCTTCTCCACTAGAGTAGGTGAGAACTATGGATGCTGAAGGACATGTTGACACTCTGTACTTTAAAACATCTACCTGAGCAACTCTGTATAACTACTTTCAAACTCAAGGTACAGAGTAGAAGATAAATTGTATCCACTTATCTTCTGTTGCCCTCTCTGATACATTAATTTCTAGTTTCTCTTTAAAACTTACCACCTTCACGCTTTTCTATTAGCTTGCTACTGACTTTGTAAAAAAAGTAAAAATTAGAATGGCTTACCAAGGGGGCATAACTGTACATGGAAATAAGATGTGACATATGGGAACCAGGGAGTTCAGGCAGATATATTATCTTTTATTGGATCAATTCACAGGAACTCCAGAAATGATTTCCATCTCACATGTGTCTTTGACCTGGTGATGCTAACCTAAATGTACTTCTTCACATCCTCAGTTAAGTGCTGAGGCTAATGACTTTAGCATTCAGATCAATAATCCTTTGAAACAAATTGAAGTGAATTTAGGGCAGGGGAAAAGGTAATATACTGAATCCCTGGGGACTCACCTTGTATCTCTTCAAAACAGTTACAGGGTAGGCATTGCAAAGTCTACCTTGATCATGCTGCTCCGACAGCATGATCTGGCCATGGAGAAAATGCTTCTAGGGATGACAGACTAAGCCTCCTCCCTTTTTAATTTGGCTGCTTAGGATAACAATTAGCACAGGCTGATGAGAACTCCAGTATGATGAGATATCAATTGTATGCCCAAAGGTGGAGCAAAGAGATTCATTTCCTTTTAGGAGGAAAAATCCATGCAGTTAGGTTCGTTCAACAATTAGAAACTCATACAAAATACACAAATTCAAATATAGCTAACCTTAGTTCTTAAATTTGAAATTGATTACTCTCCTAGTTGCTATTAAACACTAGGTTATTTTTAAAGTGTATATTTTTTTGTAGGTTTGGTTGGTTACATTTGTCAGATTTAGTCAACCTCCTGCATGTCCAGTGGGTTTGCTTTTACATCAAAAGCAAGCAATAGAGAGATCAAAGCATATATTATTGCCATTGCAACATGGGGGGTGTGCAGCAAGTTACACAATTCAGCAGTGGAAATGGCAGACTTTCCCCTCACACACACACCTTAGAAAAAACTTCCAGATGAAACGTGGTTTCTTTTTGTTCAGGTATTTATTTTAAAATGCCCCCTGGAGTTGATTCATCTACTTTAAATCAGACAGCATCCATCTTAGCATATGCTTTGCAGGGATGGGTCAAAAGTTTTTGACACTTTCTTTTCAGATGAAATAAATGCTTCAGATCTAAAGTATGTATATAGCATGCCTCCAGTGCTCAGTTGTGTTCTCTGACCCACAGAGACAAGTAGACCCTTCACACCCATTGACCGCTTTGTGGATCTGGTGGTAGGGAACTCAATGACTGTAGATCAGAGATGCTGATTTATGATCTCTTTTCTGATGGCTTAGGTATGCCTAATCAGAGCTATAGTTATCTAGAATCTGTTTTTAGGCTCATTTATTTGTATTTTCCATGACTAACTCCTTCCTGCTGCAGGACTTCATCCCTGATTACCTTCTTTCATTGTTACACAGTCTTCAGGAACTGGTATCAGCATTATGCAGGTGAATCCATACATGCATATACAAGCACACATATCAGAGCGCTTACACATATGCAACAAACCTTCTCTAGACTCATCCAGATATAACATTGGCTTGACTCTTCATGATATTTGCAAATGGCTAGATTGGACTAAACAACCCAGTTACACATTCCCATATTTTGTTGGATGTGAGACATTTTATTTCCATTGGTATATACATTGTATATATTCTACTGTGAGTCAATAGAGTTTCAGAATGAGGGTCCTCAAAATCCTTCTTTAACTCCTGCTTTATCTGAGATGCACCCAAAACAGTAATAGTTACTCCAGCCACTTAATTTGCTGCTTTACAATATATCAAGACATATTTTTCCTTTGAGAGGTCAGAATATCTGAGGGTCTGGATCATATCAGGGAGGACCCCTAAGGTAACAATTATTTCTCCAGTACTACCAAAGAGTACTGCCTGGGGGAAGGAAAAGGGAACCATAAGGACCCTATAACTGTACTTGCTGTACTCAGGCTCCTCATAAAATACAGCCAGAATAGACACAGTTAGGCTTTTCATCCAGAAATTCTATTAACAGACTATTAACAACCAGATGATAGACTCCCAAGACCAGTTCCCTTGCCCTGCTTGTGTTGATCTTAATCCATACCTCCTCCCCACAGTCTACTTAAAGGGATTTGTTCCTTGAAATACTATTCTCATTATTTTATACTATTCTTCATTATTTTTTCTTTCCTCTTTCAGGTTTGAGTGAACCAAAGACTAAAACAAAGTCTTCCATTTCTTCTTGATAAGGGGAGAGCTACCATTAAGACAAACACACTCTCACTCCTGGCCTTAAGGGTATTACACTATTTTAATCAAAGTGAAATCACTTCAATAAACTAGATGAAGGGAACTTTTGTGAACATCCTCAAACCCAGTGTTTAATGTCTTTGCTTTATATTGGGAGCACAGTTCTATATTATTTCCTTAGGCAAAGGAAGTGCCTAAGTCTCCCAAACCTCTATGATTGCCCTAACCACTGACCCATTGGATCAAAGTTGCCATAATATCTACTTGTATATCTTGCTGAAGGATGGATTTTGTAAAGGATGCTCCAAGCCTTTTTATCACAAAAAGTAAAAGAAGTAGATGACTACCACTAGAGACTTTTGATCTGGATAAAGATATGAACTAATTAGGACTTTCAAGACTTAAGCGCTTCTAAACATATTCAAGAGCAGAGAGATGAGGGTCTGAAAAATTTGCTCCTGGAAATTCAATGCCTGAAGAGTTTGGTATCTCCTGAGTAATGCAGTCAAGTAGAGATTTACTGAGCACCCACACAAAAGCAAGCACTTGACAATGCTTACTTGCCAAAGCCCTTGTGTCCCCTTGTCCCTGCTCATCACCAGGGATGGTTTCTGTGACTATATGATTTATTTCAAGCCATGTGGTGTTAACAGAAATAGGCCTCTCTACTAGTTGACTTCCATCTGAGGAGGGTGAGATCATTCTGCCATTTCTAGTCACTCTAATTTGGAGCAGCTTATGCTGATAATATATGTGGTGTTTATTGGCTAGTTAACTATTTCATGTGGCTGTCCTGTGAAAGCAGAAATGAAGGCAACCTCTCAGCTGTGCACCAGAAAAACTGGAATTGGTGTTAGGAACTATGACTTGTAGAGGTTTTGTCTTGCAAAGCTGATTAACATAAATTTTTTAGAGTTATCCCAGCTGGACTCATGGTGTTATGTTTCTCGTCTGATGCTTTCCTTTCTACCTCTGTCCCAGAACTGCACTGATTTATCAACCAGTCAATTAGTTAGGTTATTGCTTTTTAATTTTAACCAAGTTAGAAATGTATTCCTTCTATATAACAGTCTATGTAAGATAATTTGTGGTTACTACTGGATCATAGCCAAAATTTGCCCTGCCACTTCCTATACTTCAAGGTGCAAAAATAGTCATGTCTCAGTCTGCCTCATCCCTCTCTGTGCACAGTGAAAATGCTCTTCTCAGTTCATCTCCTTTCCTGCTCACCAGTTAACTGGGTATATAGCTCTCTGTGAACTCCTCTTGATCATTTCATCTTCCTTTACACATCAGAAACAAGATCTAAGCCTTTATAAGCTGTCCCTCATTTCATTTAGTTGACTCATTACTACCTCAAAACTGTACTAATTTCTGCTGTCCTTCCACCAGCCCTACCACTGAGGAATTAAATGGAACACAGCATTGCTCCCAGGTGCCTTCCTGTGGTGACACTCATCTCTTGCTCTGACATGAAGTCTGATGCTGCCAGAGTAGGGACCCAACTCTACAAAGTGCCTACTGGGAGCACACTGGGACCCTTTTTCTGCTCACTGGTCCTGTGCCCACTTGCCTTCACTCTAGATCAGGCACTGCTCTTCGACCTCCTATTCAAACTCTCCCCACATACAGCTGGTTCCTGACCTCTGAAATACTCTTCAGAGTTGTAATAACACAGAGGTTCATAATCATTACTTATCTAGCTCACCTTTTATTAATATGCATATATGCATCAAGACCAATATAGATAAACTAAAATATAAAAAAATCCTTTTTTTTTTTTTTTTTTTTTTTTCCTTATAATCTGTCCCAGTGGCTCTATTTGAAGTAGGAAATATGCTTTTTTGTTTGTTTGTTTGTTTTAGAACCTGATGATATGCATGTACGTTATTTGGGCTGCCTGTTTTTCAAGGCTTAAAATGAATAAAATTTGCCTTCTTTATCACATGCATATTTTCTGTTCACAGCAGGTATGCTTATATCTGGGATCACTTTGTGACTAAAAAGCCAATATCCAGATGAACACTGAGGGCCAGATTCGATCCCCCAGTGCAAAAATTCATCCATCTTCCCTCTAAGGAGCCGGTGTGCCAGTGAAGAACCAGAATCCTCCAGACTGGCACTCAGACCCCAAGAAGGGACAAAATACCCTGAATAATCCTTTCTTTTTCTGTAGAAGAAACTTTTGTCAAACAGACATAGGCAGTGGTTTCAGTCAAGTATCCATAGTCTAGAAGTAGGAATCTAGACTTTTTGAAAACCATTAATGTTTATAGATGACAATGAGATTTAGGCATATAATTCAGCAAACTAATGAAACCAGGATGAAAGTGTATTTTTGTGGGAATAACCTCTGATTTTTTTCCCTGTAGCAGTAAGCTCTTCCACTGTAATGCTTGCATAACAATTTTCTTCCAGTTTTTTTTTTGTTTTGTTTTGTTTT